>CM060916.1:509153825-509755491 GCA_030737875.1 Allium sativum
ACTTGTATGAGCATATGTCTGATATTCTATTTCTTAAATCACGCACGTTAGCTTTTACAAATATACCAAGAATGGTGGCAGATAAGGCAACTTCTTTTAGCTTAACACCCAGGGTATCTTTGGGAAAATAAGTTAGTGATTTGATGGATCTGACAATGTAGCATTCAAAGTTGAATGTATTATTTCCAAAAAGTTAATCACAGCCTCAAGCCTCATCAACTGGGAAATGACTGAAATCGACCAGTCAAAAGGGCTATATGGGTCATACCCGTTAGGGTACATCATCATTTGATGTAGAGAAGTCAGTTGTCCCTTTTATATGCTTCAAAATGACTACAGTTGATTGGCCTTCAACCATGGTGATGGTATATTCGGTACACTCAAGTTGAATGAGTGGCTGGTTCTGTATGGTCGGGTCGCAAGATGTTCTTGTTGAACCCCGGTGTTTTTATCTCTAGAGGAACATTGATTGGGAGATAGTTCCTTACCTAGTCATGTATGGAAATACAAACTCCAATACGAGCTATACGGTTTTAGATGTAAACCAACTATGTCGAAGCAAGCTTTTTGGCTATTTTCCTAATTTATTTGTGAATTTCAAACATTATTACAATATCATTGGATTTATAATAAAAGTGATTTAGTTATCGTAAGGTAAGAACACTTACTATGTTTATGTGTGGTTGTGTTTTGTTCCATTCTTTTAAAGGATTTCAAAAAATTAAGCATGTTGTTTATGATGTGAGTTTTCTTACTAAAAGTACTCCAGATTGATCAAATCTGAGTGATTTCGTTTTCTCAAAATGCGCTCGGTTAGACCGAGTATATTTTTTAGGTTGTGGTTCTTGGATCTTTAGGAGAGGAGCCAGAATCAAGTTGTATTCCCATATTTTCTGATATTAATTTATTTCCGCTATGTAAGTTGAATTTACTAGCATTATACAAACATATTGTATAAGCTGATTTAGTTGTGAACTCTGATCTTGTAATGATGTATATACAATTTTCTTTTGTGTAAATAGTATTGATATATTATATTTTCTTCATTCTGCTATGAGATTCTATTCCACTTTGATTGTGTAGTGATGGGTGTTCTTCCTCTTCTTCTGTTCTAACATTTTATTTTTTCTTCTTCTCACGCTCTAACTTCTTCCTTTTAACTATCTCGTTTTTGATACTTGAATTTTGGCAAGTAAATACAATCAATGTATTAGCCTCGAAATTCGAGCGTTGAAAATCTAGGTCATTACATCTCTTATACACTCTTACGCTTTCGAACTTTCGGTAAAATTGATTAACCAAAGCTCTGATACCAAATATGATGGCCACTCCATAACTCTGGCACCAAACTAGGAAGAAGTGCGTTGTATGTCTTGCCAGGACGATATGGGACGATCATCATGGAATAATTACTCAAAATAAACTTCTCATATAACTCATAGCGCATGGACAACATATAGTAGAAAATACATAACATGATATAGTAGTGAAGTATAACATAATAGAAACTCAATTCTCTATAACACCTACAAGTCACTAGCACAAATACTCTATATAAATAAGTAACCCGTACATCATGCCTCACTACATATCTCTCAGAGTAACCATAAAATCTCAATAGATAGCGGAAAAAACAAATCATCACAATAGTAGGTAGTAGTAATACACCAACCTCTTACTTGTCACCGCACAACATCAATGGCACCGAAACCTGCTACCTTCTATATTACTCTACTCAACATCAATGTTGATGAGCAGCCCAAGGTAATAGGAAAGAAACATAAAACCTTGAGTCAGACAATAGTCTTAGTGAGAGATAAAATAACTAACAACAGTTACACATGATATATGAGTACAGGCGGTTCAATCATCTGATCCGTCTTTGCAACCAAAGGATTAGCACAGGATAATCATTTATCATATGCTACACCAGAAAAGAAAGGGCATCCCTAAATCCCTCTTCTTTTCGATGACCTACGGTGATAGCCTATCTAGAGAAACAGAGAAGAAAGCACACAATCAACCATAACATCCATAGCAATCAATATCCTACTATCACCGACTAAAGTCATAAATACATCAATCATCGAATGATCAGTCGTTGTTGTCGTCAAAGGCTAATGGAAAACCCCAGTTATAGTTAGACTACCATACACTCGTCCTGCACATGTTTGCCTCCATCCGATACAACTAGATCACTCCCAGAGCTCGATCCAGGGTACATGATCCTACTTGATCCTAGGGCATCCCCACAATATCCCTACTTTGACCTCGCTTGAACCTTCGATAACCAAAGATTCCTTGGCACTTCAAACCTGTTGAGCCTTCCTTCTAGGCGATCACATGTTTAGTTTAAGTGACTTCTCAAAACAACTCCATCATCATCCTCTATTAACTCCCACCTAAGTCAATTTATCATCTTACTGAGTCGTACATCATCTTGCGACTAGTATCACGTAATTCCAGCTCGGACCACTCCAACATGGGTTCACAATCAAAGCACTATCCATCTGTTGACGACAAAAAATGTCGTAAACACCCAAGATTCTAATTACTAGGAATTATTAATTTGGTCGTATAGACAAGAGCGAAAAAAGGGTAAATAACACGAGAGATTTGTAGTGGTTCGGCTTCGAGAGGGGCCTACGTCCACTTTGAAGAGTTGTTGGAATATTATTGATAACATAAAGTTACAAGGCCAAGACCATCTCATGGCATCTCATTACATTCATCTCTAAGCTATATGATTTCATTAATACCATATATTTAATATATTAGGAAAAAGACACTTTTTCCCTTCTTCTTCCTCAAATGGAAGATGCTATTAAAGTAGCTCTCTAGAGGTCTTGAGCACACAAATTCCAATCTCTTTGAATTATGATGCCATGGGGTATTTATAGGAGAGTGGTTAGGTAAGAGTAGGTAGGAGTAGGTGGAAATAGGGGACCACACCCAGAAATTCGCAACTAACACCCGCACCCAAGGAAATTTCGCACCCATCATTGGTGTGCGGATTTCGCATCTCACAGGGTGCGAAATTCGTACCCTGTAGGATACGAATTTCGCATCCTACCGGGCGCAAAACTCGTACCCTTCGGACATGCGGATTTCGTACCTCCTGGGTTGCAAAATTTGCACCCAGGGTACGAATTTCGCACCCTGATGGGCACGAATTTCGCATCCTGATGGGCACGAGTTTCAAACCCTGCTGGGTGCAAATTTCGCACCCCGAGTTGTATGATGTTCACATTAGGAGAGGCGCGAAGCCCATGGGCATAGGTGTTTGGGGTCTCGAGGTTCGGTCTCGCGACTCCTAGGGATTCAGAGCCTAGGTTCGGGAATGTGTTAGGGGCGTGACGAGATCTTTGGCGGCGCGGTCCTTATTCGACTTGTTTCCTCTGCTCCTAGATGTCCTCCTTGGCCTTAACCCCATGCGATGTTTGACTTGAGCATGTACTGTGTACTTTTGGGAACTGGACCAAAAGGCCTGTTAACATTTGCCCCCCAAAGTACGTCTTGTCTCGACATGATGTGCTTTGGATTGGTTGAGGTTGTAACCGGGTTGTTGACATGTCCTGTAAGTTAAAGAAAAACATATGTTAGTTATCGGGATCGTTCGCTGTGGAATTGCGAGCGAGCCGTTGTTGGTGCGGCGCCATGCTCACGTTGCTAAGTATTCGTAATGCATCGCCTCCATGGTGATGGATATGCATAAGTAGGGAGCACGTGTACTGGAGCATATGGCGTAATGCTTCGAACCCGGGGGTACGAATATTATATATATATATATTAAGGGTACTAACTTTTGCATCCGGGGTGTGAATTTTCGAACCATGGGGTTCGAAATTTCAAGACCTAGGGGTTCAAAATTTCAAACACTAAAGGTTTGAAATTTCAAGACCTCGAGGTTCAAAATTCTGGAGGTTCGAAATTTCGAAGCCCACGGGTTTGAGATTTTCGGGAATGCCAAGGAACTTCTTCTTTTTATTATAAATATCCTCCCCTCCCCCCTCATTTTTCCTCTTCCATATTTTTTCTACCTTGACCGCCATTGATTCAGAGCTTCAAAGCCCAGTGCCTTTCGAACTAGACATAGGTAATGTTTGTGGTCGAGGCACGAGGAGGAAGAAGGTCGAAGCATCATGGTTTGGCGCGAGGGAGAGAGGAGGCGGCCCGACCTGGGTCGGAAAGCTCGAACCCAAGTGGGTTCGAATCTTCTAACCCTGAGAGGGGTTCGAAATTTCGACCCTCCGCGGGTTCGCTTTTTCGAACCTCGAGAGGGTTCAAGTTTTCGAACCTCGAAAGGGTTCGAGTTTTCGAGCCTTGAAAGGGTTCAAATTTTCGACCCTTGTTTGGTTTGAATTTTTGAACCTCGAGAGGGGTTCGAAATTTCGACCCTTTGCAGGTTCGATTTTTCGAACCTCGGAAGGGTTCGAGTTTTCGAACCTCGAAAGGGTTCGAATTTTCGAACCCAGGGTTTTCGAGTGCTCGACCCTTGGGGGGTTCCAATTTTCGAGCCCTTGATGGGGTTTGAATTTTCGAACTTTGAAGCATGCTGGAGCTTTTTTAGCTTGTTGTAGGGCTCGGGTTCGTTGTTAGCCAAACTGCCTTGCGCCACGCCTTGGCGAGGCTCTGTTTCTTTTGTCCAGGACTTTGATCTCCTAACTGCCCACCTTTGTGATTGTATGACTGCATATATCCTGACTTTCCACATAGGATAAAGCATATATATGAACTATGAACGAGCTGTTGGACTGTTTAACTTTCCTCTGTACATCTTAATTTTGCATGACACCGCACACACATATTAGCTTTCACCAACACGAGGAGTACAGGTTATTTCAATGAGATGTCTTATACTAGTATGTTAAAGTATAGTTAGTGATGCAAACAAGATCAAAGACTGGAAAAACTCTGGAAGTCGAGGCTTCTCCGCCATCGTCACATACAACTGATTCTACCAACAGTGGTAGCTCGGCTTGCAGCGAGCTTGGGACTACTGAAGGATCTGATCCTTCTCAAACGACCAGTTCACCTTAAATGTTTGAGCACGGAGAACAAACTAATAGATTACATTCTCCGGTTATACATGAAGAGGTCGTGAATGTGGATATAATTACTGGAGATGCAACGGCGGCTCAGGTAGCCCCGGATATGTTGCTCGACGCAGTTATCTTGGAAAATCCGACGGACTTGGTACCATCGCGCATGGATGCCACAACAGTTAAGAATATGGCGTTGCGGTTCAATATACTGGTGGGCGATGTCCATGCACCGGGAGATGATGGAAGGGCTCATGCACCGCCCGAGGGTTTGACCACATGGAACAGGCAAGCTTGTTTTGCGGGATGCGTACCCCCGCCAATGACTTTATTCATGACATGATATCCTGTTCCCACCTTGCACCTTCGCAACTGCAGCTGAATGTTTATTCTTCACTCTTAGGCACTTTTGTTCTCTATTGAGAATATTTACACCTGGAACCTATCGAAGAGGACATTCCGTATTTTTTCCATCTGAGGAGAACATCTAGTGGGTCGCCCTCCCAATGGTTCCTGGAAGAGTCAACTACCACCAAAATTCTTCGTCGAGAAGTGGCCTAGGCCGTCAGTGTTCAAACTAGACTGGTTCTTTGTGCGATGCCCTCCTGGATTTGCAAAGAGGTAGATAGAAAGGAGTAAGTACTTTCAAACTTTCTTCCCTACTAGAAAGTTATTGGATCTCGTGTCTCATTATTTTTTGATCACAGCAAGGAATCCAGAGGCACCCACTGGTGAGGAGTACCAACGACGCCTTAATGCTTTGTGAGCAATCCCCAAAGAGTCTCGCAAAACTGATACCATGACGAGTCAAGAGCACCTTCGCCATGCTGGGTTGCTTCCTGATGATCGGGCTATAATCAGGCCTGTCGTTGCGAGTAGTGTACCAAAAGGGAAGGTGACGGAAGGTCCTATGGCTTCTGGTTTAAACAGAAAGCCGCCTTCTACTGGGCCCAAGCCCAATAAGGCTGCCAATTTCTAAGGAGACATACGTGAAGACGAGGTTGGTGGCGTGGAGATGGTTACCCGGGACGAGGGTTCGTTGGATGCTTCCACCCAGCCTCCGATGGAAGGGGCGGGGGGAGAAGCGTCGATCGGTCCACAGTCCCTTGTGACTCCTCTGGAAGTGGCCATCCCACTTGAGGCAGTGGACCAGTTTGCCAGTTTGAATAAATTTGCTATAGCCTTGTCTCCATGGCCGGATATGGCAAGTATGGATGAACTAGCTCTTGCTATGAAGGAGTTAGTTCCTTCGAGCGGATCACAATCTGGTTTGTTGAGAGAATACTTAGGGCATACACCCATACAAACTGCATAACCTTTAGGCTCACCTGAGTGTGTGACCTGTCTGACTTTTATTTCTTTCCTTTGACAGGTGATATGGCTAGAGGGCGCGGAGGACGAGGTTACGGACATGGAGGTCGCCAACGCCCTAGGAATCCTTTCTTTGAGGGCTTTAGGAGAGCGACCAGCTTGTATGATACTCCACCCCAACCGAATCGCGGTAGTAAACACCAAGGCAGGGATCAATCTCGACGATCCCTGAATCCTCCTCATCCTCCTCTAATTCGGGTGTCCGAGGGAGACTCTCGACTTAACTTAGGGGGTCCCTGGCGTCCACCTTTGACAGCTCCTTTACCTACAACACCCTCGGCTCCTACTCTAGTTACCACAGGGAGGAAGCCGCTATTCGGCCAACCAAGACCGGAGAGGAAGACCGTAACTGGAACGCGAGAGGTAGCTGAATCTGAGCGACAAGGACTTTCTATGGAGGAAAAGAGGGCATGGTTGGAAAAGACTTTCCCTTGACACTACTTTGATGAGCTGATGGTCCTTTCTGATCTTCGTCCACATCCCACTACGGACTCCGAGGAGATCTGGATGCATGTGAGGGAAACATACCACCAGGCCGATGAGCTTACCGCCTATTCTTTTCATCTATCGGAGCTGATCAAGAGGAAGACCATGGAGCTCACCAACGAGAGGCTAACCATTATGCGGAGCGTACCACCATCTGTAATTTGAAAACAGCAACGGGTGAGCCTGCCTTTTTTGCATTAAGAAATTTCCATTACTTGCCCCTGTATCTTCGAATACTAACTCGTGGATCTCATTGTTTTCAGCTGAGATAAGGCAAGGGTATGAGACACTCAAGAGGGAGGCCGATCACTCCTACTCTATTTTTACGGAAATTGTATCCGTCCTAACCACAGAGAACACAACCCTAAAGATGGACAAGGATGAGGCGGAAAAGGTTTGTGCCAATCTGGAAAGGGATAACGCAAGAGTCTCTAAATTCCAGGATGTCAATAATGCTTTGAGAGCGGAAAATAACAGCTTGAAGAAGAAGCTTGAGGAGATGAGGAAGGCCAAAGAGGACGCGAAACCAGTAATCGGGATGTGTTGGGAATGGTGGATGGATTAAGAGCAGAACACCAGAGGGAGGTGGAACAACTGAGAGAGCAGCTATAGGATACATAATTCTGGGTAGAATCGTCCGTGGAGGAAGATATCTGAAACATGTATGTTAAGGTTCTGAGATTACGTGGACTGTCAAGGGTTGACGATTGTTCCCGTGAGCTAGCTCGAACCTGGGAGAGGTTGGTGTCCTACGAAGCTTATTTACGCCAAGTGGCTGCCGAGTCCTTGGATGAACGACAACTCATGGTAGATCTCCTGACCCTCGATGAGCGTAAGAAGCCGGAGGAGGGGACAAACCTGCTGCTTGAGGATGCCGAGGGAGAAAGGATAGCTAGGCTTGCTGCTGAAAAGGGAAAATCCGCCATGACTGAGAGTGAGGTGGTGGCAGAGGCATTTGCAGAGGGAAGCTCTTACTGGGCATTGTCCTCTGGATCTGATATGGCGATCGATCCAGCAGCCTCAGCTTGGGTTTCAACTAAGTACAACCCTGAGCATACGGAGCTAGGAGAGACCGGTTACACTTTACCTGCCACAACGAGTACCCCTACCATCCTTTCTACATCATCCATGACCGAAGGTAAATTCCTTTTGCCATGCATCCCCGAAGATGATGTAATTATCGAAATTGCTGACTAAAAGGTTGTGTTTTTAATGTGCAGCCATCCCTGGATTGACCGTGACACCGGGCCCTGCCCCCATGATCCCACAAACGACTGAATCAGGGCTAGGACCTGCATGAGTGTAATTTGAAGAAGGTGGGGATCAGCTGGACACCTACTCGGATATAAGGATAACTCCCAGCCTTTATCAGAGCCTTATCGAGGAAGGAAAGGTGGTCAACGGGCAGAGTGCTGCTACCAGAGGCCGGTGGAGGCCGATGTGCCTTTGATGCATGACTTGGTGCAAAATTTGAAGGGCTAAATTGCGGCCAAGTGCGAGGAAGTGGAGGAGAAGCAGAGGCAGGATGAGGCTACCAGACAGGAGATCCTAACGAAGACCAGCCAGGAAGCTGAGGTGAGAGCCACTGAGACGGTTGAGCGGAGGATGGCCGATGAGGAGGTAGAAATGAAGAGGGCTGCTGATGAGGCCCAGAGGAAAAGGGAGGATAAGGAAGCCCATCAGAGGGCTACCGAGACCCTTGAGAAAACCAAGGCTGACGATGTCACGATGCATAAGTCCCAGAAACTAGCTGAGCAATGGGCTGCTAGAGAGGCCAAAGCGAAGGTTGAGCGGGAAGGCAAGGAGATCCCGAAGAAGAGTGACGTTGTGGTAGCCCTTGCTATCGGAAGTGCCCCAATGCCTATGGTGCATGCCACCCTTGTGGATATCACTGAGATCTCTAGTGGCGATGGAGCAGACGAGAAGCGTTTCTCTGCTTCTTATGAATCGACTGCTTCCCAGAAGGGCCACGGTGGAAGGAGCAGATCTGGTAAGAAGAGGCCTAGCATGAAGGATGAACCATCGTGTGCCGATTTCCCAAAGAAGAAATACAAGTATAATAAGAAAAGACATGATTAGTTTTAGCAACTTAAGTAGAAGTTACTATTTATTTTGGTACTGTAGGCCGATAGTTTACGCGAGTACGACCCTCGCTTTTGGTTTTTCAAGACATGGTGTGGTTTTCATGTACACCCTTTCATTAGAAAGGAAGATGTTAGACATGTAGTTTGCTTTGATGTGTGTGTGTAAAAATGAAATATGAATTAGTAAAGGTCGCGATTTGTGTTGAGTGTTTGGATTTTCTTCTCATGTTTTCCAGCGTCCTGTACTTGCACGAGCGTACTTATCATTACATTTAACAAAAAAGAGATCGGGGACCGCACTTTGGGTCAATTTTTCCACAGATGTGTGATTGAGCGCAGGCTTCTAGTAAGTTTCCCTCATATTAGGAAACCCGTAGTTTGCGAAGCCAGGCTGAGCGCCTACTGTTTTGGGTTACCCGGGGTTAATCCTAAGTGTAGCGAAGGCGTATGATGTCGTGATTATGGTTCGTTTGGTGTGTGGCTCTCCCTTCGTTCATCGGATTGAGGTGAGCCACAGACATCGTTTATTCGTCTGAGAGGAGAAGCCCGGATCATCATCCCGTAGGGTCCGATCGTGGCCATGGGTTACCCCTTAGCCTTGAGAGCTTTGGGGAAGAAACGATTTAAGGACAGTCTCGGTGCTGCGCCAAGATTCGACCGACACCTGTAGCCATGGGAGAAAGTTACACCACTCCTGACTGGCTGTTGGATAGCCCCAAGTTGCTTTGGACTTGGGGCGCGGAATGATTTATCCTCAGCCTCGGCGCGGGGCTGAGGTTCGAGTTCGTGGTTATTTATACTAGGTCGCGCCACGGGCCGACGACTCAAGTAGCGTTGCCAGCTCCCATGCTCAGGGTTCCGGTCATAGTCAGTGTAGTTTGACCTTAAGGTTTGATCAAGGTTCGGATGGCGGTTCCGGCTCCCATGGTCGGGGACCGATATGGCAATCGACTGTTCACACACAAGCTGGTTGTCAAGATTAATCAAACGTGTCATGCGCGGAGTAAACAAAGAAAAGAGATAGAAAGTTGAACATCATTTCTACTAATAACTTTAGCAGTAAAAGCCTTTGCAATGCCTTGAATTGCTAGAAAACAAAACATCATTGGAAAGCGTAAACAACTGTGTACTAAGTTATGTAAAGTAGCGGCGGAGATGTTCACTGTTCCACGCACTTGGGAGTTCGGCTCCGTTCATGGTTGCGAATTCGAAAGTTCCATCCCTGAGCCTTCATTCTATGGAGTACAGGCCTTTCCAGCGAGGGGCAAGACCTGTTGGTGGAGGGAACACCCGTTTTAAGACGAGGTCGCCGATGTGGAGGTCCTTACGGCGGACCTTGGAATTGAAGTATCGGGCAACTCGTTGTGGTTGGGTGGCTGCTCGGAGATCATCTTCGTTCCTTTTTTCCTCTAACACATCGAGTGACCCCAAAAGTAAATCTTGGTTTTTTTTGCGGTCAAAATAGGTAAATTGATCAGATGGAAGCTTGAGCTCAATGGGAATGTCGACTTCAAATCCTTAGGCAAGGGCGAAAGGAGTGTGTTCGGTTGTTGTCTTGTGGGTGGTTCGGTAGGCCCATAGGACTGGAGGAAGTTCGTTCGCCCACATGCACCCAGCCTTTTCCGTACGTTTCTTCATAATGGATTTGATGACTTTATTAACCACCTTGACTTGCTCGTTGGCTTGGGGATGAGCCACCGCCGAGAATCTGTTTTTGATGTTGTACCGCCGATAGAAGGCTTTGAATTTGGCGCTCTCAAACTGAGTGCCATTGTCAGAAATGATAGCTTAAGGGACCCCATATCGAGTGATGATGTTGCATACAATGAAGTTGATCATCTTCTAGGTGGTGATTGTGGCGAGGGCTTCGGCCTTTGCCCATTTGGTAAAATAATCAACTGCGACAACATACCGTGCCCCACCTCTAGCAATTGGGAGAGTTCCAATGATGTCAGTTCCCCTCATCGCGAATGGCCATGAGCTGATCATTTGTGTCAATTCTATAGGCGGGGTTCTTGGAATCTTCAAGAAGCATTGGCACTTGTCGCATTTGCGAGCATAGTCTATGGAGTCCTGGTCGAGCGTAGGCCAATAATAGCCGTGTCTGAGTATTTTTCTTGCCAGGGCTGGCCCTCCAGTATGGTCGCCGCATTCCCCTTCATGTACACTGGTTAGCACTCTGATGGCGTCTTGATGGGCTACACATCTGAGCAATGGGACAGAGAAACCTTTGCGGTAGAGCACCCTATCCATAAGAAGATAGCGAGCCGATTGGCGGGATAGTGCTCGTCTTTCCTTGTAGCTTCCCAAAAGGGTCCCATGCTGCAGGTAATTCTTGATCGGTGTCATCAAAGATTTAGGTTCGGATTCAACGTTCATGGCCGCCTCGGTTTGTGTTTGCTTGATACTAGAGGAGTTGAGCACTTCGACGAGGGTGAACCCCAAGAGTTGTGAATCCTCAGAGCTTGCTAGCTTAGCTAGTGAATAAGCTTTTTCATTCTGTTCTCGAGGAATGTGCGTGATGACGAAGTGGTAGAAGTAAGTGAGTAATTCCTGAACCCGGGTTAAGTATAGGGTTAGTTGTTCCCTTTTAGCTTGATATTCCCCTTGTACTTGGCGCACGATGAATTATGAATCGGAGAAAATTTGGATTGTCTTTAGTTTGAGTTCAATCGCGATTCTAAGTCTGGCTATTAGGCCTCATATTTCGCGTCGTTGTTGGTAGTAGGAAAAATTAGTTTTAGTGCGCAGCATATCGGGCATTCTTCGGCGGTGATGAACATGACCCCGGCCCCGGAGCATTTGCTGTTGGAGTACCCATCCATGAACTGTTTCCATTGGTTGTCCGGAGCCTCAATGTTCTCTGCAGGAGCCTCCTTGGGAGTTGTAATGACCCGCATTGGCAGAGGTATAATAATTAATTTATTTAATTATATAAATAGTGATATAGTGAATTAAATGGTCGTGGAATTAAATAATGATGAGTATTTAATTAAAATAATAAATTAAATAATATGTTTAATTCTGAAATAATCAGAATTGGCTGAAATGGAGATATGGTGTGAACTAGATCATTTGTGATATTTAATTCAGTTTAGAATTGAATTTGAATAACGAATATATTATATAAACGACAGTTTGAACGTAGAGTTATAATATAATTAAATCGAGCTTGAAATGGCGCTGCAGTTCGTAAATTGGCGATTCGAACTTCAACTGAATGTACAAGATTCGTTTTAAATCGGGTTTCTGTGAAATAAGATACGTGTGGAGCTGGTAGAGTATATCTTTCTAGTGGAAGAGAAAAATCAGGATTTTGTCGTATGGATTTTGATTTACGTCCAAATCAAATTTCAGAAAAGTCGCTATGGAATTCCTTTATAATTTATAAAGGAATTATTTATATTTTAAAAAGGGATTTCAATATAAATCGAATATCGGGTTGACCCAGATTTGAAATATCCAGTTAGAATCCATATAAGGTTTTTCTGAAGCTGTATGATATTCTGCTGTGAATATATACGATAATATTTATATTTAATATTAAATTTAATTATTTTTAAATATATTTATATACTTAATGGGTCATTCAGAGCTTTAAAAATAGCCACTTTTGAAAACAAATCGGAATTCGAGGAAACTAATTTTGTTGGATCCGAAATGTCAAATAGTTGTTAGATTTCCAGTTTCGTGATTTTTAGAGTCACTGTGTGGTCGTACGGATTTTTAGAGTGAGAAACAGTCAGTATTTCGACAGTTAAAAATACGTTGTGTGAGCAAACGGAGTCGGAATTCATCGAAACCAGTTTCGTTGGGACCGTAATGTCAAATTCTAGCAGCATGTCAATTTTCGTGATTTTAGGAGATCGTATGTGGTCGCTGGGATTTTTAGAAGGCAGATACAAGGAGAAAATCGAGAAAATAAAATAGAAAATCAAAATAAAAATATCCCACTTCCTTTCCCTGGTCAAAAGCAATCCACGCGACATCCTTCTACAACCACAAATCCTACCTACCACAAATACAACTATATAAGACCGTCGATAGTCTTTACAGCGGAAAATTTCCAATAAGAAAATCAAGTAAAAATCCCACAAAAATTCTATAAATCATTTTATAGGTATATTTGAAACGCTGAAACCATTTGCTTCGCGATGGTATAACTTTTACCATACTCGATCCAATATTTGGGAACTCCATTTTCGACAGCAAAAACTAGGGTACGAGCTTTCAGGGCGTACGAAGGATCAAAGATGGAAATGGGACTGGGGTCGAGCTCGTCAGAGCATGGAGCACCTGCTGGCGTCGTACGGTGAAGTCCAATCACCGGAGTAGGTCGAAGGGGAGTTGGAACGCGAGCTCTTCTGTTGGATTTAAGGAAATCGAGGCGTGGTTCTGGAGGGCGAGCCAGGTGGTAGGAGCACGCTGGTGTTCAGGCACGTCACCGGCTGAGTTGCTGACCGCTGGCGGTGGATGGAGGTGGTGGAATCGGTGGAAGTAAGGTGTCGTGATTTTGGGGAAAATGAATACTGGAAGCCGATTTTCTTTATTATCAGGGAAAAAGGTGAAGTATTGGTGCGGTGGGTTATACTATTGGGCCGGGTTAGTAGAAAAAGCCCAAAGCTTTAATTTAAATTCAAGTTTTATTTTAAATTAAATATATTAACTTGTTTGCGCGGTATCTAGCTCATACGGAATTGAAATCGAGAACCGTCAGTTGCGTTGGGATCGTATGGACAGACACTACGCATTGGAACTGACTGGAAGTGGATTGGGGCTTGTTTGAATTTACGGTGAAATAAATTGTTTGATTCAAATCAAATAACAGTTTATCGTTCTTTAACGATGAACTGCCAAAGTGAGTAAATCTCACTAACTCTGAACAGTTTATAATTTCATGTTGTATTTTTAGAACTGTTAAATATTGGCTGATTGACTGTGTGTTGACTGTTTGATTGAACTGCTAGTCAGTTAGTTGAATTTCTATATTGATTCTGTTTAACAGAATATATCATATGGAACTGAAAGTAATGTTGATTTTATTGTGTAACATCTGTGGATGCAGGGAACAGGTTGGAGGAATCCGACTGGATTCCTCAACAGTTATTTTATTGTTTTTCATATATTGTGATATATGATGTGATATATAATTTGTTGTCGATTATATGTGTTTGGACGATACTGATCATCGTGATTTGATATGTTGAATACCATAACATACCGAAATGTTGATAAGGGAATATTTTCAAAATGATATTTGAAAATAAAATATTTATAAATGGAATATTTATAAATAAGAAATATTTATAAATTGGAATATTTATAAATAGGAGATATTTAGAAAAAGGGAAAACGTTATAAAAAGGAAACTGTTATAAGAAGGAAATCATTTTAAAGTGGAGAACCGTTACTAAAAGTAAATCTTTAAAAATGAATAAACGTTGTTAAAAAGGAAATCTTTATAAAGCGAATAAATGAGTTAAATCGAATATGGTATTCGAAAGGAGTTAAATCGAATATGGTATTCGAAAGTTAGTAAATCGAATATGGTATTCGAAAGGGATTAGTCGAGTCGAGTTTGTTGGATAGAGTTAACCAGTTAGAGTAAATCAAATAGAGTCATCAAATAAGAGTCAATTGAATATAGTTATTCGAAAGGAGTCAATTGAACATAGTTATTCAAGGAAGTTAATCGAACATAGTTAAAAGAGATAGAGTTAAACAAGATTAGAAACTGACTAGAGATTAGTAAATTGAATGGTTTTCTAAGTGTCGATCTGATGTTGGTTTCCGCCTTCGGGGTTTATACTTAGAGAATTGTGCTCCTACTAGTTTACAGCCAGGGACTGATAGTTGTGAAATGATAGTGATATGTAAATAAACAATGGAAATGTTTTCCAGTGTTAATAACGTATATTTTCTAAACATAGAAAATAAGGAAATATATGTGTATGTAGATATATATATGATTGATGATTGATTGATAGAATTTCCATTTGGAAATAATATCGTTGTTTGCACACGTATTTTTCTTTGATAGTTAAATCACGGACTATCGAAGTTTTGACCATTTTAACGTTGTTAATATGGAGAGACCGGTTGGATTATTATCCAAAGAACCACTCTGTATTGGCATAAGCGTTGCGAATCATATATGCCAAAGAAAATTGAAGATGGAGTAAAGTGCAAGGGCTATTGTATAAGTCTTAGATAACAGTATCTAAGATGGATATACTGAATAGTACCTTCGGTTCATCCTGTTCCTGGATGACTTGTATGGATGGATGTCTGACAGAGTATTTCCAGACGATCACGTATATTGATTTCTCCAACCGTACCAAGAGTGGAAGCGGAGAAGGAAACTTCTTTTAGCTAACACGTAATGTATGGTTGTAGACGTCAATCGGTGATTTGATGGATGTGACGATGTGACATTCGAAGTGAATCTGGTGTGATGATAAAGCGTAACCTCAAGCCTCATCATCCGGTAAATGACAGAAATTGGGCAGGTAGCATAGCTAAGTCGGTCGCACCGAAGTAGGGTGTATAATCACGTGATCTAGAGTTTCATTTACTTCTAAAAATCTATTGTTGATGCTGTCCCATTCGGGAAACGGTTGCTGATCCCAACCGTTGGTGATATAAATTCGATACACTCAAGCGAAATGAGTGGTCGGTCATGTGTGGCCGGTTTGCAAGATGTTCTTGTTGAACCCAGTGTATTCCTTTCTAGAGGTACACTAGCGAAAGGTGGTTCCATACCTTGTCATAGTTGGAAATCCATTACCCAATATGTGCTTGCGGTTTTGATTGTATACTATATATGTAGAACGTGAGATGAAAGCGTTTCTGCTAGATGATTATTATATTGTGGTTGATAGACATTATTATAATATCAAAAGGCTTTTGATACAAAGATATTTTGGATTCTCATAAGGGAAAAACCCGTTCCGTTATACGGCGTGGTCTTATGAGATATCGTTTACTTGTTCAAACTGTTTTAAACTGTTTTACTCATACCAGTTCCATGACTGACCCGGAGTTTATTTGTTTGTTTCCCTAAACTCTTAGGTGCCTAATTTTGTACGGGCAGTCAAGTAGTCAGGATTTACAGATATACTGGAAGAGCTTGGAGCAGGAGGCTTCAGGATTATATAGCTATAGTTATTTCCGCTGTGTTGTAAGTGTTGTACTTTGATAATGATGTATATTCAAGTACAGATGTATATTTCAAGTTATGTTATATATTATATGTTATTCGTTCCGCTGTGAGGTTCGTGTTACTCTGATGTTGTGTTCTTCTTCTTCTTCTTCTTCTATTTCTAAGTTTCTATCTTATTTTTCCTCACCCTCTAATTTCTTTCTATTAATTTCCTGATTTTCAGTTTAATTTGGGGTTGGACTTGTGTTTTTGGTCAGCTCAAATTGGACCGGATTTTCGGGTCCTTACAGTTGGTATCAGAGCTTAAGTTAAGTGAATTACCTTGGCTCTGTGGCGTGACTCAGTAGAGATGGGGTTAGTAATACCCTAGATTGAGTTGAGTGTATATATATACGAGTGAACGTATTTGTTATTGATATAAAAATTTGTTTTATATTGTGGAGATGTATTGGTCGAGTTGTTTATGGGTTCTGGTCGATCAGTTTGATCCACTGTATCGGTAGGAGTTTATAAACACTCGAATACGATGGGTCGACACGACATGTTTTGAAAAGAGGGTAAATAAAAATATGTTTACCCAAATTATATTTTGATATAAAGAATTTATATCGGGGTGATTATAATATACTGGATATATTGGTTGTTATTATAATCGAGTAAGATTATAAATTAAATGGTTATGTAAATTACCAATCAGAATTCATATAAGTGAAATACGTGAAATCAAATGAGTTAAATCTGAAATTTAAACCAGAAATTGAATTGAAATTCTGGAAAATTGGATAAGTGTTTGCAAATGGATTTGGATTAAAAATAAGGAAAATTTAAGATCCCGGGAGATTTTTAATTGTTTTACAAGCAGTGTGAATTATATTTTGAAATGAATTTCAAAGTAGAAATGTTTAGAAATGGTTTTATAGTATTAACTCACTTCGATCGCTGGAAAATAGATTCCGATGATGACAGCTGCATCATCAGTATTCATTTTCGAGTTGTAAGTGACGAATTACTACCAGAGATACTGTTTTGAATTTGTTTTGGGAAAGACAAGTTGTGTTGAATTTCAAAATGGGATTTATAATAAAGAATGAATAAAGAAAGTTTGAAATAGAAATTGAATATAGAAATTCAAAGGGAGTTTGAATATATGAAATTCAATGGAAGTGATATAGAATTTGAATATAGAAATTCAAATGGAATTTGAATATAGAATTCAAATGGAATTCAAATATAGGATTTGAATATATAGAATTTGAATATAGAATTCAAATGAAATTTAAACTATAGAATTTGAATAGAATTTGAATAGAATTTGAATAATAGAATTTGATATATAGATTTGAATAATAGAAGTGATATAAAATTTGAATAGAATTAACTAAGTCGAAGAGGAATTAGTTAATCGAGTTTTGAATTTGAAGTTGAACTTTGAAAGGTGAATTGGATTTGTAAATGGATAATCGAAATCGAATATAGAACTTAAATTTGAAATTTGGATTCAAATTAGTTAATAAGCAAGTTAAAATATATTTCAACATGTCATGTTTAAATATAAAAGTGAAATAGACTAAAGAGTTAATTAACAAATTAATTAACGAATTAAGTTAAAAATGATCAGGTATAGTTAAAATAGATTGGGAAGGCATAAATATACATGAGATAGGTATGGATAAGGTATGAAGGTATATAAATAGAATGCTCGACGAAAAAGTATGTATTTAATTCATATATGAGATTTTATGCGCCGTATCGGCTAGCCGCTTGGCTTTTTCTTTTTCTTTTGGATTGGTGAGGGCCATGGGAGGCTATTTGAAATATCCCGATGCTCCTAGTACAAAGGAGGTTATGGTGAATTTTTTCGGGAATTTAAGGAGTTAGAATATTTTTAAGATAATTTGATAGTTAGAAATCAACGTATCGATATATATATAGAAGTTGATAAGGAAATGAACTTAGAAATAGAATAGTATAATCAAAAAGGAAGAATAAGAATAAAAACTAGTAAGAATAGAAAGAGGAAGCATATACGTGTTTAAAAGTGAATAAGTAGTTGTATGGTATTGATTATTCGAGTAAGTAGTCATATCTATTTTAACGTTATAAATGTTATTCAGTCAAGGTCTGAGAGGTAGTTATACCCCAACATGATTGATTTCATTATTAACAAATAAATAGTAAGATTTCAGGCTCGAAGATCAATGTTGAATAAGAGTTAGTTGAATATAGTATTTGGGTTGTCGTAATGATGTTTTACACAACATCCGTTTTAACCCAAATAAGTGTAAGCTTGGAAATATAATACAGAATATTTCCTAAGTATAGAAATAAACGAGATCGGAAAAGAGATAAGTAATTGGAATATTTTCCAATTACAAATAGCATATATTTTCTAAAAGTTTAGAAAATAAAAGAAGGCGATATTCGGAAATGTTTTCCTAATAACTTAAAAGGCCAATATGGTTATTGAAAATATTTGGTTAACAAATATTGATAAAGAAATAGAGAAGTGATTTAACTAATGGAATATTAATTAAGGGCTCAGCGATATGTTCAAAAGGAAAATTTGATTTTTGAAAAGAGTAAACTGTTTAAAAACTCCCAGGGAAAGACTGTTTGAAATTAAAAACAAATTTAACAGAAATTTGTGAAAGCAAAATTGAATTAAAGTAAAGCCAGTAAAGTGGTAACTGAGATTGAATTAGAATGATATCAAGACAAATTGGATTGTGAGATTCAAATTTGAAGTGTAATTTGATAATCAAGTTAAGAGTTGTGAATCGAGAAGAAACTCGAGTTGAAATGATATTTGGCTCGGATATAAACGAATGGTTGTGTTGTGGATAAAAGCAGATTGGAATTTGATTGGGATAACAACGATATATGCTGAGTTGATAGCATATGGAAGTGATAGAGTTGATATGCTCGACAAAACGGTACAAGTTTATATTTCATATGGTATGAGATTTTGATGAGCCAAATTGGCAAGCCGCTTGGCTGTTTGATTTTCTTTTGGGTTGGAGATGGCCCAGAGAGGCAAGATGGAGTTTGAGCTATTAACCAGTACAAAGGAGGTGCTGGCGAAATTTTTTGAAAAGTTAAGGTGTTAGAAAATTTTCAGGATTTTTGAAAATTTTCATTGATAAGAAGTAATTAATAATTTAATTGAATTTAAATTGGTTCGGTTGAAACTGAAGTTAAGGAGTGAACAGATATGTTCTAACCAGTCGATAGGGTTGTTCTCTACCTTAGCAATTTCGAGGACGAAATTATTTTAAGTGGGGAAGATTGTAATGACCCGCATTGGCAGAGGTATTATAATTAATTTATTTAATTATATAAATAGTGATATAGTGAATTAAATGGTCGTGGAATTAAATAATGATGAGTATTTAATTAAAATAATAAATTAAATAATATATTTAATTCTGAAATAATCAGAATTGGCTGAAATGGCGATATGGTGTGAACTGGATCATCTGTGATATTTAATTCAGTTTAGAATTGAATTTGAATAACGAATATATTATATAAACGACAGTTTGAACATAGAGTTATAATATAATTAAAATCGAGCTTGAAATGGCGCTGTAGTTCGTAAATTGGCGATTCGAACTTCAACTGAATGTACATGATTCATTTTAAATCGGATTTCTGTGAAACAAGAAATGTATGGAGTTGGTAGAGTATATCTTTCTAGTGGAAGAGAAAAATCGGGATTTCATCGTATAGATTTTGGTTTACGTCCAAATAAATTTCAGAAAAGTCGCTGTGGAATTCCTTTATAATTTATAAAGGAATTATTTATATTTTAAAAAGGGATTTCAGTATAAATCGAATATCGGGTTGACCCAGAATTGAAATATCGAGTTAGAATCCATATAAGGGTTTTCTGAAGCTGTATGATATTCTGCTGTGAATATATATGATAATATTTATTTTTAATATTAAATTTAATTATTTTTAAATATATTTATACATTAAATGGGTCATTCAGAGCTTTAAAAATAGCCACTTTTGCAAACGAAATCGGAATTCGAGGAAACTAATTTTGTTGGATCCGAAATGTCAAATAGTTGTTAGAATTCTAGTTTCGTGATTTTTAGAGTCACTGTGTGGTCGTACGGATTTTTAGAGTGAGAAACCGTCAGTATTTTGACAGTTAAAAATACGTTGTGTGAGCAAACGGAGTCGGAATTTGACGAAACCAGTTTCGTTGGGACCGTAATGTCAAATTCTAGCAGCATGCCAATTTTCGTGATTTTAGGAGATCGTATGTGGTCGCTGGGATTTTTAGAAGGCATATACAAGGAGAAAATCGAGAAAATAAAATAGAAAATCAAAATAAAAATATCCCCCTTCCTTTCCCTGGTCAAAAGCAATCCACGCGACATCCTTCTACAACCACAAATCCTACCTACCATAAATACAACTATATAAGACTGCCGATAGTCTTTACGGTGGAAAATTTCCAACAAGAAAATCAAGTAAAAATCCCACAAAAATTCTATAAATCATTTTATAGGTATATTTGAAACCCCGAAACCATTTGCTTCGCGATAGTATAACTTTTACCATACTCGATCCAATATTTGGGAACTCCATTTTCGACAGCAAAAACTAGGGTACGAGCTTTCAGGGCTTACGAAGGATCAAAGATGGAAATAGGACTGGGGTCGAGCTCGTCAGAGCATGCAGCACCTGCTGGCGTCTAACGGTGAAGTTCGATCATCGGAGTAGGTCGGAGGGGAGTTGGAACGCGAGCTCTTCTGTTGGATTTAAGGAAATCGAGGCGTGGTTCTGGAGGGCGAGGCAGGTGGCAGGAGCACGCTGGTGTTCAGGCGCGTCGCCGGCTGAGTTGCTGACCGCTGGCGGTGGATGGAGGTGGTGGAATCGGTGGAAGTAAGGTGTCGTGATTTTAGGGAAAATGAATACTGGAAGCCGATTTTTTTTATTATCAGGGAAAAAGGTGAAGTATTGGTGTGGTGGGTTATACTGTTGGGCCGGGTTAGTAGAAAAAGCCCAAAGCTTTAATTTAAATTCAAGTATTATTTTAAATTAAATATATTAACTTGTTTACGCGGTATCTAGCTCATACGGAATCGAAATAGAGAACCGTCAGTTGCGTTGTGATCGTATGGACGGACACTAAGCACTGGAACTGACTGGAAGTGGATTGGGGCTCGTTTGAATTTACGGTGAAATAAATTGTTTGATTCAAATCAAATAACAGTTTATCGTTCTTTAACAATGAACTGCCAAAGTGAGTAAATCTCACTAACTCTGAACAGTTTATAATTTCATGTTGTATTTTTAGAACTATTAAATATTGGCTGATTGACTGTGTGTTGACTGTTTGATTGAACTGCTAGTCAGTTAGTTGAATTTCTATATTGATTCTGTTTAATAGAATATATCATATGGAATTGAAAGGGATGTTGATTTTATTGTGTAACACCTGTGGATGCAGGGAAACAGGTTGGAGGAATCCGACTGGATTCCTCAACAGTTATTTTATTGTTTTTCATATATTGTGATATATGATGTGATATATAATCTGTAGTCGATTATATGTGTTTGGACGATACTGATCATCGTGATTTGATATGTTGAATACCATAACATACCAAAATTTTGATAAGGGAATATTTTCAAAATGATATTTGAAAATAAAATATTTACAAATGGAATATTTATAAATAAGAAATATTTATAAATTGGAACATTTATAAATAGGAGATATTTAGAAAAAGGGAAAACGTTATAAAAAGGAAACTGTTATAAGAAGGAAATCATTTTAAAGTGGAGAACCGTTACTAAAAGTAAATCTTTAAAAATGAATAAACATTGTTAAAAAGGAAATCTTTATAAAGCGAATAAAGGAGTTAAATCGAATATGGTATTCGAAAGGAGTTAAATCGAGTATGGTATTCGAAAGTTAGTAAATCGAATATGGTATTCGAAAGGGATTAGTCGAGTTGAGTTGGTTAGATAGAGTTAACCAGTTAGAGTAAATCAAATAGAGTCATCAAACAGGAGTCAATTGAATATAGTTATTCGAAAGGAGTCAATTGAACATAGTTATTCAAAGAAGTTAATCGAACATAGTTAAAAGAAATAGAGTTAAACAAGATTAGAAACTGACTAGGGATTAGTAAATTGAATGGTATTCTAAGTGTTGATCTGATGTTGGTTTGGGCCTTCGGGGTTTATACTTAGAGAATTGTGCTCCTACTAGTTTACAGCCAGGGACTGATAGTCGTGAAATGATAGTGATATGTAAATAAACAATGGAAATGTTTTCCAGTGTTAATAACGTATATTTTCTAAATATAGAAAATAAGGAAATATATGTATATGTAGATATATATATATATGATTGATGATTGATTGATAGAATTTCCATTTGGAAATAATGTCATTGTTTGCACACGTATTTTTCTTTGATAGTTAAATCACAGACTATTGAAGTTTTGACCATTTTAACGTTGTTAATATGTTGAGACCGGTTGGATTATTATCCATAGAACCACTCTGTATTGGCATGAGCGTTGCGAATCATATATGCCAAAGAAAATAGAAGACGGAGTAAAGTGCAAGGGCTATTGTATAAGTCTTAGATAACAGTGTCTAAGACGGATATACTGAATAGTACCTTCAGTTCATCCTGTTCCTGGATGACTTGTATGGACGGATGTCTGACAGAGTATTTCCAGACGATCACGTATATTGATTTCTCCAACCGTACCAAGAGTGGAAGCGGAGAAGGAAACTTCTTTTAGCTGACACGTAATGTATGGTTGTAGACGTCAATCGGTGATTTTATGGATGTGACGATGTGACATTCGAAGTGAATCTGGTGTGATGATAAAGCATAACCTCAAGCCTCATCATCCGGTAAATGATAGAAATCGGGCAGGCAGCATGGCTAAGTCGGTCGCACCGAAGTAGGGTGTATAATCACCTGATCTAGAGTTTCATTTACTTTTAAAAATATATTGTTGATGTTGTCCCATTCGGGAAACGGTTGCTGATCCTAACCTTTGGTGATATATATTCGATACACTCAAGCGAAAATAGTGGTCGGTCATGTGTGGCCAGGTTGCAAGATGTTCTTGTTGAACCCAATGTATTCCTTTCTAGAGGTACACTAGCGAAAGGTGGTTCCATACCTTGTCATAGTTGGAAATCCATTACCCAATACGTGCTTGCGGTTTTGATTGTATACTATATATGTAGAACGTGAGATGAAAGCGTTTCTGCTAGATGATTATTATATTGCGGTTGATAGACATTATTATAATATCAAAAGGTTTTTGATACAAAGATATTTTGGATTCTCATAAGGGAAAAACCCGTTCCGTTATACGGCGTAGTCTTATGAGATATCGTTTACTTGTTCAAACTGTTTTAAACTGTTTTACTCATACCAGTCCCATGACTGACCCAGAGTTTATTTGTTTGTTTCCCTAAACTCTTGGGTGCCTAATTTTGTACGGGCACTCAAGTTGTCAGGATTTACAGATATACTGGAAGAGCTTGGAGTAGGAGGCTTCAGGATTATATAGCTATAGTTATTTCCGCTGTGTTGTAAGTGTTGTACTTTGATAATGATGTATATTCAAGTACAGATGTATATTTCAAGTTATGTTATATATATTATATGTTATTCGTTCCGCTGTGAGGTTCGTGTTACTCTGATGTTGTGTTCTTCTTCTTCTTCTTCTTCTTCTATTTCTAAGTCTCTATCCTATCTTTCCTCACCCTCTAATTTCTTCCTATTAATTTCCTGATTTTCAGTTTAATTTGGGGTTGGACTTGTGTTTTTGGTCAGCTCAAATTGGACCGGATTTTCGGGTCATTACAGGAGTAGTGAATTCCACTATGAAATCAGCAAGAGCTTGGCCGAGGATGGCTCGAGGGAATGAACATTATCTCAAACTGGCTTAGCTCCATACTCCATTTTAAGAGTCGGCTGGATGCCTTGGGTCGCTGTAGGAGCGCACATAGCGGCTGGTCGGTGAAAACTTTTATAGGGTGAGACTGGAAGTATGGTCGAAGCTTCCAAGAGGAAATCAATAAGAAGAATGCCAGTTTCTCCAGCTTCGAATAATTCTTTTCTGCCTTTGTCAATCATTTCCTTAGGTAGTAGACGGGCCGTTGAGTGCGGTCTTCGAGGTGTATTATTGCCGAGCTGATTGCCTGCATGGAAACAACCAAATAAATGTATAGGTCTTCATGGTCTATGGGCTTAGTTAAGATAGGTGGTCGCTCTAAGTGATCCAGAAGTTCCTTTAACGCAGAAATGCAATTTGGTGTCCACTCAAAATTGCGTTTCCCCTTTAGAAGTAAATTGAAGAAAGGAATGCACTTGTTGGTGGCCTTAGAGATGAACCAACTTAAACGGCGACCTTTCCATTTAAACTTTGGACATCCTTGATGTTCTTGGGGATTTGGATGCCTCGAATAGCTTGGATTTTTTCTAGATTGGCTTCGATTCCTTAGGAGTTGAAGATGAAACCCAAGAATTTCCCTGAAGCGACACCGAAGGAGCATTTTAGGGCATTGAGTTTCATGTCGTACCGGCGAAGGATATCGAACATTTTGAAGTGGTCATGGACGTGATCGCTGGACACTTTTAATATGACCAACATGTCATCCACGTACACCTCCATGGACTTTCCAATCTGGTTTTAAAGAGACGATTAACCATCCGCTGATAAGTGGAGCTGGCATTCTTGAGGCCGAAGGGCATGACGCGATAGCAGTAAAGTCCAAGGTCGGTTATGAAAGCGGTATGATCCTGGTCGCGGAGATTCATCGGGATCTGATTCTAGCCTGAGTAGGCTTCCATGAAAGATAGTAGCTGGTATCCAGTGGTTGAGTCGACTAGTCGGTCGATCTTCGAGAGTGGGAAGCTGTCCTTGGGACATGCCTTGTTTAAGTCAGAGAAGTCGACTCAAGTCCTCCATTTAACGTTGGTTTTTTTACCAGAACTGGATTGGAGACCCATTCGGGGTAGTCGTCTTCGCGGATGAAGTTGTTATTGAGTAGGTGGTCTACCTCTTCCTCGAGTGCCTTAGACCTCTCGGGTCCCAAGAAGCGGAGTTTCTGCTTGATCGGAGGCATTGTAGGATCTATACTTAGAAAATGGCAAGCAACCGCAGGGTCGATGCCTCTCATGTCGGAGTAGTTCCATGCGAACACATCTAAGTTAGCCTTCAAGAAATCCATAAGATCCTCTTTGATTGCTGGATGGAGGTGTGATCCTATCTTTAACACCTTTGACAGATCGTTGGGATTGACTGGAACATCACTAACGGTTCAACCGGAGTAGCCCTCTCGTATTCGGGCTCTTCATCATTCCGTGGGTCGAGGTCATTGGAAAGATGGCAGGGGCACTTGAGTCAAGGCCCAAATGTCGTTGAATGTTATGTGGAGCCGGTCTTGGCGCAAAAAGGCATGGGCACGGCTTTGCCCTTGTCCTTATTGCACGCATTCTTCCATTTTATTGCGTAGCATTCTCTAGCATTGGCTTGGTCGCCTCTAACTGTTACAATCCCGTTTTCTGTTAGGAATTACATTAGGAGGGACCATGGTGACATACATATCATAAATTCTATGAGGAAAGGACGTCCGAAAAGACGTTGTATGGGGAGATGATGTCAATAACCATGAAGGTGAGGATTCGTACTTGGCTTCGGTCCCCATTCCCGAGTTCTACGGGTAGGTCAATGATACCTACCAGACAACTGGAAGCCCCGTTGAAACCATTGATCGTGGCATGGCATGGTTTGAGATCTTTTGCTTCTAATTTCATTTGGTCATAAGGAGCTTTGAAAATGATGTCAATCAAGCTTGCCGAGTCGATTAATACCTTTCAGATAGAAGCGGCACCGATCTGAGCTGTGATAACTAGTGGATAGGTGGTCGGGATTTCCACCCCAGTAAAATCTCTTTTGCGGAAAACAATGTTGTCCCGCATGGTTTTTTGGAGCTTGGCTGGGACGGATTTGTTGGGAGCGGAGGAAGCTTTATAAGTAGCATACTTTATGGAAATCACATACTCTTCCATTTTACGAAAGATATCGTGTGTGGGGTGAGTTCCGCCACATATAGTGTTGATCACGATCCCTCGACTTAGGTTTGATGGACCCGCAGCCGTCTTGGCGGGCGCCTGAGTTGCTGGCGTTGGAGGCTTTGAATTTGTTTCAGGAGGAAAGGGATCTTGGACATATTGCTCGAGTCGTTTCTCACAGATAAGGTTCTCGATTGCATCCCTAAGTTGGCGGCACTCATTGGTATCGTGCCCGTACACATCATGGTATCGACAATACCACCTAGTATTTTTCTCATGGTCGGTTGATTCTCTGGTGCACGGCTTCTTGTATGGCAACGTGTTGCATGTCTCCAAGTAAATTGTTCCTAGGTCCTCGTTCAGTGAAGTATACATCTCGTAGGTTCGGTAAGGGCCGGGCTTCCTTGGTTCGGTCGGGGCCTGACCGTTATTTCGACCACCTTGCCTACCGTTATTCGGTCTTTGCCTGGAGGGACCCGCCCACTTGTTCTAATCGGAGGGCTCTCCCACTTATCTACCTTTGAGGTGATTATTTGCGGTATCCGCTTGAGAGTCTTTGGGGGCGACTGGTCTTTTTTTCCTCTTGGCATAAGTACTGCCCCGCATTTTCGTAGAAAGTGTCGAGGCTTTTTGGCTGCTTCCGATCGATCTATGCCCCGAATTCGGAAGTAGGGAGGATGCTTTTTGATAAATGAAAGAGTATGGTGCGAGGGTCAGGGTCCTCGACCTCGGCAAGGGCGATGTTTAACCTGGAGAAGTAGCTTTTGAGCGACTCAGCGGGCCCTTGGTATAGGTTGGAAAGAGTGAGGGCATTCTTTGGAGTCGGAATATGCATCCCGAATTGCTTGACCAACTGTGTCGCTAACTGGCCAAAGTTGTTAATGAATCAAATGGGAGGCGAGAGAACCATAATAGAGCGGTTCCTGATAAGAAAACTGGAAAGCACTTGCATTTGACCGGATCGTTGCCCCGGTCCGAATCCATTTTCCATCCATATTGATTAAGGAAGGCATAGGGATCGATAGTGCCGTCGTAAAGTGGCATCTGTGGCATGCTGAAGTTTCGCAACCACTCAACTTCGTTTACCCTTCTTGTGAAGGGGTTACGCCTAATGTGCGCCTCCCAAGAATCGTGCATATTTCCTTGCATTTAATCCCTCATGATCCTTCGGACCATGTCGGGAAGATAAGGTGGATGGGGATCCGCCATCGGGACCCATGAGTTTTGGCAAGATTCCGGAGTTCTGTAGCGAGGGCGCCTTCTATGGTGGATGTCCGGGTCATCTTCTTTCATGTCTTCAACATTATTATTGGATCCGGGTGTGGGTGATGAAATTGAGCGGGTTGATGCGGATCCTGTTCTGGAGGAGCGCGGGCCGCTGGAATAGTAGGTCCATCATTGCGATTGGCGTTGGTTGGATTTTGTCGAGGAAGAGATTGGTTGGTCGGACTCGGTCCGTCATTGATGATCAAGCGAGAGAAATCACGGTATTGGGCCCCCTCACTATATGTGACTGTAGTTTGGTCGGCGTTGCCATTGGCATAAATATTGCCATTGTCGTTGTCGAGGGAGTTAGTGCGGACGGCGACGTTGTTGATGAGACTGAACCTCCTTCTTTGATGCGGGCCCCTCGACTTGGAAGAGGAAATTTCCGAGACAGTTGGTCAAGGTCGATGTTATTCATTAATGCTTGATTGAGCTCGACCGCTGCGTTCACATATTTTTCATTAAGCGCGCAAACTTGAGCTTGTATTGCGGGCGCTTCAGGGTCACAATAGGAGGGACATTTTCATTAGTGGTCGGGATATCCGCCGATTGAGGTTGTTGGGATGCCCCGGCCTCGACTGCAGCTGAGGACCTGACCATTGGGTTCTTTGATCGCTTTACCATCGTAAGCAGACTCGGCGGCAGGTTCAACAAAGGAATCTCAAGCTCGTCAAAGTCGAGACGATAACGTGTGACAAAAAACGCCAACTTGAGTTCAGTTCTCAGTGAAAGCACCAAATGTTAATGGCAAAAAATGTCGTAAACACTCAAGATTCCAAGTACTAGGAATTATTAATTTGGTCGTATAAACAAGAGCGGAAAAAGGGTAAATAACACAAGAGATTTATAGTGGTTCGACCTTGAAAGGGGCCTACGTCCACTTTGAAGATTTGTTGGAATATTATTGATAACAAAAAGTTACAAGGCCAAGAATATCTCATTACATTCATCTCTAAGCTATATGATGTAATAATTATCATATATTTAATATATTAGGAAAAAGACACTTTTGCCCTTCTTATTCCTCAATTGGGAGATGCCATTAAAGAAGCTCTCTAGAGGTCTTGAGCTCACAAATTCCAACCCCTTTGAAGTATGATGCCATGGGGTATTTATAGGAGAGTGGTTAGTTAGGAGCAGGTAGGAGTAGGTAGAATAGGGGACCATACCCAGAAATTCACACCAGACATCTGCGCCTAGGAAAATTTCGCGCCCAGCCTTGGGGTGCGGATTTCACACCTTGCGAGGTGCGAAATTCGCACCCCATGGGGGTGCGAAATTCGTACCCCATAAGATACGAATTTCACACCTAGTCAGGTGCGAAACTCGTGCCCTTCAGGGGTGAGAATTTCGTACCTCCTGGGGTGCGAAATTTGCACCTAGGGTATGAATTTAGCACCCTGCTGGGTGCGAATTTTGCACCTTGATGGGCGCGAGTTTCGTACCCTGCTGGGTGCAAAAGTTGCACCTTTATGGGTGCGAATTTCACACCTGGGTGCGAAATTCGCACCCCGAGGGGTACGAAATTCACGTTAGGAGAGGCGCGAAGGCTATGGGCATGGGTGTTAGGGGTCTCAAGGTTCGGGCTCGCGACTCCTGGGGATTTGGAGCCTAGGTTCGGGAATTTGTTAGGGGCACGATGAGATCTTTGGAGGCGCGGTCTTATTCGACTTGTTTCCTCTACTCCAGATGTCCTCCTTGGCCTTAACTCCATGCGATGGGTTAAGTTGAGCATGTCCTATGTACTTTTGGAAACCAGACCAAAAGGCCGGTTAACACCATCATGGAGTTGTACGTCAATCATCTGAAGTTGATTCATCGCTAAAATTCACCAGCATGACCCATAAGCCATCAAAACCAATCTTGAAAATTTTGGCTACCATCCACCGTAACACGATGGATCGGTACCGCTTTATACACTTAGCTTAAAATGGCATAGCATTTGCATTTTCCTACTTCATGCCCCAAATGCTATATATCGGTCAAATTTCGAAGCGTTTAACCCATCCAACAAAAATTTATGTCTATCCATCGTTGCACTTGAGCAATCAACCTTCGACCCATCCATAAACATATACAAATGAACTGAAAATTTGCAAGCAGGCTCGTTTTATCACCGTGACGCCTCGCCTCAAAAATCAATGCCATCCACCCAGCCGATATGGATCGGTACCGGTCCATCGAGCATGGACCGGTGCTGGTCCTTGTACTTAGTGAGATTTTACACAAAATTATTCGTGTCGACTCCCTTTGTCATCCAGAGCTCCTCCGCCAAGTTTCGTTTGATTCCAATCATCTGAACCTCTGATTTGCTCTGTTCTTCAAACCTAAGATCTACGGAAACCAATTCTAACAAACAACTTAAATAATTCAATCAAAACAAACAACGATTCATCAATTCTGGATCATATAAACATGCATATATCATAAAAATAACATAAATCAATGGATCTAACATGAATTAGATCTAAACATAAGCAAAAGCACTGTTAAAATAACAAATTACAAGTTTATGTGATCAAAACAGGTTTTCCTAAAATGCCTAAATTTGAATTAAACATATGTGATCAAATATAGTGTGATTTTAACATATAAAATATGAATTTGATATTAGTTTACTCATATAATATGTAGTTTCCTTGTGAGAGACATCTATCACTCACCAGTTTCTAGATCCAATGCCAAACCGATGAGATTAGATATGTTTATCATTAAAAAAACAAATTTGATGTAATATAATCTCTCTTAATGATGATTTGGTTTCTAGATGCAATCTATGTTGAATTAGAATGAATAGGATAAATAAATTAGGGATTAGGTTGAACCAGAGAATCACAGGTGCCCAACCTAATGTTTGAATGAAGAGAGAGAAACCCTAGTTCTCTCTCCAAACCCCCTATATTTATTGCTGTAGTTCATTAGCCTAATGGGCTTGAAAAGTAGCCCATTAGCAGCTAATTTGTCTGCCTAGAAGAAAATGAAATTTGAAATAGTGATTCCTCCCAAATTGTTTAGCCAAATATATAATGTGGCCACACTACGGAATCGTAAACCATCATTCCAATCCAATGAGATCATTTCCAACACTTGATTTGATCCCTAGAAAAAGTTTTAGCTAAAACAATATTCATAAGGGCAAAATTGTTACAAGTCGAACCAGTAAAAATCATGGACATGTCTCACATCCCCATGAACAACATATTAAAATTTGAGAATGATCCGACCATTAGGGTATTAAATATAATTATTTTACGATTCTCTGATATTTCTTTGTTCCTTGGAGATATCTCTCTCTATAACATGCTCCTTTGAAGTGCACTGTTATACTAATACCCATATTTGGTAATGTTGTTTTATAATTGGCACGTTAGCTTTTTAATAGTGCTTGCTCATGGCTACTTTTCACATATACAACTCCCAACCTATTAAGGCTTTTTAGATTGCTTTGACTATGCGTCTCATGCTACTAGTCCCTTAGCTAGATTTTGAGGAACGTGGTTATGCTCACTACTTATATCATTAATGTGCTCTTCAGTTATTATGTACAGGTTTTGTAGAATCCTTTTTCATGATATGGTGTTATGCTCATTCATAGGTTTTTTGCTTACACGTGTCTGTTAATTAAACTAGTTCCTCGCTACTTTAGCGATTATGCTGCTTTAAGGCCACACATCTCCATGTTCTATTGTACACGATCAATTTTATTTAGATCTTTGGTCTTATAAATTAAATTTGGAGTCCAACTTTTAGATCTAAAATTCTATGTTCATATTAATGGATTAAACTATATCTTAAAGATACGCTTTAAATTTATACTCAATTAGTTTAATATTTGATTGTTGATCCTTGTTTTATCTTTTATAACTAAGTGTAACATTAGACTTGAAAGTTTATATTGTATACATATTTTTTTTGATTAGATATTTGGATTGATAAAAGGACTTTTGTCAACATACAAATATTTTAAAATTAATTGTTGCAATTACGTGATTTGTATTATTAGGGTATTCTGATTGAATTCCAATCATTTATATAGTTAAATCTACATTTATGTTTTCATATAAAATTTATTATTTATTTTAAATCTTAATAATGTGAATTAATTTTTTTCTTTAAAAGTTAAAAGAGGCAAAATCAAAAACGTGCTTTAAACATTGGCTATTTATATCCTTTATAATGATTTTATTGATTTCTTTAATATGTTGCATCTAAATGTGAAATTCAATCAATCACATATGTTAACCTTTATTTATTTCTCATTTTATTTTATGTAACTGACAAACTATTGATTCAAATTATATGTCTACACATTTATATCACTTCATAGCACATACCATATGTTGTATTTACAAAATTTACGTTATAATACATCTGTTTGTACTTACGTCCATGTCACATGTTTATTAAATCAAATTATAAATAAACCAATAATTTAATTAAGGAGAGAGAAATGAATGATTTCTCTCTCTATGCAAATAATATTTTCCCTATTAATTGGATAAATTAATGGAAGGAAATGAAAAGTTTCCTTCTCTAACTTCCCTCATTAAATTCCCTTACTAACTAAATACTAAGGGAAGGAAATGAAAATTTTCCTTCTTTAACTTCCCTTATTAATTGAATATGTTAAGGAAAGGAAATGAAAAGATTACTCCTTTAACTTCCCCATTAGTTAAATAAGCTAAAGAAAGGAAATTAATAGTTTCCCACTCCCGTCATTAATAGATTATGTTAAAAGAAACGAAACAGAAAGCTTCATCTCTAAATAGATTCAATAGTTACTACCATATATATGTTCATACACAAGAGTATATTTGATATACTTTACTTTACATATGCATTAAATTAAAAAAAAATTATTCATGAAATAAAAAAATTGATTTTTTTTAAAAGAAACTTAGAAAATTTTGTAATTGAATTTATCCTTCATAGGCCCATTAAGGATCCCAAATGAATTTTTTTGAAATTCATTTGTTTCTTCCATCGCGTGCTTAACCAGGTCCAATAATTTTCTACTTAAATGTATCTTAGTTTATTACTTACTAAGTAACTTTTAATGAACAATAATATGTAAAATGTATTTGCCTAAGTGAGTTGAACGATACTAAAATTTAGTTGTAAAAATTGAAATAGGTCATGAGCAATGCTTGGAACTTAGCAAAATTTTCGTCCTTATAAGCTGTTGGTAAATGCACAAATAGTAATAAACAACTAATAATTTATTTAACAATTTCTAAGTAATTGCAAACATGCTCTAATAATTTCGAGGCTCTTTCCGTCACATAGATGTGTACCCACTGAAAGAGTCAACATGTAAAAGAATACACCAACTTCCCTCATTTTCAGATGATTCGGGAAATTGTCATGTAAGCAATCTGCTAAATAAACCTTTTGTTCTAAAAATATACTTTAATTCACTATCAAAATTCTATTGAAATTTTTGAACTTTTATTAAATTGGTTACGTGGATGTGTCAAGAATTTTTGATTAAAAAAATCATAATATCATAAATTGACAAAATATGATTTTCTATTTATATATTAGGCTGGTAGATGAAAAAAGTAACTTCTACTCAACTATTCATATTGCTTTTCACTTGTCAAAGTTGATAATGTGTTTTAATTAAGTTTTTTTTTTAAAAAAAAAACTAGTTTAGAAAGATTTAAATGTGTACCTAGTGTGAATGAATTTTAAGAAGTCTTTATCATTTTGTATTAGGTAAATTCTTGGATCAAAACAAGTCTTGCTTGAAGTTCTAAAGTTATCAACAAATATCTGGACAAAAGGTAACCTAACATCCAAAGCTATCCATCATAATCATTTCCACATTTGTGTATATGCTATAACATCGATTATTCCATGCTTTCATATATTATATGTATGTATGTACGCTTTTTATATATGTATATACATATTCTTTTAGTGATTAGTAGTCATATCTCGATCAACTCGGCTTCCTATAGTTGGATACGATTGAATGACTTTCATTGCTAGCTCTGCAGACCTCGATGAGTCAGTATCAATATTTTGAATAATAATATAAAACAACAGCCTAAGAAATATGTGTTGGTGCTTTTTGAAACTAGCTTTTATGCATATATTTATGCACTATGTGTCCTATAAGTTATAAATCAACGAATGTAAAATTGCCAATCTTTTTGAAATGTGTTGAAACTTTATGAATGCGGCTTTATTCATTGTGACAACCGCCATGTACCAGACGACAACCAAAGAGTTGCGCTATGGCAATGCACGACTAATACAAGGTTGTTACCAAGGTTGAAATAAGAAATTACACTGCAAGAAGAAAGACTTTTTATAGCGTTTAGAAACCGCTATAAAAACTTTCTATAGTGATTCTATGATCTTCATAGATTAACATGTTGTGAAAAGTCTAACAGATACTATAGCGTGTCATACTTTCAATGGAAAACCTATTTGTGTTGCTGTTGACACACTTTTTGGTAAAAGCTGTCACACATGGGATCTCTAGATAGTAGCGCTCTCAGGCAATGGAAACATCGTCAGAAGACATAGATCAATTTGGTCGAAATCACATCATCGGCGTAAAACGGCCCGAAACTCTCATCAGACGACCTCTTTTGGGCCCGAAAACAGTAATTACAGAGCTTTTCTCTGTATCCCTTGTAGCCTTCAGAATTAGCTTTGCTCTGTCACACTTGGATGAAGTGACGAAACATCTGAAAGTTCAGAATATGGACCGGCCCGTGAAGCCTCCTCGTCTCGTGAAGCATCTTCCTGGGCTCGTGGACCCACCTCCGCTCGTGGCTTAACCCCGGCTAGCCCCCTTAGGGCTCGCCTCTTCTTCTGCTCGTGAACCAGCTCTGGCTCGTGGAGCACACAGCAATCACGACCCCGGAGACCATGACTCGACCATGTATCTCAACACCTACTTCATCGCGATTCAACTCCGGTCTCCCCCTCCGGTTCGTGGTGCACCCCAAGGTCACGAACCGCTTATGAACAATTACGCTGCACTCTAGTTTAACCTATTCTGATGGCTATCTTCGCTCCAACTTACATGAATCTTATTACACATGTTGTATGACGACTTGGAGAGGGTTTCTGCACGTTTTCCACCACATTTTGAGATTTTTGGGATGTGTGCCACGTGTCTCACGAACCGCTATCAGGAAACGACTATAAATACACTGTTTGGAGGATTTTCAAGGATCTTTGGGCCATTCTTCTTCATGGTTTCCACTATTACTAAAGTGCAAGGACTTTGAACCTTCCTACATCTAAATTCTCCTCTTATAATCTCAATTAACACACGGATTGTGTGTCTGCATGTAACTGATTCCTGTAATCTGTCAGTATAACAATAAGATTATAAAGTGGACGTAGGCTACATCTACAACCGAACCACTATAAAAATCTCATTTGTTCCCACTGATTTTACTGTTTACTGCATTCTATGATCTGCATTTGGGTGTTAGTGCCATTTTTTGGTCTAACATTTTGGTGCGCCAGGACGGGGGGCACACGATACTACTTGAATTTCTATCTCTAAAGGAATCGATTTGCTTGGCTATTGGATCAATAGTAATCAAAAGGAAGAAAACTAGAACTTCCTCTCATGTTGAGGATGCTGATGCTGAAGGCATTAGAAACGAGGCAAGCCAGAGGGCATCCTCTCATGGAGATCCTTCTGCATACTTGACTAGAGAAGAGATGGACGTCGTTCTCGCTGAATTGAGAACCCAGATGGCAAGGAAAGATGATCTCCTCAGAAAAAATAGGAGATGATCTATGGATTCTTCGCTCGGATGGATGGAAGGCCGAGCAACGCTCAAGTCATTGGAAATGAAGCCAAGGAAGCGGCTCGTGCGTCACTTGGACTCGGGGGCAACCCCCTCACTCTTGGAAATGGTCAGGATCGATCTACTTCAGCTCCAGTTCAGATGAACACAAGAACGAGCTCACACTCAACAGCAGGAAGCGGTTCGTGATGAGGCTCCTGGACTCGATTGGTTCGCCCTCCCTCGCTCACGAACCGGCCTCCACGACCCAGCGCAGGATCCGCTCGCCTCTCTCGAACCACGAGCCACGAGCCGCGAACCCCTCGACTATGACCGGGTTTGTGGTGCAGCCACTGGCTCACGAAGCGATCCCATCAACTCACTTCCAGCAGCTCACCGGCGGCTTCCTTCTCTCACGCTCAACGCTGGGGGCACCGCCTCTGACTTGGGCAATTTGCAACAACTTTTTGAAGGAAATCGTCTAGCAGATCTGAATGAACGCCTCTCGAGAGGCTGCACTTATCAGAATGACGTGGATGACGTTAATCACAACCCGTTCACTCAGGAAATCAAGAATTCCCGCAATCCCCCGGATTTCAAACTTCCACAACTGGAGCCCTACAATGGCAGGGCAGATCCTATCGTGCACCTGATGCGCTACAAATGGCATATGGAAGTTCAGTCGGCGTCGGAAAACGTCATGGCAAAATGTTTTCCCCTCTTTCTGACTGATATAGCCGCTATGTGGATCCGACAACTAGAAACAGAATCGATCAGCAGTTGGAACATGTTAGTCGCACGCTTCATTGAAAAATTTCGGGTTCACACTGCACGTCCCAAGAACGTTATGTCCCTTACCCGAGTCAAGCAGAGGTCCAGAGAAACTCTACGTTCGTTCTTGAAAAGATTCAACGTTGCAGCAGCATCAGTTGATTGCCCTAAACCATCCATGGTATTGATGGCAGTAGTATCCGGCGTTCTAGATAACTCAGAATTCAAAAAATCCTTGTACCGAGATCCACCACGAAATCTTGGCGAATTCTATCGTGAAGCATATAGATTTATGCGAGAAGAAGATGCAACTTCCGAGAAGCGCATTCTCGATGTCAACATGCTTATAGATGGAGAACCGTCTGATTTAGCAAAAGGAAAAGGAAAAGCCGATGTCAAGAATGACCGCAACACTCAGCCTCAAAGAGGGCCCAAATATGAAAGATACACTGAACTGAATGACACTCTGAGCAACATCTACATGGATACAGGGGGTGCTGCCTCCTATCCGAGGCCTCCCAAGAGGGAGCCAACGCTAGCACAGCGTAACTCCAAAAGATGTTGCATACTTCATGACATAAACGGTCATAACACTGATGACAATAGACATTTGCGAGACCTTATTAAGGACCGGGCCAGACGAGGAGAGCTACCCGAGTATGTAACTCAACCGACAGCGCCCACACCTGCGCTGCCACCACCTATTCCCTGGAGAGGGAATGACCTTGGATCAAGCAATCGCGGGCTTATCATTAACTAATCCCACTCCTCGGATCTCTTCAGCTTATTGGACTCCGGTTCATGGTTCATGGTCTTAGGCTTTTGGGCGACTTCTCGCCCTTCTTTTCTTTGCATGTAATAAGCATGGCAACATCGACCCACACACACGGAACCGACCCGTAGTCTCTAGTCATGTTCAGGGTTAGAATAACTGCCGCTTAGCTTTCATAAGTCAATAAGATCACTGAAGAGCTCCGGCTCTCAACTGGATCCGTCCAGTATAAACAAATTCTCACTTGCTTTTTCCTTGGTCGTCTTACTCTGGTAAGGCTATCATGGAACTCTCTCGGCATTTCCTTGGTCGGCTTACTCCGGTAAGGCCATCTTGGAACCTCATTAGCATTTCCTTGGTCGTCTTACTCCGATAATACCACCTCGAAACTATTCTTGCATTGTTTGTCTTATCTATTTACATGTACGAATTATGGATTTCACAGATTATCCAGAACACATCTTCCTTCTATTATGATTTGTGATATTCAATCATAGGTGGAGAAAATGGTATGTTAAATCAGATTAAATGGAAGGAAATTTTTTTAAGAGTGTGAAAGGTTAGATTTTGCTTTCCCTAATTAATGGGATTTGGATAATATTGTTTTCCCTAATTAATGGGAATTCGATAGATATTGTTTTCCCTTATTAGGTGGCATAATTGATAAAGATTTGTTTTAAGCAAGTTTTAAGGAGTATTTATTTCTAAGATATTTTAGGGCCCAATTAGGTTTTAGACCTAGTCTTTCTATTTTCCTATATTAGCATCTTATTAGGGAGAGAATTACTTGTACTTGAAGGAAAGAAAAACTTGTTTTTCGGGATTAAGCTAAATTCTCAATTATTTTTAGGTCTTCATTGTAATAATTTGGTGGATTAATAAAGGTTTGTTTGGTGGAATTTGCTTGTTATTGTTATCTTCTTCCCTCTTTCAAAATAGAAATGTGTTGCGATCTTGTGGAAATTCTAACACCTTCAACCAGCAACATATGTTCGGGAGGCAACCTTATTGACACACTTTTTGGTAAAAGCTGTCACACGTGGATTCTCTGGATAGTAGCGCTCTCAGGCATTGGAAACATCATCAGAAGACACAGATCAATTTGGTCGAAATCACCTCATCAACGCAAAAATGGCCCGAAACTCCTATCGGACGACCTCTTTTAGGCCCGAAAACAGCAATTACGGAGCTTTGCTCTGTAACTCGTATAGCCCTCTTAATTAGCTTTGCTCTGTCACACTTGGATGAAGTGACGAAACATCAGAAAGTTCGGAATATGGGCCGGCTCGTGAAGCCTCCTCGTCTCGCGAAGAACCTTCCTCGGCTCGTGGACTCAACTCCGCTCGTGGCTTAACCCCGGCTCGCCCTCTTCCTCTGCTCGTGAACCAGCTCCAGCTCGTGGAGTACATAGGAGTCATGAGCCCGGAGACCACGACTCGACATGTACCTCAACACCGACTTCATCGCGATCCAACTCCGCTCTCCCCCTCCGATTCGTAGTGCACCCCTATGTCACGCACCACCTGGGAATAGTCACATTGCACTCTAGTTTGACTATTCTGATGGCTATTTTCGCTCCAACTTGCATGGATCTTATTACACATGTCGTATGACGACTTGGAGAGGGTTTCAGGATGTTTTGCACTACATTTCAAAAAATTTAGGATGCGTGCCACGTGTCTCATGAACCGCTATCAGGAAATGACTATAAATACACCGTTTGGAGGATTTTCAAGGATCTTTGGGCCATTCTTCTTCACGGCTTCCACCATTACTGAAGTGCAAGGACTTTGAACCTTCCTACATCTAAATTCTCCTCTTATAATCTCAATTAATACATGGATTGTGTGTCTGCATGTAACTTATTCCTGTAATCTGTCAGTATAACAATAAGATTATAAAGTGGACGTAGGCTACATCTACAGCCAAACCACAATAAAAATCTCGTGTGTTCCCTCTAATTTTACTGTTTACTGCATTCTATGATCTATGATCTTTATTTGTGTGTTAGTGCCATTTTTTGGTCTAACAGTTGCCGTCTTAAACATGCCATATTCGTCTATTTGCTTTTCTATAGCTTGTGAAGCATGCTTTGGAAAGTTTTTATGACACATCCAAATGCTGTGGAAACGTCATTTAAATGGTGTAATATGTTGACATTCCTTCTTGTTATAGCATCTGAACATGACGGCAGTTTAAGTACAATGACATTTACACAAGTCATCGTTAATTCTAATCAACCACCAAGCACTTAATTATAGCAAGTCAAGATACCTTACATTCCCTACTTGCTATCAATATAACATTTTCTTATAGTGAAAATCCATAAAAACCTGTCATATATCTCAGTGTATGGAACAAAATATAATTATACCATAAAACATGATATAAAACAGGCGAGATAGTGTATAAGCTAAAAATTGAATCATAAACATCAGAGTAGCAGATTCACGTTACAACGTAATGTCTAATGAGCTATACATAGATACATCCCCAAATATTATCTCTTAACAAAACACAATTGATGCCCAAAGTAGCGATCAACGAAAGTAAACAGGGACATGAGTATACATAATACGTGGAAGCCTCCAGCTCACCTCCAGTTATCTACTCGAGCACACTAACCTGTCCCTCGCTTGCTTATTTAAGAGCATCCAGAGTAATAAAAAGAAAAGCATAAAACCCCAATCACTAAATATGATAACGCAATAGGTATAAAGAATAATACCTGACCGAGCCCTGCATCCAAAAAGGTAGCACATATAATCATGTACTATACTCTATAGTAATCACAATATTGAGTGTAAATGGAAGTGTGTGTGACATAATGATAATAACTATCCAAACATTCCATCCTTACATTCACTTACTCAGTATACGACACTCATTACTTGGATCACTAAATCTCTTTGGACATTGGTAATTCCTACTGCTACGGACTCTACGGACACATCACTATGTCCAATTGCAATAGATTATAGCTAGCAACCCTACCTAGTTCATACTGCAAATGGCGCTGAGGTCCAGGTTGATCAGTCCATACTGCAACTAACATTGATCCACTCATGTTCCCGTCCTTCTAAAGTGTACCAAAGTTGTGAATATGGATAACCCCTTTGCACACATGTCCATAATGTTGTATCTAACAATTCTATAATTTTTGTTTGATGATAACAAACATACATTTATTATTATAAATGTGTTTGTAATTATATTATTATACTACATCACAAACAAAGTATAATATGTATATTTAAATAGAATGCTACTTCACAAGAATTTAAATATTCAATCAATATTTTATTTAAATATAATATTTTATTTCTGCATTTCAACAGTACTAATTTATAACACCACTATTTTTCCATTTCACTAATATAGTACATTCAATTTCATTGTATACAATGCTCCTCACTACGGTACACTTAGTTACATTTCACTCAAGTTGTATATATACATTCATACACTCATATATAGTCACACTCATTTGTCTTCTGTCTTCTATCCGCCTCACTGTCAGTCTAGTCTTCTGCTTACCTGTCACAGAAGAAAAACACACGGTAAACTAGAACAAAAATATTGTAAATTCTAGAAGATATAATTTTTATTTCAAAAAATTTATTTGCCTCAGAATTTTGTCGTGTTTCTCATCATTTTTCATGACTTGATTTGATTTATATGGACATCCATTTGTGTCTAGACAGCTTGTGATATTCACGATGATACACTATAAATACCACAAGGTAGAAAGATCCTCTAATGCTCACATGTATATACAGATTGTAGGTGCACTATACATGTTTACACATACAGTGTATGTATATACACATATTTTTATGCAGGGGCAATATGGTCAGAAAGGGACAAATATATCGAATATGATGTGTCAGGTGAAGCTTGACAACATTTTCATGCTGCAAGTATCCATGAACACTCAAGCAACAAATACAAACACATATATATACACATGCATGTATATATACATATGCATGTATATGGTGATACATGCATATGTATAAAGATGTATAATGCTCAAGACTGCAAGCAAAAGCTAGTCAAAGACGTACACTGCTCGACCGCGTACAAATGCAACATTTCATAAGCAAGTCAACGTGTATATATGAAGGCAGTCAAATGCACAAACAAACACTCCAACATGATCAAGTAACAAGCACACACAAAAGTATATATGGATGTATCTGCATGGTTACATACACACGCAAATACAAGTCTCAGGTGAACAAGTTGCTACATACTCGCAGTCGAGCCTAATTGGCATCAAAACAAAAAAACATGGATGTACATGGCTATGGTACAAATGTGTGCAAAAATACATGACTCAAAGAATCAAGTGCAAGCCAATAGGATGGTCAGAGAACTCAGTTCAATATTAAGACAAACACAAGTCGGTTTTTCAAATGTATGATGAAGAATGCTACAACACAAGTTTTTGAACCATGAGTCAAGAAATTTATGGTGCACAATCATGATTCAGAAAGTCATAAAGGAGACTGTCATGAAATTCAAATAGCAAGTGCCAAGGTTATATACACATTGCCAAGCAGATTAACAATAACGGCAGTTCTTGTTCATGGCTCAAGTGCAGATGGAAATAAACAGATAAGAAAATATACAATGGAATATGCCATTGAAACAAATCTTGAACATGCAAATGGTTAAAACCAGAATGGACAGTATAAGTGTACACAAGTCGAGCACGAATGTATGTACACAAAGCCATTGTGAAAAATGGAGTGCACATTTATATAAACAGGGGAGTAGTTTTAGGTAAAACAATGAATAGGTCAGAAAACATAAAAATGCCAACATCTTTCCAGTTTTTTTTGTTTTTTTTGTTTTTGTTTTTGTGAACTATGTTTTTTTTGGAAAAAATCAACAATGGTTACACAGCAGTCAACCAAGTAGTCAGAAATATCAAGCAAGTGTTATGGAAAACTCTGCATGTATACCGCATTCATGGGACAGAAATGTTTGGAAAGTTTTCTTGCTTAAAATACTTTTTGGCAAACTATTATTGATAAGAATCAATTCATTTTTTCCTGAAATCGTCTTTTTAAATTTAGCAAAAAACATTTTTGAATTCATTTCAGAAATGGAAAATTATGTCAACGTTCCAAAAATAAAGGATACATGGCAACAAATCAAGATGTTTTAATGCCGTGGGAAATCAATATTCATAGCAAAAGGGGTAAGTAGCAACTAGCAACTAGCATGCAAGAAGTTATATTTCAAGAAATTACTCAACCATTTATGGTATCAGTTATTTTTTTTTGGAATGTTTGGATTTACATTTTTTCAGTTCATAAATTCACAACATTCAGGGAGGCTACAAATCATATATTGATATCTCCAAAAAATCACAACGTATATAATCAGCAAATTTATTATGGGAAAGAAATCAATTGTGACAGTCGACCATAACATCTGTTCTATTTGCAAGGAGATTTTTTTTGTACGGGACAACCAATTCAAACATGGCAAGGATCATTTCCTTTTGTTCCCAAGATTCAATCAAGTCATGACAACAAATTCAATCACGCAGCATATAAAAAACCATAGGAAATAAAATCCAAATTCACACTAAAATCAAATCAGTCATTTGGGGAAATCAGATATTTTTATAGGATTTTATAATCCTATATAACAACGCCTATCATCATTGGAAAAGAAAGATTGATCAAAAATAAGAACAATAATTCGAGAGCATACAGAAAGAATCAAAACAAAATTACTCATGGTTTTTTTGATTGCAATATCCCAAACCTGATTGACATGCAAGCAAGAAACAATCGATCCATAAAAAGTTCTATCTAGAATTAAAGACATGGCTCGTTTTTGGGGATTTGTCAGAAACCCTAATTTTAGTTTCTAGTTGGCCGACATTTTTGGAGCAAGCAAAGCCAAAGTGAAGATAAGGAAGGAGTTGGGTCGGCCTTGTTTATTTATGTAAAAGGGGGTTTTGTTTTTTATATTGTTTTTCTTTGTAAAATCGTCATATTATTTTTTTCTAGTTTTTTCTGTAAAAACTAGGTCATCCAGTTATAGAGTTATAACTATTAATTTTCAAGTGTCTATAATAACTTGGTTTTACTAACTATGGGTTTGTGTAGCTAGGGGAAAAATCTGATTTCGGGGACAGAAATCAGTTCAGGGTTTTGAGCATAGAATTAGAACAAGAGCAGAGTTTGCGAGTTTACAAGGTTTTGTAAGCGGGATCGGTTTCAATACCTGGTAAAAACCTTGGGGAATGAATCAGTAGGCAGGGTTTGTCGAAGCTGGGTAAAATCTGTGTTATTTATTTTCTACATTTATTTTATCTACTGCAATCTGTTCTGTGGTATTTTTAATATCCCGAATTAATTTAATAAACTCTATTCACCCCCTCTAGGGTTAATCTAGATCCAACAAGTGGTATCAAAGCTTGGTTTTTTCATTAACTCTAGAGTAATGGTGTTCCTTAGTTGTCAGTATAGCGAGAGTCAGTCTAGTGATATTCCAATTATTTTCAACGGGACAGATTTTTTAATTTGGAAATCAAAAATCGAATTCTATTTAAAATCTGTTAATTTTGAATATGGGAATATTATTGAAAATTTGGGAGATATGCTAGATAAGAGGAATAAGGTTTTCAATGCTCATGCTATGCATAATATTTATTCCTATCTCTGTAATGACCAATTAAAATTTATCTCTCATTGTTTAACAGCGCAGGATATTTGGAAAACTCTCGATGAGTTGTACGAAAAAGGCGACAACTGCTCAAAATCCTACAATGTCCACTCAGATTCAGATCTATGCTTAACAGGTTATACAGATAAAATTTCAGATGGATCAGATGATGGAGACTCAACAGATGACGAGACAGAAAATTTCTCTTATGAAGATTCAGTTTATACTGTGCCGATTTAAGTAAATCTATTGATAAACTCAACTGAAAAACAAATCTCTGAAATCTAAATATCTTAAGTTGACCAGCAAAATTAATGATTTGGAATCACAACTTGAATACTGTAAAAACTCTTCAAATTTGGATTGCAAAAATTATTTGAATTGAAAACTTATCTCATTCATCTCAATAAAAATATTCAAAAAACTTGAAAAGGAAATTTTGTTTTTAAAAGAAAATGAGATTGAGTAAAAAGGCTAAAACAAATTTTTGCAAAAGGAATTCGGAAATTTCAAGATGACTGAAAATTCAAAACATGGTTTTAATGAAAATCAAAACTTACTGAAAACTGAATCTGTTTTGAACGAACTAGAAAATGAGATTGAAAAATTCGGGAGTTTTGAAAAACAACAATTTGAAAAATAAATTCAGAATCAGAAATTTTTGAATCCAAAACCAAAACCAAATTGCTTGAAAATGAAAACTTGGTTTTGAAACAAAATGATACTGAGAAAAGAAAGATCAATATTAATCATTGTTCGAATTTGATAAAAGAGTATAGTGATCTTAAATCCAAAATTCAACAATTAGAATCAACTTTGGATAAATTTTCTAATGTGGAAAAATCGTTGATTATGTTTTTACAAAACCAAATTTCGATTGGAAATAGAAATGGTCTTGGGTTTGGAAAACGTAATAAAAAATTTCAAAAGCAAAATTCAAATGATATGAATTTTTTTTCAAATGACTTAGGTTGTAGTCGAAGTGAAATTTTGGGATTTAATAACTTTGAAAAACTGAATCCAAAAGGATTTAAAAATTCTTCAAACCATTTTAGAAAAGATCGTTTTGAAAATTTAAACTCTGATAACTTCAAAGGATTTTTGAATCATAAACAATATGAGAATTTGTTTGGTAACAAACCATTTGAACAACCTTGGATCCCAAATGGAAATAAAATAATTTTGATTAAGTTTAAACAGATTTGGGTTCCTAAGGGTACAAAGAAAGATTCAAATGGATTGTTATATAAACAGCTCTGGATACCTAAAGTCGTGAACAAAACTGTGAGTGGTTTTACAGATTTTGTTAGACCAGTCGATCCCCTAAACGATTAGGTACCATAGGAGACTGAGGAACTGCTTTGCAAAAGAGAACCGAATTCCTGTTATTTCATATCATTGAATTATTCGAGTTCCTTAGCCAAGTCTAATGAGTTAGAGAATCAACATCGTCTTCTAAAATTCAAGTATGACCTCTAATCTCATTTTTTATTTATATTCTTCTTTGTTTATTCCTCTTTCTATCCCTTCTTTATTCTCTCGGCTATTTCCGATTTGAAATTAAAACTTCCATATATTTTTGTTTCTTTTTGAGCTTCTTAACTTCCAATTGTAGAATTCTTGATTTTTTGGAAATTCGCTTCATTTGAATAAAACTCTCATGTTTTAATCATTTCTAGATCTTGAATTTTAACTTGTAAATATCTATAGCAGTTTTGAAGTTTATTTTTTTTATTTTCTGAATTCCTAACAATGGTGAAGCATTATTGTTATATCTTGAATACTACTAGTTTGAATTCTAAATTTTTGAAGATTTGAAAAATTAATGAAATTTCACACACCTTTGTTGTTTTGAGTTTCTTCTAATTCATTTTGGAAAGACTTAATATTTATACTCATTGCAGCATACTGCTATTTTTCAGTCGTGATAATTTCGTTGATTTTTAGATTGTCTTGATTATTTCTAAATTGATTTTTTTTAACTTGGATCATTGTGATACATATTTAAATTCATTATTTTTCATGATCATCTGACTTTGAAATCATTTGAAATTTTTGCTATTTTGAATCTCACACACCTCTTAGATTCGAAATTAATAATCTTGTGTGATTGATTCATTATATATCAAAATTTACGTTTCTTTACGTGATTTCAAATAAACTGTTTTGGATCGTGAATATCTCTCAAAGCTTGATGTAAATATTTTTGAAATTTTTTTGTACTTGTCAAAAATAATTGTGAGAAATCCCTGAATATCTTATATTGAAACTCGCTGTTATTTCATGATCATTCAATTTGGATATTTGTTTGTGTGAAGTCATTTGAAACTATTGATTTCTTGAATCTCACACATATTTTGGATTCGAATTTTATAATCCGATGTGATCGATTCACTGAATCGTGAGATTTTCATATTCCCACAAATGATTTAAAATAAATTGTATCTTTAATCTTGATCATGAATCATCCTCTGTGACTGTCAGAAATATATATATATACATACACACACACACAATCTCTTGTCAGTCATGCTTTTAAATTTGGTGACTGCTGCTCTGATAAAAGGTTCAAAATTGGTTTTTGATTGGCTTAAGTACTTTTAATTGAAAATGTTTTTGGCATAGATTCTTGTGCTACATCCTGAAGTTCATTCTGAAATCATGATCATCTACTTTGATATTGTTTTTGTTTGAAATCATTTGAATATTGTTTAATATCTTGAGTATCACACTCTTCTTGGATTTGAAATTAAAAATCTTGTGTGATCGATTCATTGAATCTTGAAGTTTTCACGTCCCTTCAAGTGATTTCAAATAAATCACTTCTTTAAATCTTGGATCATAAATTTTATTCTTTGACTTGTGATAATTTTTCTGAAAACTCTCTTGTGAAACTCGTTTTGAGATTGAAGTTGCTACCTTGATAAAAAGGAATTGTTTTTGAAAATGTTTTAATGACTGCTTGATTTGGAATCATCTGCTGCTCTGATAAAATGGTCCGAACTGAATCATGATTTGTCCTCTTAGGCCTGTTGATGTTTGTCATAGAACTTTCTTGTGAAACTCATTCTAAATATGCCTTGCTTTGGTTAATGGAACTGAATTGTTAGATTTAATTTCTTGGGCCTTTTGATTGGTTTTATTTGTCTGAGATACTCCTGTTAGGCACCAGTGTCATATTAAAATTCCCGTTAGTACAAACAACAAGTGGTATCAGATTAGAAGTGCTGAAAAAAAATTATTGATCTGATTCTCATCCTGCATATTTTTTTCCTCTTATCTTGTATAAGTCTTTTAAATTCCCTTTTGTAATTGATTTTTCAATTTTAAAATTATTTATTGATTATTTATTCAGAAAATTGAAATCAATAACCAAATTGAACTATATTTAGAACTCATCAAAATTAATACCCGATTATTGAAATTGTGATGAGTTGTGACTATAGTTTATTTCACAATAAAAGGAGATTTTATTTAAATTTTTATGATGATTGAACAGTTATTATAATATCTTTGAATTGGCGGTTATTTCACTAACATCTCCTTTATCTACCATTTATCCGCCATCCATCATGATTTTATATTAATATGGAGAGTTTAATATTTTTTAAAATCATCTTGAATAAACAATCGAAATAATTATGATGGAATTGTGATTATGTTATATTTCAGAATTAGTGATAACTGGAAATTTTCAAGAATCCCGGTACAGTTGAGCATATTTCGTAATGTGATTAATTTAGAAATTTATTTCACAAACCATTTCTATACCTACCATATTTCTATCATCCATATTGGTTTTATATACTAAGGAATTTTTTCGTTTGGAATAGAAAATGATAAAAATATAATATTCATAAGTGTTTCTCTAACCTCATTTAAAAATCCAAGCTCTGGTCGTGCATGGTTATGAGATTACTTATTTTTAAGATGCAACTGACCACATTTAAAAATCCAAGATCTGGTTATGCATGGTCAGTGTGCCCTTAAATAAAAAGAAAATGAAAAGGAAATAATTTGCTATAAATAAAAAAATTATATGAAATTCTCCTTGGTATGTGAAAACCAGCCTATCAATCCATTTTCTAATTTGTGAAATGTGTTAACATCTTATGATATAATATGATTTGTTGATTGATAGTTACTGGGATTTGAGATTATTTGGTTTTGTCACTTAAGTTGAATTTATAACAGTAGTCCAAATCCATCACAGCTTTTTTTATTGGAAAATAATTGGAATTCATCCTTTTAACACTCTTCATTTTAATAAATTGCATCGTAAATCCATCATTCTACAATGTGAAATTTGCTACTAATTTTTAGAATATTATGATTTTTGTTTGACTGATTGAGATTTATGATGATCTTTCTTCCTCTTACGCTGAAATTATATTTTTAGTCATTTTTCATAACTATTTCAATTTCTATATCCTTTTGATGATAACAAAAAGGGGAGAATGTGTTAAGATTTTGATCGATGAGTGAATATACTTTGAATATTTTAATATTGAAGTTTCAATTATTGTTTTTTCACTCGTGCACATATCTATAGGGAAGTTTTGCTGTAGGAGGAGCATTCAAATAGGGAGAGTTCAATTTTATGATTTTTGTTTAATTATAACAAACATATATTTATTATTATAATTGTGTTTATAATTGTACTGTTATACTACATCACATACATAATATAGTATGTATATTTAAATAGAATACTACAGCACAAGAATTTAAATATTCAAACAATATTTTATTTAAATATAATATTATATTTCTACATTTCAACAGTACAAATTTATATCTCCACTTTTTTTACATTTCACTGTTCAGTACATTCAATTTCATTGTATACAATGCTCCTCACTACAGTACACACAGTTACATTTCACTCAAGTTGTATATATACATTCATACACACATATACTCTCACACTCATTTGTCTTTTGTCTTTTGCCTGCCTCACTGCCGGTCCAGCCTTCTGCTTACCTATTACAGAAGAAAAACACACAGTAAACTAGAAAAAAAATATTGCAAATTCTAGCAGATATAATTTTTACTTTAAAAAATTTATTTTCCTTATAATTTTAGTGTGTTTCTCATCATTTTTCATGACTTGATCTGATTTATATGGACATCCGTCTGTGTCTAGACTGCTTGTGATATTCACAGTGGTACACTGTAAATAGCACAAGGTAGACAAATCCTCTAGTGCTCATATGTGTGTGTGTGTATATATATGTATATATGTACAGACTGCACTTGCACTATACATGTACACACATACAGTGTATGTATATACACATATTTCTATGCAAGGGAAATATGGTCAGAAAGGGACAAATATATCGAATATGATGTGTCAGGTGAAGCTTGACAACATTTTCATGCCGCAAGTATCCATGAACACTCAAGCAACAAATACAAACACATATATATACACATGTGTGTATTTATACATATGTATGTATATGGTGTTACATGCACACGTATAAAGATGTATAATGCTCAAGACTGCAAGCAAAAGCCAGTCAAAGATGTACACTGCTCGACCATGTACAAATGCAACATTTCATAACCAAGTCAACATGTATATACGAAGGCAGTCAAATGCTCAAACAAACACTCCATTATGATCAAGTAACAAGAACACATAGAAGTATATATGGATGTATCTACATGGTTACATACACACGCAAATGCAAGTCTCAGGTGAACAAGTTTCTACATACTCGCAGTCGATCCTAATTAGCATCAAAACACAAAAATATGGACGTACATGGCTATGGTACAAATGTGTGCAAAAATACATGACTCAAAGAATCAAGTGGAAGCCAATAGGATGGTCAGAGAACTCAGTTCAATATTAAGACAAACACAAGTCGGTTTTTCAAATGTATGGAGAAGAATGCTATAACACAAGTTTTTCAATCATAAGTCTAGAAATTTATGCCGCACAATCATGATTCACAGAGGCAAAGAGGAGACTGTCACGAGATTCAAATAGCATGTGCCAAGGTTGAATACACACTGTCAAGCAGATTAACAACAAGGGCAGTTCTAGATCATGGCTCGAGTACAAATGGAAATAAATAGCAAAGAAAATATACAATGGAACATGCCATTGAAACAAATCTTGAACATGCAAATGGTCAAAACTAGAATGGACAGTGCAAGTGTACACACAAGTCGAGCATGAATGTGTGTACACAAAGCCATGGTGAAAAATGGAGTGCACAATTATATAAACAAGGGAGCAGTTTCAGGTAAAACAACGAATAAGTCATAAAACATAGAAATTCCAACATCTTGCCAGTTTTTTTTTCTTCGGATTTTGCAAACTGTTTTTTTGGAAAAAAATCAACAATGGATACACAACAGTCAATCAAGTAGCCAGAAATATCAAGCAAGTGTTCTTGCAAACTCTGTATGTATACTGCATTCGTGGGACATAAATGTTTGGAAATTTCATGCTTAAAAGAGTCTTTTTAAACTATTTTTGACAAGAATCAATTCATTTTTTCCTGAAATCATCTTTTTATATTTGGGAAGAAACACTTTTGAATTCATTTCAGAAATAGGAAATTATATCAATGTTTCAGAAATCAAGGATACATTGCAACAAATGAAGATGTTTTAATGCCATGGGAAATCAATGTTCACAGCTAAAGGATCAAGTAGCAACTAGTGTGAAAGTAGTTATTTTTTCAGAAATTACTCAACCATTTATGGTATCAATTAATTTTTTGGAAAGTTTGGATTCACATGTTTTCAATTCATAAATTCATAGCATTCAGGGATGCCACAAATGATATATTGATATCTCCAGAAAATCACAATGTATATAATCGGCAAATGTATTATGGGCAAGAAATCAATTTTGACAGCCCAGCGTAACATCTGTTCTATTTGTATAACAATCCACCTCCGCTAGGGTCACTCACAAAGGGAATGCACTAGTTTTGGAGGAGCGTTATTGAAGTAAACAATCACAAAATAATTACAAGACTGAACACAAATAAAACAGCGGAAGATTCAAAAGCTAAATTTCATTACTTTCAAAAAGAGTCAAAACCTTTTACATCAAATAGCCAAGGTCATTTATTTCCATTACAATAAATTCTGTCTTGCATAAATAAAGAAGCATAAAATTGAAACAATAAAAGGAGCTTAATTCCCCAAAGGTAGCAGAAATGCAGCCAAAGCATAGCTCAAGATCAAACCGTACATGAGCTGAACCGAAAGCAAGTGAAATCCAAGCTAAGTGCTAGAGTTTCCTCCCTGAGAACCTGGGGGGGATGGAAGAAAAAGAGGCGAAAGAAAACGGGTCAGTCATAAAGACTGGTAAGTCCAAGTGACTTTCAGCATAAAAACAGATAAAGGTAACATGACATGTATAAACTAAAAGTAAACATAAGGATGCTGTCAAGATGGGCAAGATAGACTAAGATAACATGATAAATCAAGTATAGCATCACATATTCAAGGTTCGCTGCATCAGCTATACTAGAATCCAAAATCCATGTCTTATATAAATCATGAAATAATCCCTTGGCCCAATATCATGAAATGACCCATTTCTAGGTCCAACGAAATGATCCACTAGTTGATCGGCTCCCTACAAGTTCTAGCTCGTCATGTGTCTGTGTCATACGACCCTATCACGAATGTAGTCACCTGTGCTAGGTCCACCATAGGGTGTATCAAGCCCTATGGTGCCAACCACCGACACGAATCAAGCGTGCACAAATAAACCTACTGATGCCCAGTGCCTGCTTTTTCAACTCCGGACCATGTGCACAACCATAGCCCGCCTGAACCTATACTGGTGCACCAACACAGCCGTCGTTCTGGTCGCTTACAATCAGCCCAGTAATCGTGCCCCACCCTGCCTAGTCCCAGGGTATCATGATACATCTATTGGGTTACTGCTGAAATGGACCGCGTAACTAGGGTTTTCGTCCAATAGGTTAAGTGTTGTCATTTAAATTCGTGACTTAACCCTTATCAGTCTAGCATGTCAAGTTGGTTAAGTATTGTAATTCAAGTTCGTGACTTAACCCAACTAAGAATCATGTATTAAGTTGGTTAAGTGTTGTCCTTCATGTTCGTGACTTAACCTTATCATGTGGCATTAATTCATTAATGCACCCCAATCTCTCACATCAGACCTGTTGTTGTGGTCACTGGATATGTCGGGCGGTTCCGGGCAGAATTACACCACAACTCAGTCTGACCTCGGGTTTTCAAGTGCGATACAACCAACTACGCACATTGGATCCTATTGTTTGCAGTAACTGGATTTGCTTGGCGGTTCCGGGCAGAATTACACTGCAAACTCAACCCAACCTCGAGTTGGCCATTTTCAAGTTCATTCTAGTGTCATGCCCATGTTCAAGTTTCATGTCATGTTCGTGTCAGGTTTCAAGGCAAGTTTCATGCCCACATCTAGATTCAAGTTATAACAATGTTCATGTCAAGTTTCATGGCGAGTTTCATACCAAGTTTCCTATAAGTACCAATTTTTCCCAACGTTACCCCATCTAAATATTAGGCTAACAATCTTAGCCTAATTTTCCGTCCGCATGATTTTTGGCATAATATTAGGCTAAAAACTTAGCCTAATTTAACGTACACAAAATTTGCATAAAGAAATTCATTAACATGACATAAGTTTAAACTTGGCATTCTTGGCATAGTTAATATGAACACCATAGGTGTGTACTTGCAAAACAATCAACATGAATATCATAGGTGTGAACTTGCAATGTAGACTAAACCAACATACATATATGTGAATTTGCAACATAGACTAAATCAACTTACATATATGTGAACTTGCAAATCAATCACGAACATATGAATAAGTGTGAACTTGAAATATGACATAGGTTTAACGTATACACATAAACATGTAGATCTAACATTTGGTGACATATGTGATATGATTTCACAACATAAAACTTGCATAACATGATAAACTACACAACTTGTCATCACGGGTTATACTCCAAGTTCATATACATATGAATGGACTTATTCATTAATTCCCAATTCAACATGATGATAAAATAGAACCACAGGCATAGATCAACATAATAAACATTGCTCTATTATCAATTTATTTCCAAGACATGACCTAACTAAATAAATTGATTAAAACATCGCAGGCATAACATTATGAACATGAAAAAGGTTTGAGTAATAATCTAGATTCAAGAACATGGATAGATCTAACTTAAATAGAAAAATCCCCAAAATCAAGACAAATAGAGAAAATAGGTCTGAATAGAAAATCAAGCTTAGATCCAATTTCATAGTCATAATCCTAGGCAATAACCTCATAGGTCATTAGCCACAATTGTCCTTGTCATAGTTATAGGCAATAGTCTTATATTCACAGTCATAGGCATAGGCATAGTCTTATGTTCACCGTCATAGTCATAGGCATAGTCTTATGTTCACCGTCATAGTCATAGGCATAGTCTTATGTTCACAGTCATAGGCATAGTCATTGTCACAGTCATAGGTGTAGTCATAGCCTTATGTTCACAGTCATAGGCATAGTCATAGTCTTATGTTCACTGTCATAGGCGTAGTCATAGTCTTATGCCATTAACAATAGTTTCAACGTCATAGACAATATTCCCAATAGTCAAGATACAAGAAAAAAACAAGAATAGATATGAATCATACATAAATCAATTCCAATTTAACATGCCCATATTAGATTTATAGTTTTTTATCTAAAAGTAACTGAAACTTACAGATCGTGGTCTAAGAAATTTAGATGTAGAAGTCAAGTCTAGAAATTTGTCGTAGAACATTGCGGTGTCGCTGATCTATTCTCTTGAATTGTTGTAGAAGTGTTGATCTTTGATTTGAATCGAGTTTGAATGCTTAAGCTTTAATTTGGAGGCGGCTGCCATGGTTCAAGGGGTAATTTAGCAGCATAGTAGTGTAAGAATGATTTGTATGAATTAGGATTGGTCTTAGGATGTATTTATAGGGGTAGCAACTAGTTTAGGCCCTTAGATTAACCCTAGAATAAATACAGACCATCAAAACACGTCTCAGGCTTCAAAAATGGGTTCTGGGTCAAAACAGGCCGACCAGGTCGACCTGTAAGGGGGGAGGTTGACCATATGGTCGACCTGGGGGGTAGGTCGACCACATGGTCGACCTGACCCCAGGTCGACCCCTAGGTCGACCTGCCTGGTCCTGTGCTGCCTGAATTTTGTTGAATCTTCTACAGGCCATAACTTCTTCATCCAGACTCCGATTTTCGAAAACTCGGATTCTGTTTCATGTAAAATTCCGAGACAAACGTAATGGAGTAAACTGTTTCCCTTGATTCTTATTTTAAAATTTAATTCTACCTTGATTTATGGTTTTAACACATTATTAAAATACGGGTTATTACAATTTGCAAGGAGATTTTTTTATACGGGGCAACCAATTCAAACATGGAAAGGATCATTTCCTTTTGTTCCCAAGATTCAATCAAGTCACGGCGACAAACTCAATCACGTAACATTTAAAAAACCGTAGGAAATCAAAGCCAAATTCATGCTAAAATCAAATCAGTCATTTGGCGAAATCAGATATTTTTATAGGATTTTATAATTCTATATAACACTTATCATCACTGGAAAATAAAGATTAATCGAAAACAATAACAACAATTCAAGAGCATACAGAAAGAATCAAAACAAAATTACTTATGATTTTTTCGATCGCAATAACCCAAATCTGATTGACAAGCAAGGAAGCAATAATCGATCCATAAAAGGTTCCATCTAGAATTGAAGACGCGACTCGATTTGGGGATTTGTCATAAACCCTAATTTTAGCTTCTAGTCGGTAGAAATTTTTGGAGCAAGCAAAGCCAAAGTGAAGATAAGGAAGGAATTAGGTTGGCCTCGTATATTTATGCAAAAGGGGGTTTTAGTTTTTATATCGTTTTGCTTTTACATTTTGTAAAATCGTCATATTTATTTTTCTTGTTTTTCTGTAAAAACTCGGTTGTCTAGTTATAGAGTTTTAACTAGCAGTTTTCTAGTGTCTGTAATAACTACGGTTTACTAGCTATGGGTTTGTAGCTAAGGGAAAATCTGATTTTAGGTGCAGAAATCAGTTTAGGGTTTTGAGCATAGGATTAGAAAATGAACAGATTTAGCGAGTTTACAGGGTTTTTGTCGCGAATCGAAATCCTCCCAACCTCCAAAGAGAAAAAAAAGGAAGGTGCGAGAACATGATGCATCATAACAAAGAACCATAGAACTTTCCATTGTTGTTACAACAATTTACGTTAGAGTACAACAATATCAGAGTATGGAAAAATATTACACAAAGAAAAAGAAAATAAAAATATTATTAGAGATTAATAATTTACAAAGCAATGGAAGGCAAAATGTATAAATACAATGCACAACGGAAATATATCAAATAACACAGCTGAAACCAATACACAGATATAGAGATTTCCGAATATAGCTCCAGCTGTAATCTAGGATCCTAGAAAAAAATAAAGAATCTGCAAATCCAAAACTACTGACTGCCTATGTGGGAAATAGGGGCACCAAGATTTTAAGTAGAAAAAATAAACAACGCAACACTTTCTGGAAAATTGAAGCTATTATAAGACTCAGGTCTCATCACACAGTGCAATGCAAGCAGAAGGATAGAATTTTACCTTATAATAGCCGAAATGCTTGGTGCGATTTAAATCAAATCATTTTGATATACTATAGGTGCATAGCGTCAAAACAACTTCAAATATAAATGTATCAATCATAGACGACATAGGTACCATATATTATGTTGCCATATAGGTTTACAACTAAAAATGAAAAGTCACATATTGGAAATTGGATTCCATCTATGAGTCGAGGCAAGGGATGTCACCTCACTGATTTCGAGACAATCTAGCAAATGTCTCAGGATCACACCTATGGGCAACACTTGGATCTTCAGGGCCGGTCCATACCTAACGTTTATGGATTACTTACTCCTGAACAACACGTTTCCTAGTCCTATCGGACCTATCACTCGAGGCTTATAGTCGGCTCTATATCCGAGGCGCCTCACAATCCATTATCCACAAAAGTAAAAATGTGTGGGCTACATACCATGACACCACTTCTAGCTAGGAAGAAAAGCATGCACTCCGTGCAGTCACTATCCCATTTTTGACTCATACTGGAGTGTGAGGCTCGCGAATTAACGCTATACACAAAGCTATGCTACTTAAAGTTGTTCTTTGATCATCATCCATAGGGCCTTGCTTTTCAGCAAAAGCCTTGATCATTTGCACCTTAGCATGCCACATTGTCAGTCCATACCATACCATTGATTTCTACCGATATATAACCTCTAAGCTCGTACGTATCAGAGAAGGGTATTAAGCAAGAGAATAAATCCTCCGCCACCAAGCAGATATATATTTAGCAGAGCTAAACGAATACAACATACAATATGATGTCAGACATTATCCATTTATAAGTCCGTTCTGGGTCTGAATGAAATCGGAGGCACCTTATTCCTCATCTCATATATCTAATACAGGAGAGAGGCCCTTGCATATCCGGCCTATTTTCAAGTACGTTTTAAACTACCACCAGTTATTACCTTGCCTTTGGTGTACGGCCCAATCAAGGCATCAGTAGAATTTCAAAACGATATGAAGATCCTCGTTCTTCCACATGCTTCCCCATTGACTTTAATCGTTGTCATAATTATTTAGAATGGGTAAAACCCGGACTTTCCAAATAACTTGCGTATCTTTATAATCATCCATTAAATAGCCAAAGATAAACCTCATTTCATTCCAATCCAGGTTATTCTTTTAATTAAATATTTGATCTTTTTAGAAAACGCCTCTTAATAATTTTATCGGAGGTACATTCTCAAAAGTCAAGGTCATATTTCAATGATTAGCCAAATATTATAAATTAAAATTATCGTACATAGGTTAAAGAACAGCTGCAATTTAAAGCCTTGTTCACTCTAAACCCCAAAATATTATTTTCCATTCATGACGGACTCCTTCAAAAATAACCTTTTAATTTAGTAAATTTCTAGAAATTTTCTAATTTTCCTTTATTAGACCCTTCATTGTTTTATTGTTGGGTTCAAGAACAATATTTCTAAAGATACCATTCACAACGAACCTCAAATTAACTCATTACGTTCATAATATAAATTTCACCTTAACTACTAAAATATGAATTTTAGACAAAAATAATATTTATCTTTTAAGTCATGGAATATTTCTCCCAAACTTCTTCCAAATCACTTATTATGATTCATCAAAATTTATTCATATTTTTAATAATTTTATTAAGGCCCTTACAGTCGGTTTCCAATATCGGTCACCGAACTGCATCCATAGTGACCTTTTTCAAAACTGATTTGTACATATTTTGAGATCTATCTATTCAAATTTAAATAACTTATATTCATTGGAAAGATATTTTCGATACGAACCCAACGGTTCTGGTTTAAGGAGAATCCGACCGTCGGATCTCCCGCTATGTCATTTCTAAGTTACGGGTTGACGTTCGTAAATTGTCGTTGTACAACGCGTTCTATTCAAGCCCAAATTGATTTTATGATTTATATAATGGCCTAAACAGAAAGCGCCGCGGCAGTTTGCGAATTTCGACCATTGACTTCGAACGGATATTACGGGAGATCCGACCGTCGGATTCTCCTAAAATCAGAACCATTGGGTTCGTATCGAAAAGGGCTTTCTAATGAATATTAGGGATTTGAAATCTAACAGTTGGATTTGGAATTATGTCCAAATAAAATTTGGAAAATGTTGTTGTAAGTGTAGTTCGATGGCCGTTGATGGAAATCGACTGTACGTGCCTTGATAAAATTATTAAAAATAGTAATAATTTGTGTAAAATCATAAGAAATGATTTTTGAAGAATTGGGATTAAAAACTCAATATTTGAAAAGATAAAAATAGATTTTTATCGAAATGAACAAGTTTTGAACTAGAATAATAATTTATTTATTTTTAAATAAATAAATTGGATTTGAAAGGGTTTTAAAAGTAACCAGAAGTTTCAATAATTGGATTGGAATGGATTTGAATCGAAATTGTCTTTGGAATATTTCGATGTTGGATTTCGTGACGAAATAGATATTGTTATAGGAATTTGAAAGATATATTAATATCGTTATTTCCAATATGATATTTGTTGGTCGTAGAATTTGATATTGAATATAAGCCGATATATTTTCTAATCAGAGCCTTGTATTTAATATCAAATGTGATTTGGGTTGTCGTGAATGGTGTCTTCATTAACAGTGTCCTTAAACCCAATTGAGAAAAAGATTAAATCTTTTATTTAGATTTAATGAAGTGTACCAATTAAATGGTATTTAATTGGAATTGAATTTGAATTGATTTTTGGGTTTATCGTGAACGGTATTTTAAATGACACTTGTTCTTTAACCCGATAATTAATGAAATGTGATTTTGGGTTGTCGTGAATGGTATCTTCAAAAATACTGTTCTTAGACCCAACGGAGTTAAGAAAATCAGAAACTAATTGGAGATTTGTTAAGTTGAATGGTTTCTTGGGTATTGATCTGATGTTGGTTTCGGCCTTCGGGGTTAATACTTAGGGAATTGCTCACTTGCTAATTTAGGGTTAGGGACTGATTGAAATGTAATGTGATTTTGGGGTTTATCGTGAACCGTGTTTTAAATGACATCGGTTCTTTAACCCAGTTAAAGATTAAAACTATGTGGAGTTTTAATGAATCTTTAATTAGATTGAAAAGATCGAGAATGGAGTATCACCAGTTTTGCTCCAGGCGATAGTTAAATCTTTAATTAGATTTGAACGAGAAATGGTAATTGAATTTACCGATAACACCGTGGTGTTAGATATGAAGTATTACCAGTTTTACTTCATGGGATGAATAGGTTGGGATTGGGAAATTAAAACAAGTGATTACTTCGGTAAGGTTCATTAATCCCGGCTAGTTTGGAGAAACCATAATTTGGTCTGAATTGATATTCAAAAGAAGATTAAAGAATAAATTTGAGGAATTTATTTTTGATAAAATTAATGGGAACCTATCCCTAAGAATGTGAAATTTAGCAACTAGCTGAAGATTAGTTAAGATGAATGGTTTCTTGGGTATTGATCTGATGTTGGTTTCGGCCTTCGGGGTTAATATTTGGGGAATTGTTCCTTACTAATTTACGGTTAGTGACTGACGAATTGGAATAAGGCGTATGTTGTGTTTGTCTAACACTTGTTTATTACATAAGCGAGTTATTCGGAAAGACCGGGTTTATCCCATTCCGAATAACTGATACGGCGATAAGTCGAACGTGAAGACGGTGGTTGAAGACCGGAGGTCTTCACATCGTTTGGGTGATTACTGATGATCTTGATTGGGCTGTACACCTAAGAGGAGGGAACCAGTTGGTGATCGTCCAGAAGTACTTGGAGATCGATGGATATGCGAGGAATAAGGTTCCTCCAGTTTTGTTCAGATCCGGAACGAACTTGTAAATGGACTGTGTGTCTGACATTGGATTTCATTCTGTGTGACTGATATCGGTCGCATAGAGTGGTTTGCCTGTGTGGCATGCTAAGATGCAAATGATCAAGGCTTCTGTTGAAAAGCAGAGTCTTGTGGTTGATGATCAAAGCACAGCCTTTGTGGCATCGTTTTGTGTAGCGTTAATTCGCGAGCCTCACACCCCGGTTGTGAACCAGAAACGGAAGAGGACATCAGGGAGGGCATGCGTTTCCTTCTAGCTAGAAGTGGCGTCAGTGGTTTTACACGCCCTGACGAGAGTTTGACATATGTGGTTGTTGCTGTTGCGAGGCGCTTCGGATATATCGGTGACTATGTGGAGCCGATGAAGTCATTCGTTGGCTCATTGACACCCCATAGGATGGGGAAACGCAGTGTTCAGGCATTTTAATTCACATCGGTGGACCGGCCCTGACGATCCAAGGGACGATGCGTTCTGTTCCTGAGGGGCGGGGTAGAGCGTCTCAAAGAAGTAAGGACGATCCCTTGCCTTGGTTCACAGATGAAAATCCAACTTCCAATACGTGACTTTGCGTTTTTGATTGTAGAGCCTAGTATGGCGACATAGTGGGATGGGGCACTCATGCCGTCTATGATTGATACTTATGATTTGAAATTGTTTTGACACTATACAATTATAGTAATAAAAGATGAAATTTAGCGTATCAAGCATTCTTTGGCTATTATAAGGTAAAACCCTATCCTCCGGCTTGTGTTGCATTGTGTGATGGGACCTGGGTCTTATAATAGCTTCATTGTTCTTTGTTTAGCATTGCGTTTTTGTTTTATGCACTGGTATTCTTGGGAAGAAACCCGTTCCGTGTTATACGGCGTGGTCCCTTGATTTACCTAACTTTAAAATAAAGATTAATAACTGTTTTAGTTCTCACACCTGTCACATGACTGACCTGGAGTTTATTGTTTTAACCTAAACTCTGGGTGCCCTTATTTTGACACGGGAAGCTAGTAGTTTTGGTTTGTAGATTTATATTCACAGGATCCTGATTTATGGCTGGAACGATACTCGGAAAGCTCTGTATCCGTGTATTACTTCTAGTTGTGTATTGTATTATTTTCCGCTGCTATGTAATGTATTGTAATCTCTGATATTTTATAATGTGTAATAATTATTTATACTCTGTATATTCTTGTATTCTGATGGAATTGTTGCAATATACAATGAAATGTTCTTCTGTCTGCGTTCTGATGTGGCTTGTTCTCGAAGTATCCGCTCTTTCCTTACCGGGGAAGTTACGGGTCCTTACAATTTATAAATAAATTAAAACATTTCTAAACTTATTTATTTAATGAAACAAAATTATTTCAGCCGTTTATTTCCAAATTCAAATATTTAACCATTTGGTCTACTTTTATTTTATTCTAAGGAACAAAATATTATTATTTTTCGAAAGTTCGTCGTTCACTCCCTAAATTTCCTTACAGTCATAATAAAAATAAACGAGAAACTTTCGAAAGAAATTCTATTTTATAACATTTACTACATATTCTAACCGAACTTCACTTGAAAAGTAACTATTCATTTAAAATTCAAATACTTTGCATAACCAAAAGTATATTAAAAATACTTTAAAATCATTTGTCGCAGTTACGAATATTCATCTATATTTTGATGCGAACGCATCCATCCAAAACCGAACATCGAAAATATTTTCAGTTTTCACCTCATAATTTTATATTATTAAAATATGTCATTTTATCTTGGATTGAAATGAAATTTAACCAAATATCATGAAAAACTTCTCATATCAACCCAATACATCCAACAATAGTAGCGAAAAACTATTTGACATTCAAATAACATGCTAGGTGCATTTATTCTTATATAAGCTTCAATATAATTTATATAAGCTTCAATATAATTTATTGAGGCTTATCTCGCCTATTTAACCAAATGGTTAACATGCGAACTACAAACCAGAGAGATGTGTTAATAAAAATTATCCCAGACATGTTGTAATAACCCAGAAATCTGGGCCAGTTTAAAATTTTTATTTTGGCAATTTTAGCGAATTTTGATTATTTAAAATGAATTATTTTAAATAATATCGACGAGAAATTTATTTTGAATATAATTAAAACGTATATATTCGTTTGAATCGACGATAGAATATAAATTTTATTTATATTTATAAAAGGAATTGAAAATGGTGCGGTAGTTCGATAATTCGATTTCAAAATTCGAATGAATATACCGGGTGCAAAATAAACCGGATTTTAGTGAAACCAAAAATATTTGAATCAAATTGATGGTATCTTTCCAGCAAATCCGACAAATTGAAATTTCATAGCGGGGATAAAAAGTTATGCCCAGTTGAAAATTCAGAATAGTCGCTATGGAATTCAGGCCCTTAAAAATGGGAATTTTGCAAACGACCTCGGAATTCGACGAAACCACTTTTGTTGGATCCATGATGTCAAGTTATTTCTAGATTCCAAATTTCATAATTTTTCAAATCAATATGTGAGCGTGGCAAAGGAAAACGCGTTTGACCAGTTTCAGTTGATTTTAACCGACTGGAAATTGGCCATTTTTCAAACGGTCTCAGAATTCGACGAAATTAATTTTATTAGGACCGTATCGTCAATACGAAGCTAGAAAATATTTTTCGGGAATTTTTCGAGCTAGTATGCGACCCCGGTAAATTGAAATGCACGTTCAAATTCAATATATAGAGTTATATGTTGATTTTGACGAAAACTGATCGAAACGATCGAATTGGCCTGCGTGGCATATCCCATTGTGTTCGGAATGAGGGTAATTTGCTGGAGACGACAGTCGTTGAGTTTGATTCAGAGTTCGTATGAAAAATCCTACTTTTTGAAAATTAAAATATATAATTATATAAACTTTTTAAAACAACCCTCCCGTCCCTTATCCCTTGGTCAACACCTTCCCCCTTCCTTTCTTCTTACCCGATTCAGCAGAAAAAAACCTAATCGCGCTGACCCCCCCTCTTCCTCCCTCGTCGACGGAGCGCCACCCTCCGCCTCCAGCTCCTCCACCCCGTCGCCCATTCTCCCTCCTCACCTTCTTCTTCTTCGACGTCAATACCCGGAGACCCCCCCCCTTAAAGCCTCGCGCGCCACCCTCAGCCAGTTGGCCCCACACCACCTCGACGCCCCCTTCTTCTCCCCTCTCTCTTCTCCCTCCAACTTCACCCAATAAAAACCGATGCCTGTCACCGCCCTCTACAGACCCCTATGCGAATAAACCTCCCTCCTCCTCTTCAAAAATCGAGGTAAGTCTTCTTTTAAATTATTTAAAGTAAGTAGATTTTTATAGGTAATAAATATTATATTTATAAAACATGAAAGGTGGATTTTTATATGACATTGTTTAATAAAGTTGAGATTTTTATTATGTAAAGATTGAAATTTTATTATGTAGGAAAGATAAAAATATGATTTTTATTACAAAGGAAAATTATATTTTTACCTATAGAAAGTTACAATTTTTACGTATAGAAAGTTATCATTTTTGCCTATACAAAGTTGTGGTTTTTATCGAACAAAGCTTTGATTTTTAAATCGAACGAAGATGTGATTTTTATCAAAACGAAGATAGGATTTTTAATCGAATAAAAATTCGATTTTTATATATTGAATAGCGAAGTAAAAATTCGATTTTTATATATTGAATAGCGAAGTAAAAATTCGATTTTTATATATTGAATAGAGAAGTAAAAATTCGATTTTTATATATTGAATAGCGAAGTAAAAATTCGATTTTTATATATTGAATAGCGAAGTAAAAATTCTATTTTTATATATTGAACAGCGAAGTAAAAATTCTATTTTTATATATGTAGTGAATACGGATGACGAAGGTGACGAAAGAAGAAACGGCGAAGACTTCTACATTTGAAGAGTCGAGATGTTTGGATTAGCTATTGGTGAGAACTTCTCACCATTAATTTTATTTTTCTAATTATAAATATATACTAGGATGCAGACGGTGTTTAGTAGCACCCGACACCCGTCGTCCACAGACCATGGACAGCTTGTATGCTTGTTTGATTGATTTTGATGTGTAGTTGATTGTGTGATGTGAAGTAAAATGGAATAAAATATTTTTGTAGTTAAAAATATTTTATAGTTAAAAATAGAATTTTTAATGTGTATATGAAATGAAATAAAAATAAACAAATCGGGCGATTTGTTTATATACACACATTTGACTGATATTGATTGGGACGATAAATTTTACACATCGCCCAACTACACAAATAAAATCTGTGTTTGATTGTTTGAAAACCCCACACAGGTATTGGGATGATATATGACATACACTAGTCCCAATAATTAGCTGTATGTCGATCGATTGATTGACAGACTGTTATAAGCGTTGAATATTTATATTTGATGCTTATACAGTGTAGAATGCACTTTGGATGATGGTTGATTATTCATTGTTGTTATTGTATATATGTGTTGTAGAAAATCCATATAATTAACATTATATGGTAATTGAGTGGGCCTCATTCCATATTTGAAAAAGAAATATTTGAAAAAGAAATATTTGAAATAGAATATTTGAAATATAAATATTTGAAATAGAAATATTTGAATAGAATATTTGAAAATAGAAATATATGAAGCCGTGTTGATTAGATTGATGCCATCTTGACGTGAACGATGTTTATAACGATTTTATTCATTTTATATTGAATATCGAAAGTGATTTCAAAATCTAATATTTTGAAAAGAATTGAAATTCGAATTAAACTGAATAGAAATGAATTCGAATTGAAATTGAATATAAATGAATTCGAATTGAAATTGAATTGAATTGAAAACGAACTGAAATTGAATCAGAAATCAATTTGAATTGAAATCAATTTGAAATGAATTTAAAAGGAATTTATAAGGCAAAATTCAATTTTGATTTAAAATTGAATATGAAGTTGAAACTGTTTTGAAAACGAATTTAAAAACGATTTATAAAATATGTTTTGAAAGGAAATCGACGAAATATATATAATATATATATTATATATATATATAGAATGGCCTGAATAGAACGCGCCGCGCCGCGGCAGTTCGCGAATTTCGACCATTGACTTCGAATGGATATTACGGGAGATTCGACCGTCGGATTCTCCTAAAACCGGAACCGTTGGGTTCGTATCGAAAAGTGCTTTCTAACGAATATGAGAAATTAGAAATCTAACGGTTGGATTTGGAATTATGTCCAAATCAAATTTGGAAAAGGTCACTGTAAGTGCAGTTCGATGGCCGTTGATGGAAATCGACTATACGGGCCTTGATAAAATTATTAAAAATAATAATAATTTGTGTAAAATCATAGGAAATGATGTAGGAAGAATTGGGCTGAAAATCTCCATATTTGAAAAGATAAAAATAGATTTTTATTGAAATGAACTAGTTTTGAACTAGAATTATAATTCTATTTATTTTTAAATAAATAAATTGGATTTGAAATGGTTTTGAAAATAACCAGAATTTCCAATAATTATATTGGAATGGATTTGAATCGAAATTGTCTTCGGAATATTTCGATGTTGGATTTCATGATGATACAGATATTGTTATGGGAATTTGAAAGATATATATATATATATATATCGTTATTTCCAATACGATATTTGTTGATCGTAGAATTTGATATTGAATGTAAGCCGATATATTTTCTATTCAGAGCCTTGTATTTAATGTCAAATGTGATTTTGGTTTGTCGTGAATGGTGTCTTTATTAACACTGTTCTTGAACCCAGTTGAGAAAAGATTAAATCTTTTTATTTAGATTTAATGAAGTGTACCAATTAAATGATATTTAATTGGAATTGAATTGGTATTGATTTTTGGGTTTATCGTGAACAGAGTTTTAAATAACACTTGTTCTTTAACCCGATAATTAATGGAACGTGATTTTGGGTTGTCGTGAACGGTATCTTCAATAATACTGTTCTTAGACCTAAAGGAGTTAAAAAAATCAGAAACTAACTGGAGATTAGTTAAGTTGAATGGTTTCAGAGGTATTGATCTGATGTTGGTTTCGGCCTTCAGGGTTAATACTTAGGGAATTGCTCACTTGCTATTTTACGGTTAGGGACTGATAGAAATGTGATTTTGGGTTTATCGTGAACCGTGTTTTAAATGACACTGGTTCTTTAACCCAGTCAAAGATTAAAACTAAGTGGAGTTTTAATGAATCTTTAATTAGATTGAAAAGATCGAGAATGGAGTATCACCAGTTTTGATCCAGGCGATAGCTAAATCTTTAATTAGATTTGAACGTGAAATGGTAATTGAATTTACCGATAACACCGTGGTGTTAGATATGAAGTATAACCAGTTTTACTTCATGGTATGAATAGGTTGGGGTTGGGAAATTAAAACAAATGATTACTTCGGTAAGGTTCGTTAATCCCGACTAGTTGAATCGAAATTCAAAAGAAGATTAAAGAACAAATTCAAGGAATTTATCTTTGATAAAATTAATGGGAACCTTTCCCTATGAATGTGAAATTTAGAAACTAACTGTCGGTTAGCTAAGCAGAATGGTTTTATGGATATTGATCTGATGTTGGTTTTGGCCTTTGGGGTTAATATTTGGGGAATAATTCTCTTGTTAATTTACGGTTAGTGACTGATGAATTGGAATGAGGCGTATGTTGTGTTTGTGTAACACATGTTTATTATATACGCGAGTTATTCGGGAAGACCGGGTTTAACCCATTCTGAATAACTGATACGAAGATAAGTCGAAGATGAAGACGGTGGTCGAAGACCGGAGGTCTTCACATCGTTTGGGTGATTACTGATGATCTTGATTGGGATGTACACCCAAGAAGATGGAAACAGTTGGTGATCGTCCAGACGTACTTGGAAATCGATGGATATGCGGGGTACTAGGTTGCCTCCGGTTTCGTTCAGACCCAGAACGAACTTGTAAATGGACTGTGTGTCTGACATTGGATTTCAGTCTGTGTGATTGATTTCTATTAAATATATATCTGTTTGGCGGCGGAGAATTTATTCTCTTGCTTAACGCCCATTTCTGAGACGTACGAGCTCAGGGGTTATATATTGATGGATATCTATCGCATGGAATGAATTGCCTATGTGGCATGCCTAAGTGGCAAATGATCAAGGCTTCTGTTGAAAAGAAAAGTCTTGTGGTTGATGATCGAAGCATGGCCTTTGTGGCGTAGCTTTGTGTAATGTTTACTTCGCGAGTTTCACACCCGGTATGAACCAAAAACGGGAGAGGACCTCAGGGAGGACATGCGTTTCTTTCTAGCTAGAAGTGGCGTCAGTGGTTTTACACGCCCTGACGAGTTTGACTTATGTGGTTGTTGCTGTTGCGAGGCGCCTCGGTTAGATCGTACGATCCGGGTCCGATGGAGCCATTCGGTTGCTCATTTACGCCCCATTGGGCGGGGAAACACAGTGTTCAGGCATTTTAATCCACATCGGTGGACCGGCCCTGTCGCTCCAAAGGCTTGACTGAGTACTTGCCTGAGACATGAGCTAGATTGTCTCGAATCGGTAGAATACTATCTTTTGCCTCGGTTCATAGATGGAAATCCAATTTCCAAATACGTGACTTTGCGGTTTTATTTGTAAACCTATATATGGCGACATAGTGGCATGGGATGCTCATGTCGCCTATGATTGATACTTATGATTTGAAGTTGTTTATACACTATGCACTTATAATAGTATCAAATGATTTGTTTTAAACGTATCAAGCATTCTTGGCTATTATAAGGTAAAAACCCTATCCTCCGGCTTGCGTTGCATTGTGTGATGGGACCTGGGTCTTATAATAGCTTCATTTTTCTTTATTTAGCACTGCGCTGTTTGTTTTATGCACTGGTATTCTTGGGAGGAAACTCGTTCCGTGTTATACGGCGTGGTCCCTTGATTTACCTAACTTTAAAAATAAAGATTAATAACTGTTTTAGTTCTCACACCAGTCACATGACTGAATTGGAGTTTATTGTTTTAACCAAAACTCTGGGTGCCCTTATTTTCGACACGGGCAGCTAGTAGTTTTGGTTTTGCAGATTTATATTCACAAGATCCTGGTTTACAGCTGGAATGATATCTGGAAAGCTTTGTATCCGTATATCTCTTCTAGTTGTGTATTGTATTATTTTCTGCTGCTATGTAATGTATTGTAATCTCTGATATTTATCGAATGTGTAATATTGATTTATACTCTGTATATTCTTGTATTCTGATGGAATTGTTGTATTATACAAGGAAATGTTATTCCGTCGGCGATCTGATGTGGCTTGTTCTCGAACTATCTGCGCTTTCCCTCACCGAGGAAGTTACGGGTCTTTACACATGTGTGGGGTTTTTAACCATCAAACAATTATTTCATTAGTCACTCATTTTATCACATTGATTTTATTTAAATAGGTGGAAATAAACAAGCCATTCGACTTGTAAGTGTATTTTAATTCCAAATTCATTACAACAACCAACATGACATTTTTGTCACATCAATCTCTTAATTTTAATTCTCATTCATATCACAACACAACCAATCATTCAATGCCATTAACGGCGCCACAAGTGTCCATCCACGGAGTATGAAATGCAAGTGTCACAAATTCATACTATGCTTCTAATGCAAATGATTTGTGAGGAGTTCATGTATTGAATTCCAAAAGGGTTATTATATGCAATGAGTAATCGAACTACATGAAATTCCTACATGTCGTTCTAATGATAACACAATGCAATTTCCAACTTGCAACTTACTAATTTTCACCGTATTACTTAAGAACTTAAAATGCCTAACTAATTAATTTCTCATAATAAATTAAACTATTCTAATATTCTAATTAAAGCAAAAATCTCTCACCCTAGCCATCAAGAAACAATACACTGCAAAGTTGGAGTTTCCAGTGCTTGCAACCGCTTAAAAATCTCGTCTTTTTGGCTCGTAACATCTTGAAACTTCACGGAAACCTCAGTACACACTCTAGCAAGTGTACGAAGCAAGAAAGGAAGGAGCTTTGGTCGATTGGAGGCTTCTAGAGCTTGGGTCTTTAATGTCCAGAAGTGGAGAGAGGCTTGGAGAGGCCAACAACTCGCCTGGAGCGCCTAGGGTTCACCAAGGAGGGGCTAGAGGCTAGTACATGAAGATAGAGACCCTAAATGAAGCACCTTTTTATGCATTGATTCCATTGGAGAAGAATAAGAGGGAGAGAAAGGGGGCTGTGTGCTACGCACGTGCGCAGGATGGGGGGTAGGCGAGGGGGGCATGCGGCTAGGAGGAGGAAGAGAGGCTAGGGTTCGAGGAGGAAACCATTAATTTAGAAGAGAAGCAGAGATAGGAGGAAATGAAGAAGTGAGGAGAGAAAGTGAAGAAAATGAATTTTAGTAGGAATTCTCTCTCTCCAATCGTTCAACTACAAACAATCTCCGTTGGCTACAAAATTCTGTTACAAGAAAATAAACGAAATTCTGAATCCAACGAATCAAGTTTCGTCGAATTCCGAGTTCGTTTGACCTTCCGATTAAATTCTCAATTATGCTCAAATAAGCCCCAAAAATGCGATTTTAGTGCACTTTTCTTCTTCTATGCCCAAGTGGTAATTCCATAAATAATGAAACTTAGGATTCTTCCATTACTTGTTGATACAAATCCCAAAAAGGTGAAATCGAATTCCAAAATCATCTCAACAATGTTCCTTTGTAAATTGATCGTTTGTTTTAACCCAAACTGATTTGTCGAGCATGACCACATATTAACTCCGTTCGTCGTGAAATTTAAAACCCAGCAATGGTTTGCTATCCCGAATCCAACAACATTGGTCTCATTGAATTCTGAGCTTGCTGGCAAAAATCTCACTTTTAAGGGTTATGCGTTGATTTTGTAGGATCTAAATTAACCCTAGAGGGGGGTAAATAGGGTTTATCGCAGATTTTCACAGAGTAATTAAATAGAAACAGCACCGATAATAATCAGAATAAATGCGGAAAATAAATAACACACAGATATACCCAGCTTCAGCAAAACCCTGCCTATTGCTGCATTCCCCAAGGTTTCTACTAGGAATTAAAACAATCTCTACACTTACAATCCCCTATAAACTCGCGACACTCGCTCTTAACTGTTTTTAACCCTACGCTCAAAACCTTGCACTGGTTTCTATCCTCGAAACCAGATTTCCCCGAATTACAAATCCCGTAATTTGTCTCCCTAGTTTTAGAGAAAAAACTAGAAAACTCTAATCCCGATTACAAATTGAAACTCAAACGAATAAACAATAAAAGACCCTTAAAAAGAAATTTAAAAACCCTAGTTTTATATTTGATAAATTCCTTAGGAGTTTAAATTGGAAGGGTTATCCCCTTTTAAAATTTCTTGGCCGGCCCCTTGTATTTGCTTCACCACTTTATTTTTGCTCGATCTTTTTCCTTAAAAATGGCGGCGACTCTTGAGAAATTCCTAGGATTTCTTCAATCCTACCCCAAATCTCTACGTTGGAGTGTGATTCTCTGATGCTCGACTTCGATGTTGCTTTCAGATGCTTCGATTTGGATCCAAGTTGCTCGCTTGTTCTTTGGTATGATTTTTAATTCGGAATTCTCTTTGATTGTGCTTGAACTTGGATGAATAATTGACGATGATGATTGGTGTATTTACAGGGTTTGTTAAACCCTTAAAACTCTGATTCTAGATGATTCGATTTACTTGAATATCTCTTGCGATTTTTGTTGGAATATTGCAGATTTTTTTCTTGGTTACGATTTTGAATTTTGGAGTTTGAAATCTTCAACCTATTCTGGAGTTTTTAACTTGGCCCTGTATGCTCTGAAAAATCTTGGTAGCTTCTTGTACTTTGATCGAGTCATATAGAATCTCATTCATCTATTGTTCTAGAAAAAAATATCTTTAGATACATTAATTGCTTGTTGATCTCTCTGGACTTTGAATTTGTCTTCATTGACTTAAAACAAATGTCATACGTATTTTTTTCGTAAATACAAGCTTGAACGGTTTTACTGGAACTTTGGATTGCATTTCCCTTTGACTATTTTGATCAGAATAAGAAGAACTGGTAAGAACAGATATAATGCTTGATACTTGAACTGATAAGAACTGATTTTCTTTGTTTTGACTTTACACTCCACATGGATAGGAATCGATGCTACCTTGATTTACATCATTTTTGAACTGTTAAGAACTGATGCTTTACTTGATTGGTTTGTGCACTGCACTGATACATGTTCACTTACATTCTTTGTGGTATTACCATATACATGTACACCCATATGTTCACGCCTTTACTGTATGATGATCTTGCTTGAATTTCTGAGCATACTGGGTCATGATAGTTGATCGAGTTGAAAATGTTGTTGTGTCCATTACTGTTTTAATTGTCTGTAAGGCAAACTGAGTTTGTACTTAAGCTCACCATCTACTTGCACTTGATTTGTTTGTGAGCTTGCTTGAGCAGTCTTGTAGTTTACTCTTGTGAATTTCATTGTTGGCATGACATACTATGCTGTTTATACACATACTGATATGGTGTTTATCCTTGTTTACCATGTCGCTGCACTTGCTGTAACACAAGTGTCATTTCTTATTTGCACTTTGGTTCGACCATGCTTGTACTTGTGCTAATGCTGATCGGCTGCACCTTGTATGTGCTGGTCCATTATGATTTATGTCGACAACTTATGTTTGTCCACTTTTCAACTGGCTTGACTTTAGCTTTGTCACCATGCTAGCCTATGCAGCATTCTTTGCTGTGTGACATTGTTGCTTGCTATTGTTCTTAAACTACCTTGTTGCACCTATGGAATTTGTTGTGTACATTTCATATTTTCTAGAGTCTTGTGCACATACCATGTACATGCTGATTTGGCTGAAATGTTTGTTCACCATTTTTGACTTGGTTGTGTTGGCTCGAGATTGACCATTTCAAATTTGGGCTTTTACCTGCATATTCTCATGTGTATATGCAAACAGTTGTTTGTGTATACATGTGTTTTGAACGTGCAACTTTTTATTTGTGGGATACTCGGATGACCAACGTATATTTTTGTAATCAGCAGTCCTACTACATTGTGTTGAGGTTGTTCAGAATCAGCTAATGCTAGTTCTGATCAGCAAACCAGTGTGTTGTGCGAGGCTGATATGTGGGCTCTAGAAATCAGTCTATCTTGTGGTACTTACAGTGTATCACTGTCAATATCACAAGCAGTCTGTATTAGAGGATTCGTACTAGATCTAGAAAATGATGAGAAACACACCAAAATTCTGAGGCAAATAAAATATAAAATAAATTTTTATTTGCATGTGTTCAGTTTTATTTTTATTGCAGTGTACTCTGTGTGTGTGTTTCTTGTGACAAGTATGAAGATGGTGACTGGACTGGTTAAAGAGCGGTGAAGACAAAAGATGAAGATTGATGCAGTGATGAGTCAGTGTATAAAGGTGATTGTATAAGTGAGGAATTTCTCTATATGAGAGTGTTTGTAGACATGATTAAAAATTGTACTGTCATTTGTAATAAGCAGATGTGATTGAAATAAAATATATTTTGTTGTTCAATTCAATCTGTTTATTTTGTTTGAATATTTTAATAGTACAATTTCTGTGATGTGTCAAATGTGTCATGTCAGAAATATTCAAAAATATTTGAAGTGTAAATAGAGGAGTTATAAATAGTTGTACTGTTTGAATGTTTGAAGTATAATATTTAATTTAAATAAAATACTGTAAGAATATATGAATGTTTGTACAGTCGTATTCTATTTAAATACAAATATTATCTCCTGTCTGTGATGTACAAATAGAACAGTACAATAACAAACACATTTAAAATAATATTTATTTGGTTGTTATCATCAAACAAAAATCATATAATTGTGTATACAACACTGTTATATACAACATATTTAAAAATCAAATTTTCAAATCCGTGATTTTTAAATTGTTTTAACAATTTTACTAAGTTTATTTTAAGCCCAATAAAACATAAAAAATAATTTTGAAATTATTCTGAAATTATGTTTAGCAAAATAGTCATTTTCCCTTCAATATTCTTCAAAATAGCTTAAATTAAAATTTTAAATTGGTTCTGAAACCCCGGGTTGTTACAACCTCCCCAACTTAAAACTTTTTTGTCTCGAAAAAGAAACGGAGCTGAAAGTTGTTTACTAACCAACTCAATTTTCATTCTGGTTTCATTCTTCAACTTTTCAGTTTCTAAGAACTTCTTAATTTTCCTAAAATTTGGCTAACACACTAAATTTCTGAAAACTTTCGCCATTAACCTCCTTTGTACGGGAAGGTCTAAAAAATTTATTGTGCCGTATTAGGCACCCAATAAATCAATATATCGCACACCAAACAATTGTGCACACCCATTATAATTCATAAGCCCTGCTCCCCCTCATACCCACACACGGTAATTTAAAACGAGAGAGACAAGTGTATCTTGTCATCTCCCAACCTGTGTAGGGTTTATTATTTAATCCTGTCATTTTTTTATATATGTTGTTAAGTCCATATCAGTCTTCAGTTCAACCTGTAATTCAGTCTTTGCCATACAAGCATCTTCCTTATATAGTAATCCAAACCTCGTCATATAAGCGCCAAATGCTTATATGGAATATGATATGCTATGCTATCTTCAGTAGTATGTTACGCATTGTGGTTCATAATTTATAGGTTACTATCCTACGGCGTACGTTGTATTTCAAAAAGAGCAACCATCACAGCGCTATCAAATCATTCACAGTAGTTATAATATATAATAAAATTGCGCCACCAACTCATCAAGTTGCACCCGTTTGTCGGGCACGCGATATATTTCTTTTCTCAACGCTAAGCCAATAACCTGCTCAACAAATATATGTACATGCTTATACTGAAAATAAGGTTTCCATGTTTTTAACTTAGCCTATAGGGCTCTTCTGTCCCTCTTCACATAAGCACCAAGTAGTAATGGGCTCTTATGGATGGTACATAACTCATAATATATGCTATGCGGCATAGTAATAACTCCCAAATATCCAAGCATGTACAACAATGCTAACAAGTCATAATATAACATCAACAGCCATCATCACATCATATATAAAATACCATAGTGAAACATCACCAAAAAGATCAACTACATCATAGACATAGCATATACCCTAGCGTGATGTGTCGCTTATGGTAAAAATCGTGTACATGCATATATTTTCCCATATCTAATGTTCACCCGAGTACTGCTATGTACTTGAGACGGCTCACAAAATATCACATATTCAAAATATACATACCTAAAATATACATATAAAAACATACGTATCGTGCCTCTATCGCACCAAAAAGGGACTAGCGCATCGATATCCCTTACCAATATACATAAGACTACTAACTACTATCACTGCTCTATGCTAGAGCTATGCACAGAGGGCCCTGATAAAGATAGCTCCTTGGGTAAATCATCCTCAAATCTTGGAGGGAGAAGAGGCCAGTCATCATTATCATCCTCATCTTCCATTTCTTCCTCCATCTCTTCCACAATCTCATCCTCCAACTCAATCTCATCCTGATCCACCACTAGAATCTCCTCAACCGACTCATCGTCCTCTAAAGGTAATGAAGCAAAAAGCGGCTCCTCCTCTGCTAATGGTTCCGGGTTAAGATCCAAAGCGGGTAAAGCTATAGGTCCTAAGGGTTAAGCAGGATCAGCAACCATCATACCCATCATCTCCTAATAGTCTTTGAGGGCATCTAAAGCTGGGAGGGGTGAGTCTAACAACATAGCACCCTCCCCAAGATGGGGTAAAGGAATGGTGTCTCCCATGACCACATGGACATAACCATCTAAAACAAATCCCTCATCATCCTCCAACATCCACCCATCATAAACGGTCGAGTCCTCGGGCACTGGAGTGTCTGTTGCCATAGAAACATCCTCCGAGTTTGAGCTCGAATATGTATCTGGAAGTACCGGGGGTACGAAAACAGAAGCAACATCTAATATATATGCATCATTCCTACCATTGTCTGAAGCTACTGGGATACTGTGATGATAGTAAGAACCAGAAGGGCTACTACCGAGCTCTTGGTAGAGCTGTCAGAGCTATAAGACGAACTATTACTATCAGGACCACAGATATTATCTTCGGTATGTAAAGAAATCGGGGGACTATCAACAATATATAAAGACGGGCTCCCATCGAAGGATGAGGAAGAAAGAATGAACAGGAGCTCGGGATGCCTAGGAGGTGTAACCTTACCTCTCTACAAATCCGAAACTAAGAGATTTTAGTTAGATAGCGGATTTTAGATCAAACCACTTAAAAAAACACAAAACTAATGCTTTTGTATATTCACTATCCAAAATCGTGAATACATTTCTTTCAATTCATATCTTAAATCATTTCAAAATTTATCGATTGTCCAAAATCACCGAAAAATCCCGCTAAACAATCCTAATTTAAATATTTTTAATAACAAATTAAAAATCAAAAGCCAACGCAGTTTATGGATTATTAAATACCATAAATGTTTACTAAGGATAATTTCTCGATACTCATAAAATATATAATAGAATATTAAACTACGTGCATGTTGTGATCTCGCTTACATCTTCTCATGGACACATAACTTTTTACTCATCCTGGGATATTTCTAACCCCATCTCTAATGAGTTTTCTCATTCTAGGATACTATTGATCCTATCTCTAATGAGTATTCTTAAATATAATGTTACTAATTCTATCTCTGATGAATTCCTTTGTTCGGTTCTAATATGGCTTGTTCCAGAGCTCTGTAAACCAAAGCTCTGATACAAATCCTGCCGTGACCTGAAATGACTCCTACCTTCGAAGAAACGGGAAAAACCAGATGGTGCGAGAACATGATGCATCACGACGCATCAAAACACAGAACCACAGAACTTTTCATTGTTGTTACAACAATTTACATCAGAGTACAAGAATATCAGAGTATGGACAAATATTACACAGCAGAAAAGATAATAAAAACATTATTTAAGATTAATAATTTACATAGCAACGGAACTAAAAATGTATAAATACAAATCGCAGCAGAAATATATCAACTAACACAACTGAAATCAACACACAGACACAGAGCTTTCCGAATATAGCTCCAGCTGTAATCCAGGATCTTGGGAAAAGTAAAGAATCTGCAAAACCAAAACTGCTGACTGCTAGTGTGGGAAATAGGGGCACCCAGAGTTTAGGTAGAAACAATAAACTCCGAGTCAGTCATGCGACTGGTGTGAGAGCTAAAACAGTTACTAAACTTTGCTTTACAATAGGGTAAATCACGGGACATGCCGTATGTAACGGAACGGGTTTACTCCATGTGAATACCAAAGCTTAAAATAAAACAATTTATAAACAACGCAATGCTTTCTAGAAAAATGAAGCTATTATAAGACTCACGTCCCATCACACAATGCAGCGCAAGCCGAAGGATAGAGTTTTAACTTATAATACCCAAACATGCTTGGTACGATTTAAAACAAATCATTTTGATATACTATAGGTGCATAGTGTCAAAAAAACTTCAAATATAAATGTATCAATCATAGACGGCATAGGTACCATATATTATAATGCAATATAGGTTTACAACTAAAACAAAAAGTCATGTAATGGAAATTGGATTCCATTTATGAGTCGAGGCAAGGGATGTCTCCTCATCGATTTCGAGACACTCTAGCAAATGCCTCAGGATCACACCTATGGGAAGCCCTTGGATATTCAGGGCTGGTCCACACTTAACATTTGTGGATTAGTTATTCCTGAACAATACGTTTCTTGGTCCTATCGGACCTATCACTCGAACCTTATAGGGGGCTCTATATCCGAGGCGCCTTGCAATCTGTCATCCACATAAGTTAAAGTGTCTAGGCTCCATACCATGACACCACTTCTAGCTAGAAAGAAACACATGCACTCCGTGCAGTCATTATCCCATTTATGACTCATACCGGGGTGTGAGACTCGCAAATTAACGCTATACACAAAACTATGCAAATTAAATGTGACGACCGCCCATAACCCCCGCACTATACTAAATAAATAGTGTGCTAAAAGGTGTTCTAGGCAGCTATGGACGATCATCAAGGTAAGTTATATAAGCAGAACCTGTCATAAACTCACAACGTAAAGATAAAATATAATAGAATATATACAACAAGTAGTGATAGTGAAGCAGAAAACACTAAACTTTCATAACAACTAGAAACTATTTTCCATACACGTGGATAACAACAAAAGTGTTCGTACAATTTGCCTCACTACAACACTCTCAGAAATAACAACAACGGAAACAAATAATAGATAGTAGTAAAGATAGCACGCTAGCCTCTTGCTCGCCTCCGAACAACAATACCATCCTCACTTAAGCTACTTGTCACATGCTACTTAGTCTGTCCATCCAACAATCGGATGAACAACCCAAGGTAATAAGAGGAGATATAACACCTTGAGTCAAACAATAGTCTTAGTGAGCGATAAAATAGCCAACAAACTTCATGAATAAAGTATATGAGAATGGGTAAATAAACAAACTAATCTACCCAGCTCCAGAGAAGAACTCACAACTGCCCTTCACGCACCTGACAGTGATAGCCTTTACGATCCATACACCCAAAGGAATAATAGTTCAACCGTGGAAACCAGAACAACCATTCATACATAGCAATAGCAAGTCAATCATTATCACAACAAAGCATTCAAACATCCATGACTGACTCTGGCTATCACCGCCAACCTTGCTTTGGAACCACCGTTAATCGTATGACTGGCTAAACAATTTGCCACCAATTGTCAATGGCCATACAACGAAACCCCGGTTTTAGCTAAAACCCCACACACCATAAAACGAAATGTGTCTAGGCCATACAAAGAAACCCAAGGTACTCGACCTACAATTTGTCTTCAATTGTGCCCCTGCTCGAGTCCGCTAGAACCTACAACAACGATAATTCCTCATCCTTCTCATCTCTAGTCGTTATCAATTACGACTATTAATCACCTCAGAATGCCTTAGAGCAATGAACACTTTTCAACACTTCGAACTACCCTAATTGAATTTACCTCGAAGTCACACCCATACCAGTCGGTCGGTCCTCCTAAAACATCGCCGGTTGGCCCTTCCAAAACATACCGGTCGGTCCTCCCAAACACATCGATTGGTCCTCCCAAACATATCGGTTGATCCTCCCAAACACACCAGTCGGTCTTGATAAACTACCCACCGGTCCTTCAGAAAACACTGTAGCAATGGCTGACCGGTCGGCATTGTAGCAATGGACGACCGGTTGGCACTGTAGCAATGGATGATCGGTTGGCACTGTGGAAAACACTATAGAAATGGATGACCGGTCGACACTGTAGAAATGGATGACCGGTCGACACTGTAGCAATGGCTGACCGGTTTGCAGTATAGCAATTGATGACCGGTTGGCACTGTGGAAATGGACGACCGGTTGGCACTGTGAAGAACACCACAGAAATGGATGACCGGTCGGCACTGCGGAAATGGGTGACCGGTCGGCACTGTAGTAATGGCTGACCAGTTTGCACTGTAGCAATGGCTGACCGGTTGGTACTGTAGCAATGGACGACCGGTTGGCACTATGGAAAACACTGCAGAAATGGATGACCGGTCGGCACTGTTGAAATGGATGACCGGTCGGCACTGTAGCAATGGACGACCGGTTGGCACTGTAGTCATGGATGACCAGTTGGCACTGTAGAAAACGCTGCAGAAATGGATGACCGGTCGGCACTATAGAAATGGATGACCGGTCGGCACTATAGCAATGGCTGACCGGTTTGCACTGTAGCAATGGCCGACCGGTTGGCAATTTTGACTAAAACTTTGCCAAACGATCATATCGACGAAATCAACTTATCCAATTCATCCAATGCAATCATAAGCATGTTATGAAACCATTAATATCATGAAAATGACGATTATCATCAAATTATGCAAATTCACCAAAAATCATGGGAAACGAACATATGATCAAAATGATGGACCTAACTCGCACATTCACTTGAAATCTCATAGAAATTACTTACCTAAGCTTGCTAAACTAGATCATAAGAATATATATGAAAATGGACTTATAATGGTATAGATCCATGAGTAAATACTTGGATTTGGTGAAAAACATGCATAAACACCCATATAATTCATTGATTTCATGTGAGAGATGTAAATCACTCACCGATTCTCCAAACAAAGCAAAAACGAAGAAATTAGATTTCGGACAGCGAAGAGATAACTCCTATCCCTTAGATTTGATGAATCCACCCTCCTACTGATGTAGATCTAGCCTCCAACGGGGTAGATCTATGGTTTCCCTCCTTAGATTTGGATTTCTAATGGTGGAAAAGAATTTAGAGGAAGAAGGAATTCAAGGCCTTGAAATGAGAGAATGGGAATAGTAACATATTCTCCATACCCCTCACCCCCTATTTATAGACTCCACCAACCCACTAATGGGCCTTCTCCAAATCAGCCCATTAGCTTTCTAAAACATGGATAGCCAACTGAAAACCCTTAAAACAGCAATTTCTCACAAACCGCTGAGCCAAATCATTAATGTAACCACTCTACGGAAAGAGAATCATCAATTCCTTCCCAATGGCACAGATCTCACCCTATGGTTCGACCTGAGTCAAAAGTTATGCCATGTACAAGACTGACAGGGACAAAATTGTCGCAAACAAAATCGGTAAAAATTATGGACATGTCTCACATCCCCATAAGCAATATATTAAAAGATGAGAATGATCCAGCCCTCAAGGAATAAAATAAATATTATTTACGATCTTCTGATACGTAAAATGTGGGTTGTTACATTCTCTCCTCCTTAAGAATTCCGCCCCCGAAATTCCAAACAAACACAAGCAACCACAACAATTCAGCGTGCCTATCATCCATCTGAAACCAATTCTATCATCCAAACTAGCAACCATCAAGTCATACATCTATAGCCTTATCCTAGCACGTGGAATTCTATTAAACAACAATAAGATACAATGATATTATGATGATATGATTAAAGGATTCTACCAACGAAGAGTTCTGGATGAGTCGCCCTCATGCTCTCTTCCATCTCCCATGTACAGTCGTCACAATCTTCACTCCATTGTACCTTAACTAGCTTAACCGTCTTCTTCCTAAGCTGTTTCGTGTCATTCCCCACAACATGAAGTGGCTTATGAGGTTTTGCAACTGCGGTTTCTACTTCTAGGTCTTCGTACTGCTCCGGAGGTACCACCACATTCAAATCATGCACAAACATTCTTAGAAACGACACATGGAAAATATTATGCACACTCGACATCTTCTCGGGTAACTTCAATTTATATGCGAGCGTTCCAATTTGCTCGACTATCGGAAATGGTCCAATGAACCTAGGAGCTAACTTCCATTTGCTTCCGAACCGAACCACATGCTTTAATGGTGAAATCTTCACGAAAACCACATCGCCTACGTCGAATCCTAAGTCCTTACGACGCTTATCGGCGTAACTCGTCTGATGATCTTGGGCTGCCTTCATTTGTTGCCAAACGATCTTGATACAATCCGTAGTCCCTCTTATCATCTCTGGCCCAAGTACCAACTTGTCTCCAGTTTCTAACCAACAAGCCGGGGAATTGCACGGCCTTCCATACAACGCCTCATATGGTGCCATCCCAATGCTCGACTGGTAGCTATTATTATACGCAAACTCAACTAGATGTAGATGGTCTTCCCACGATCCACCGAAGTCTAGCACACAAGCCCTTAGGAGATCTTCCAAAACTCGGTTGACTCTCTCGGTCTGACCATCAGTTTGGGGATGATATGTCGTACTCAAGCATAACTCGGTTCCCAAAGCCTCTTGCAAATTTCTCCAAAATCCACTCATAAACAATGGATCTCGGTCACTCACTATACTCTTTGGGACACCATGGAATCAAACAATCCATTTCACATAAAGCTCAGACAATTTCGACGTTGTCCTAGTCGACTTGACAGGAATGAGTCTCGCACTTTTGGTCAAGCGATCCACAATGACCCAAATTCCTTCGTTCCCTGCCCTAGTTCTAGGTAGTCCATCGATAAAATCCATCGATACTTGCTCCCACTTCCATGTAGGAACTTCCAACGGTTGAAGCAACCCACTCGGCTTCTTCTATTCAACTTTCACTAACTGACAGTTCATGCACTTGGAAATAAACTATCCAATATCTCGCTTCATCCCCTCGCAGTAGTAAACTCGCTTCATATCCTGATACATCTTATTACCACCGGGATGAATTGTCAACTTCGAGTGATGACATTCCCTCAGAATCTCATCTCTCAATCCATCAACACCAGGAACAACTAACTGCCCTTGCTTTCGAAGCCAACCTTCTCGATTGAGTTCGAACTCTTTATCTTCCGATTCTAGCTTCTGGATAAACTCGATAAGCTTTGCATCTTGCTTTTGGCTCTCTCCAATCCTTTCGATGAGAGTAGCTCTTATCGATAAGCTTGCCAGTATTTCAGGTTCCAACTCACACTTTAGCCTGAAATCAAGCCTTGCCAAATACTCATGGCTCTTCCATTCCGAAAACATCGCTCCCAAACTTGCGTGTGTTCTACTCAATGCATTTGCAACTGTGTTGCCTTTGTTAGGAGTATAGGCTATACCAAAATCATATGACGCCAGAAACTATAACCGTTGTTGCTGCCGAAGATTCAAATCCTTTTGGGAGAAAAGACACTTCAACGGCTTATGATCCGTAAACAACTCGAATCGGACTCCCAACAGGTAATGCCTCCACATCTTCAGAGCAAACACAATCGCCGCCATCTCCAAATCATGAGTTGGGTAATTCTTCTCATGCGGCTTTAGCTGTCGACTCGCGTAGGCCACAACCTTATCCTTCTGCATTAGCACTGCTCCAAGCCCAGTATCACATGCGTCAGTGTATACCACCATCTCTTCATTTCCACTTGGAATTGTCAACACAGGAGAACCCATCAATTTCCCCTTTAGAATTCTGAACGCTTGTTCACATTTTGCATCCCATGTGAACACCTGGTTCTTCTTCGTCAATCCTGTCAATGGTGCAACTATCTTGGAGAAATCCTTGATAAACCGTCGGTAATAACTAGCCAAACCCAAGGAAACTCCGCACATCTGTCGCATTCTTAGGCCTATCCCAATCCTGGATTGCTGCCACTTTAGCGGGGTCAACTGTTATCCCATTACCAGAAACTACATGGCCTAAGAATCTCACTTCAACCTTCCCGAAGTGACACTTCGAGAACTTAGCTTTCAACTGATGCTTTCGCAATATCTCTAACACAACTCTCAAGTGTGACTTGTGTTCTTCCTCATTCTTGGAGTAAACTAGAATATCATCCACGAACACAAGCACAAACTTATTCAACTGATCTTTGAACATCCTATTCATAAGATCTACAAAATACGCTAGCGCATTAGTCAACCCGAATGGCATCACCAACCACTCGAAGAAACCGGATGGTGTCCTAAAAGTAGTCTTTGGCACACTATCCTTGGCCACCCTCAATTGGTGAAATCCCATTGCCAAATCCATCTGAGAAAACACTTTGGCTTTGTGAAGCTAATCGAACAAGTCATCAATCCTTGGCAATGGATATTTGTTTTTCTTAGTCACTTTGTTCAGCTCACGATAGTCCACACAAAATCTCAACGAGCCATCTGCCTTAGTTTCAAATACGACCAGTGCACCCCATTCGAAACACTTCTAAGAATGAATCCCTTCCTTAGAAGGTCACTAACTTGCACCTCCAACTCTCGTTGTTCCTTAGGTGTCATCCGCCTAAGAGGCATAATGATTGGTCTAGCACCCTCGACCAATTCAATCCTAAACTCGATCTCACGATGCGGCGGCAACCCTTTAACCTCGTCAAAGACATCCTTATACTCATTAGCGATCAACACAGATGACAAGTCTTCTTATGGAATCACAAGCGAATATAGATAGCTAACAAAGACACCTTCTTTGCGCTTACACTTTATCAACACCTTTCGCCCTTCAACATCCCCAACTCTCACCTCTAGCTTCTCACAACTCACCCTTGCTGCATGCCTCTTAAGCCAATCCATGCCCAAGATGATCCCAAACCCAGCGAAGTTAAGAACAAAGCAATCACACACAAAAGAGAAACCATGACTCGACAAAACTAGACCTCGGCAAATCATGCAAATATTTGACGAACCCCCAATTGGATTAGTTACTACGAAAGGTCTATCACATATCTCGGGTTCCAAACCCAAGCGGCACACAAGCTCAATACAAATGAATGAATGCGATGCTCCAGTATCAAAAAGTACACAAACTGAAACACCATTAACAGAAAGAGTACCTTGCACCACGACACCCTTTCCCTTTTCCTATGCAGTTGGAGCTCTCGAAGAAGTTGGAACGGCTTCCAAAGCATATGCCTTAACCACTTGCTTTCCTTTGGCTGATTCTGGACAATCTTTCTTCTCATGTCCTGGCTTCCCACACTTGAAGCACTTCTTCTTAGCTTTAGGATTTTTGCATTCACTAGCATAATGGCCTTTCTGTCAACAATTGAAGCAAGTTACTTCTCTCTTCTGCTTCGTTTGGCTATCCTTTCCTTTCTGTTCTTATTGCTTCCTTTTCTTATTATTACCACCTTGTTGTGGCTTCTGTTCCTCCTTAGGTGCAAAAATAACATCTTCTTAGGAAACAGACTTTCATGCCTCAAAGCCTTCTCGACGATCTTCTCAAAGCTATCATCGAGGTGATCCACAAGCTGATCCCCAAGATATTCATCCAACCCTAGGACAAACTTCTCGTTCTTTTGATAAGGATTATCCACATATGAACAAGCATACTTTGATAGAGTCTCGAAGTCAGAAATTTAGTCAAGAACTGGGTGACCATTCTGCTTAAGCTCCGCGAATTTCTTAAACAGAATAGACTTTTGTATGGTGGAGATGAATTTTGCTTCAAACATAGCTTGGAATAACTCCCATGAAATATCCTCTTCAAGGGTCTCAAGTGTGACAGAGTTCCACCAGTCCATTGCTCTACCATTAACTGCCTTGATGCAAGTTTCCTCTTTGTTGCATCATCAATACCCATATCCTTGAAGATTCGGACACAAGTATCCGTCCACCTCTGGACTTCTTCAAATGGTTCAGTGCCTTTGAACTGTTTCCGTCCCAACGAAGAAAAGTCTTTGCATAGCTTTGCAAATTCTACAGCTCTAGGCACATGGACTCCAACATCAACCGTAGCTGGCACTTGGGCGGGGTTTCTTCGAAGGCTTGCTTCAATCATAGCTTCAAACATGGACAGGTAGTCTTGTGCCCCGCCATTACCCCTTCCAGTATTAGCTTCCCTAGCAACGCGTCTTGGTGGTCGTCTACTCATTCTAAATCTGCAATTTAGAATAATTAGCCACTTCCAAGAAAAATTGCTAAAGAATACAACCGCTACTACAATACATGCTAATATATATATAGTAGGAGTCCAACAGAAATCTACAAGTACGTCTCTCATACGTGATTATGTCTTCGAACTTTGGCTAAAATCGATAACCAGAGCTCTGATACCAAATGTGACGACCGCCTACAACCCCCTCACTATACTAAAGAAATATTGCACTGAAAGGTGTGCCAGACAGCTATGGTTGATCATCTAGGTAAGGTATACAAGCTGAACCTGTCGTAAAATCACAGTGCAAAGATAAAATATAATAGAATATATACAAGAGGTAGTGATAGTGAAGTAGAAAACACTAAACTTTCATAACAACTAGAAAGTATTTTCCATACACGTGGATAACAACAAAAGTGTTTATACAAATTGCCTCACTACAACGCTCTCAGAAATAGCAACAGTGGAAACAAATACTAGATAGTAGTAAACATAGTACGCCAGCCTCCTTCTCGCCTCTGAACAGCAACACCGTCCTCACTTAAGCTACCTATCACCTACTACTTAGTCTGCCCATCCAACAATTGAATGAACAGCCCAAGGTAATAAGAGGAGACATAAAATCTTGAGTCAAACAATAGTCTTAGTGAGCGATAAAATAGCTAACAAACTTCATCAATAAAGTATATGAGAATGGGTAAATAAACAAACTAATCTACCCAGCTCCAGAGAAGAACTCACAACTGCCCTTCCCACACCTGACAGTGATAGCCTTTACGATTCATACACCCAAAGGAATAACAATTCAACCGTTGAAACAAGAACAACCATTCATACATAGCAATAGCAACTCAATCATGATCACAAAAAAGCATTCAAACATCCATAACTGGCTCTAGCTATCACCGCCAACCTTGCTTTGGAACCACCATTAATAGTATGACTGGCTAAACAATTTGCCATCAATTGTCAAGGGCCATACAACGAAACCCCAGTTCTAGCTAAAACCCCACACACCATACAACGAAATGTGTCTAGGCCATACAACGAAACCCAGGTTACTCGGCCTACGATTGGTCTTCAATTGTGCTCCTGCTTGAGTCCGCTAGAACCTATGACAACAATAATTCCTTAGCCTTCTCATCTCTTGTCGTTATCAATTACAACTATTAATCAACTTACAACACCTTAGAGCAATGAACACTTTTCAACACTTTGAACTTCCCTAATTGAATTTACCTCGAAGTCACACACATACTGATCAGTCGGTCCTCCTAAAACATCGCTGCTTGGCCCTCCCAAAACATACCGGTCGGTCCACCCAAACACAACGACTGGTCCTCCCAAACAAATCGGTTGGTCCTCCCAAACACATCGATTGGTCCTCCCAAACACACCACTATGTCTTGAAAAACTACACACCGGTTCTTCAGAAAACACTGTAGCAATGGCTGACCGGCCGGTACTGTAGCAATGGACGACTGGTTGGCACTGTGGAAAACACTGTAGAAATGGATGAACAGTCAGCACTGTAGAAAAGGATGACCGGTCGGCACTATAGCAATGGCTGACCGGTTTGCACTGTAGCAATGGCTGACCGGTCACTGTGGCAATGGACGACCGGTTGGCACTGCGGAGAACACTACAAAAATAGATGATTGGTCAACACTGTAGAAATGGATGACTGGTCGGCACTGTAGCAATGGCTGACCAGTTTGCACTGTAGCAACGGCTGACCGGTTGGCACTATAGCAATGGACGTCCGGTTGGCACTGTAACACCTCGTAATTTTCAATATTAATGTTCTCAAATTAAAGAATAATTAATCTCAGATGTGAGAATTAAGGGAAACGGGTTGCGCCATCTCTGAATTCTAGTTGAGATAGAGTCCGAGTTTGCGTGAATTGGACTTCGTATGAAGACGTTATGGGCATCGTAAGTTTCAGAAAATTCAAAACAGATTTCAAAAATTCAAATTTCAGAGTCAGATGGGCTAGGAGGAAAATTTCCCGCCAGGGCCAGGTCGACCTACCCTCAACAGGTTGACCATACGGTAGACCTGGGGGTCGACCTGCCCCCCCCGGGCAGATTTGATTGATGACCTGTTTATGACTGTATGCTTAGTCATTAGGGTTTCTGATTTGGTCTTAATGGCTGGGGTTAATTCTGGGTTGATCGGACGGCTAAAATTAATCCTAAACTCTATAAAAAGACATGTAGACACAAACCCTAAAATCAAATTAAAATTAGATTCATGGCCTCCATGCCGTCACCTTGCAACCTAGAATAGCCGCCACCAATTAGAGAGGAAAAAGCTAATCAAATTCAATTCTAATCTAAACCGCAACAACGAATCTACTTCAAAGGAATTCTTATTCAACTTCAGAACTCATATTTCAGAACTTAAGACCTTCTTTGAGTTGTGAGTTCAATTTCTTTAATAAAATAATTAACAATTTAACTGGATTAAGCTATGATGTGGATTATATAGTTATGTTGTGAATCATTGACTGCATGTTATCATCTATGTCGTAAAATTGTGATGTTATCACGTTGAAAATTCTATGATGTTATCATCTATGTTGTAAAGTTGTGATGTTATCATCTATGTTGTAATTCTTGGCTTATGAATAATCAATTCATAATGATGTTTCATATGCTAGTTTGGTTATGTTGTTGAAACTTATTCATATGATAAATCATATGTATGTATGCAAGTTAGGATGTTAATTGAGGCATGGATCATATGCAAGTTAGTGAAAATTACATACAACCTTACATGTTTTATGACCTCTATTTTATGTGTAAACTGGATCTAAGATTAGGCTATGACATGTGTGAGTTATATGCTAGTATACAAAATTTCTACAAGCTAGTTTACATGTTTAAATGTAAGTTTACACCATCGTTATGCAGCATAAATCACATATGCAAGTATATATACATATGTTTGGAGTATGAATCATGCCCATGCAAGTTTGAACCTCATGATTAGATCTATGACATACATGGTTTATGCAAGTTTTTGACTATTACCTAAACAAGTTTACACCTATAGATTTAGATCTATGACATATGTAGTTTTATGCAAGTTGTGACTTTGGCCTATGCAGGTTTTAGATGTAGAACCTCATTCACACATGCAAGTTCACCCCTTATGTTTAGATTTAGTTTTATCTATATGTATGTTGTGATGTTTTCTCTTTATTCCATAAGTTAGAGTATTCGAGTCTAACGTATATTTTACGTTAAACAAACGAACGTACAACGTAAGGTAATGGGATAATATTAAAAAGATTTAATATTGAGAATTGGCATAAATGCCTTAAATGGCATAAAATAAATTTGTGATGAAATTAGTATGATTTTGCATACCATAAATAGATGGACATAATTGAGTCAATTATGGCAATAGTTAAATTTGGAATTGATTGATAATTTGAATAGGGAAATTAATTCAAATTGGAGGATGATTAATTAGATGTAATTAATCGTCTAAGACACGAGGTTAGGCTCTTTTGTGGTGTAAGACTGCCCGGACCCGCCCGGCAAATCCAGATGCCACAAATGCCAGTCTAATGTGGGAGGTCTTAGGCATAAATTAAATGCGTAACAGTTGTAAAGACACGAGGTTAGGCTCATTTGTGGTGCAAGACTGCCCGGACCCGCCCGGCAAATCCAGCTGCCACAAATGCCAGTCTGGGAGGTCTTTATAAGGTTACGGTCTTCATAAATTAAGAAACACTTAACCAGATAAACATGTAGTGGGACATGAGGGGGTTAAGTAGGTGCCTTGGGTGGCATGTGGAATTAAGTGGGTGCCTTGGGTGGCTTTTGAAATACGATTAGAAACACTTAACCAAAATTGAAACATGTAAGTGAACATGAATAAGAAGAGGGTTAAGTGGGACATACTAGAGGGGACCAAGCTTAGGTGGATAGCTTGTGTCAAGTAATGGGGGCCCGTTTCAACCAGTAACCCATAAGTATCTTTGTGGGCTCGACCCAAGTCGAGGACGGGACACGCGTACTGGGCTTGACTGTAAGAGGCCAAAATGCATTAGCGGTGGCAATGCAAGTCCAACGGGTTCATGTGCGTGTGTGGGCCCGGGCTGGTAGGTAAGACGTTGTTGCATCGTGTAGATATAAGCCGTGCATTATTGGTGGTATTGGGTTGTCACTTTGGGGAGTGATACACCCCACTGTGTGGATAGCACGGGTATCTACGAGTTAGGGAGCCAATCGCATGGGGGTAGTGGGTACATCTAGTGGAGATAGGGGCAGGCAGCACCTATGAAGGCAACTAAGGGTGCATGAAACTACTATTATCATTATTAAGTTCTATAGGCAGGATCAACCGTAGGGTGACTAGTGGTGGTGCAGTATAGTAATTATCTTATAGTGGTTTAGGTGCGCCTTCAACGTTATCTTTGTTCATCTTATTTCCTTGTTTAATCTGTCATACCCAATTGTACACATTGGCAGACTTTATGTCTGACCCCCTTTGTTTCCACCCCTTTTCTTCCTTTCCTTCCCCCCTCCCCCCCCCCAAGGTGCTCAGGGTGGAACTAGCACCAGTGGAGCTTGATTTTGGACAGCTGTATCTCTTGCTTTTAGAAGTCGCTTGGATTGCTAAAGTAAAAGTTCAGCCTATCTTATTTATGGCTATTTTGGGTTGGGGTTATGTCTTTCTATTTATGTACTCTGATTTAGTCAAGATGGATATTATGTACTTTGACTCTGGTTTTTGATGATGTAATCAAACTTATGTGTTTGCCGCTGCAATGAATAAAATATTAAAGTTTTAGTACTGTTTATATCTGTCTTGTTGTTAAGTTTCTATTCTATACACACTTAAAATGCTCCATAGAAGTTAATGCATTCCCTTTGTGAGTGACATTAATGGACATGGAGTGTTACACGTGGTATCAAAGCTGAAGGTTACCAGAACAGATATGAATTTTGAAAAACTATTTTTCAAAAACAATTTTATAAAGAAGTACCTTCAAAAGTATGTTTTAAAGAAAGTATTTTCAAGAGAAAAGCTTATTTTAGAAAGCATAACCCCAAGAGCCATATATCTTTCCTTCGGTCCTTTTGTATTGAATCTTTCCTTTTTTTTCGTTTCAGCATGTCTGGAATTCCAGAGATACCCGAGGGAATACCGATACCAGGATGGTTTAGGAGGTATTTGGAGACTAGGGTCACCACCGCAGGTCCAGCAAATGCTCCTCCTCCTCCTCCTCCTCGTATCGATACTTTTGCAAAGATATGTAAGGATTTTCGGGCAATGGGTGGAAAACCTTTTCACAGGACGGAGACATTTGTTGAAGCTCGAAATTGGCTACATGAGGTGGAAGAATTGTTTGGGATCTTTGAAGTGGAAGATGGAAGAAAGGTCCAGTTAGTTGCCTGGCTAATGAAGGATGAGGCCTCGTTTCGGTGGGAGGTCACTAATGGAGAACGTCCAGTCGATACATGGCCAGATTTTAGGCGGAGGTTTGAGACGAAGTTTCTCTCACGGGCCGAATAGAATCTATACATGGAAAGGTTTCTAGCATTGAAGCAGGGGAATCTATCGGTGAAAGAATATGTCAACAAATTCAATCAATTGGCGAGATTTGGATTGGACTTGGTGAATACACAAGAAAAGAAGGCCCTGAGATTTGTTAAGGGTTTGAACGAGCCTCTTCATGGGTTAGCTATGACCCACATCCCCTTGGGGGCTACCTTTGAGAGACTAGTTGACATGGCACTTATGCATGAAGAAGAGAAGGGCGCCAATGCTAATAAGGCACCCGAGAAGAAAGGGGATCAAAAGAAACCGCAACAGCAAAAACAGAACAAGAAAGGTGGTAAAGGCAACAATGGTAAGGGAAAAAAGATGCTTTAACTGTGGGACCCCAGGCCATCTAAGCAAAGATTGTAGGAAGAAAATGAAGACTGGCTGTTTCCAATGTGGCGAAGCGGGACATCTGATTAAGGACTGCCCCAGGAAAGGGCAGAGGGCAGGGTCTACCTCGGGAGGACAAGTGCAGGCTCTTATGGAACCAGGGCAGGCAAGGGGGCAAGTTCAGGCTCTCGTGGTCCCACTGCTGCATGAATGAGGTAGAACGATTTCCGTTGAAAGTTTAGTTTTTCTATTTGATCATCATGTCTGTACTTTATTCGATTTTGGCGCATCACATTCGTTTATCTCTACATCATTAGTTGAAACACTGCACCTAAATACTAGTCCAGTTACAGATCCCTTAGTAGTCTCAAATCATATTGGTGGTTCGGCTCATCATTCTATGATCTATCGGGATTTGAGAGTGTCTATCTTGGGCGTTGGGTTTGAATGCAACGCCTTTGTTCTTGGCTTCATGGGCTATGGCTTGATTCTAGGTATGGATTGGCTAACTAAATATGGGGCCATCCTAGATTGTGAAAGAAGGATAGTTAGATTGTTGACTCGTTGTGGAAAGACCCTTGATATTTCTTGCGACCCTAGAGGTCCAGTAATGCTTAGCTACCTAGAATCCCTTGACGCATCCGATGATGATTTACATTCTGTTCGAATAGTCCGTGAATATGTTGATGTCTTCGATGAGGTGAGGGGTCTACCCCCAAAATGTGAGATAAACTTTCGAATATATCTAGTAGATAATGCAAATCCAGTTGCATTGCCAATGCGCCACATGGCTCCAAGAGAGAGAAGAGAACTCAATAAGCAAGTGAAAGAATTACTTGAGATGGGGTTCATCTGACTTAGTATATCGGAGTGGGGTGCTCCAGTAGTATTTGCCACGAAGGCAGATGGGTCCCTTAGACTTTGTGTGGACTATAGAGAACTTAATAAGCTTACAAAGAAGAATAGGAATCCACTGCCAAGGATTGACGATCTCTTCGATCAGTTAGTCGGCGCCTTAGTGTTTTCGTAGTTGGACTTAGCCACAGGTTTCCATCAGTTGAGAGTGGATAAGGATAGCATAGATAAGACTTCCTTTAGGACTCCAGACGGCTTCTTCGAGTGGCTTGTGATGCCCTTCGATTTGACAAACGCCCCTGCATACTTTTTGACTTGATGAGTAGGGTGTTTAGGGAGTACCTTAATAAATTCGTGGTAGTCTTTGTGGACGACATCTTGATTTCTTCTAAAAACGAGGAAGAGCATGACCTACATCTTGGGGAAGTGTTGGAGACCCTTCGAACGCATAGCCTTAAAGCTAAATTTTCTAAATGTCATTTTTGGAGGAAGGAAGTGCGATTCTTAGGGCACGTGGATTCCAAGGAAGGGATAGCTGTGGATCCCGCAAAGGTAGTGGCCATCCAAGATTGGAAGGTCCCTAAAAATGCTACCGAGGTGAGGAGTTTCTTAGGGTTGGCTGGCTACTATAGGAAGTTTATTAAAGACTTCGCAAAAATATCAGCCACATTAACACGCTTGACGAAGAAGAACCTAGTTTTCACATGGGACATAGATTGTGATGATGCTTTCCAACGTTTAAAGAGAGCTTTGACCACAACCCCAGTCTTAGTGTTGCCAGATGGGAGTAAGCCATTTACCGTTTATACTGATGCTTGTGGGACAGGACTAGGCGCAGTCTTAATGAAAGAGGGAAGGGAAATAGCCTATGGTGGAAGGAAGTTGAGAGTGCATGAGAGAAATTACCCTACACATGACCTAGAGTTGGCCGCTATTGTTTTCACGCTTAAGTCTTGGCGTCATTATCTTCTTGGCGAGAAATTCGAATTGTTCACTGACCACAAATCGCTAAAATACTTGTTCTCTTAGAAGGACTTGAACTTAAGGCAGCAAAGGTGGATGGAATTCTTAGCGTCCTGCGATTTCGAGATAGCATATACCCCTGGCAAGGGTAACGTGGTGGCAGACGCCTTAAGTAGGAAAAGGTTGTCCTTGAGTTCGTTGTTTGTTGAGCGGCGAAGCTTAGAGTTCATCTCTACGTTTGACTTTAGACCATCCATTGACTTTATACCCGGTTTGCTAGCATCCTTAGAGGTCAGACCTACGCTTTTGGGACGGATTGGTGAGGCACAGCAAGATGACCCACAATTGGTTGAGTTAGTAGAAAAGCTCAAAAGGGGGAGTCATCGAGCCATCTCCGTAGGTATACCCTAGATGATAAGGGTTGATTACGCAGGGACGGTAGACTTTGTGTACCACAGGGAGAGAATTTGAGGAAGACCATTCTTGATGATGCACATCGTTCGAAGATGACCATCCATCCCGGCAGGGACAAGATGTACATGGACATGAGACGAGTTTACTTTTGGGCCGGTATGAAGAGGGATGTGGCTGAGTTTGTCGCTAGATGCTTGGTGTGCCAACAAGTAAAAGCAGAGCAAAAGAAGCCCGGTGGTTTGCTTCACCCATTGGAGGTCCCACAATGAAAGTGGGAAAGTGTCTCGATGGACTTTATTGATGGGTTACCGAGATCAAGGAAGGGTAATACGGGGATTTGGTTCGTGGTAGACAGACTTAATAAGAGAGCCCATTTCATTCCCGTGAAGAGTTAGAGGACTGCTCCATGGTTAGCCTCCGTATACATTCGAGAGATAGTCTGTTTGCATGGTGTTCCTTCTAGCATAGTGAGCGACCGCGATTCTATCTTTACTAGCGAGTTTTGGAAGAGCTTGCAATAAGCGGTAGGGACTCAGTTATGTTTGAGCATCGCATATCATCCTCAGACGGACGGCCAGACCGAGAGGGTGAATCATATTCTAGAGGACCTATTGAGGTTGTGTGTCTTAGACTTCAGCAAAGATCAATTTGATTCGAAGTAGGATGAAGACGGCGCAAGATAGGCAGAAATCTTATGCGGACAAGAGAAGGACAGATCTTGAGTTTGATATTAGGGACATGGTCTTTGTCAAGGTGTCTCCATTACGGAATGTTGTTCGCTTTGGGTCCGTTGGGAAGTTAGCACCAAGGTTCGTAGGGCCGTTTCCTATTAAGGAGAGAATTGGACATATGGCGTATAGAGTGGAGTTTCCTAAGAGACTTAGTGGTGTACACGATGTATTCCATGTATCACATTTGAGGAAGTGCTTGCACGAGACCGTGGAAGTGGTAGAGCCGAGCTTGCTTAGAGAGGTGGAGATAGAGCATGATGCGATGATTCGACAAGCTCCTACATGCATTCTTAGGTCGGAGATTAAGAAGTTGAGGAACCGAGAGGTCAAGCTAGTCAAAGTGCAATGGGGAGACGATGAGAGCGACGCTACTTGGGAGACAGAAGCGGAGATGCGTTCATTTGTACCCTTTTCTTTTCGAGGGTATGTCTTTTAATTTCTCCTTTATCGCTTAGCTTGTACTTATGTTATCTTTAGTATATCCTCTCGCTAGTATCTTTGACCTTTAGAAAGGGTAGTCCTATGGTTAAAACATGTGTTTGAGAAATGTTATGTATGATGGATACATGTGGATGCAAGTGTTTGCTAGTGGTTGCTCGTGGATGCATATACACACACTTCAGGCACTAGATCGGCTCAGTCACTTCATATTGCATATTGCATATAAATGTGTGTGTATATTTAAGTTAATGGATGTATAATTGTTGTACTATCATATGGATGTTGCATTTTGGTGAATGGTTGTGCACACATGTAGAAATAATATGTATCGATAGAATTCTTTGGCATACATAATGGACGCATGGCACTATCAGGGTTTGCATGAAGGAGGTCAACTGAATCAGTAAACCGCCTGATTTTGCATTAGATAAAGAATATATACACACACTTCTTGCAAATGTTCATACAACATTAGGAATTTTATAAGTACAATGGATGCCTGTTTTTGATGGCTTAGTAGATGGATGTTTGGATATGCATTCTCCTTAACTTTAAGATTTCGGGGGCGAAATCCTTTAAGGAGGGGAGAATGTAACACCCCGTAATTTTCAATATTAATATTCACAAATTAAAGAATAACTAATCTTAGATGTGAGAATTAAGGGAAACGGGTTGCGCCATTGTGTTCGTCTCGGAATTTGGGTTGAGATAGAGTCCGAGTTTGCGTGAATTGGACTTCGTATGAAGAAGTTATGGCCATCGAAAGTTTTAGAAAATTCAAAACAGATTTCAAAAATTCAAATTTCAGAGTCAGATGGGCTAGGCGGGAAATTTCCTGCCAGGGCCAGGTCGACCATAGGGTCAACCTAGGGGTCGACCTACCCTCACCAGGTCAACCTGGGGGTCGACCTGCCCCGCCCCCCTCGGGCAGATTTGATTGATGACCTGTTTATGACTGTATGCTGAGTCATTAGGGTTTCTGATCTGCTCTGAATGGCTGGGGTTAATTCTGGGTTGATCGGAAGGCTTAAATTAATCCTAAACTCTATAAAAAGACATGGAGACTCAAGCCCTAAAATCAAATTAAAATTAGACTCATGGCCTCCATGCTGTCACCTTGCGTCCTAGAATAGCCGCCACCAATCGGAGAGGAAGAAAGCTAATCAAATTCAATTCTAATCTAAACCGCAACAACGAATCTACTTCAAAGGAAAGCTAATTCAACTTCAGAACTCAGATTTCAGAACTCAAGACCTTCTTTGAGTTGTGAGTTCGATTTCTTTAATAAAATAATTAACAATTTAATTGGATTAAGCTATGATGTGGATTAAATGGTTATGTTGTGAATCATTGACCGTATGTTATCATCTATGTTGTAAAACTGTGATGTTATCATTTATGTTGTAAATTCTATGATGTTATCATCTATGTTGTAAAGTTGTGATGTTATCATCTATGTCGTAATTCTATGATTGGCTTATGTATAATCAATTCAGAATGATGTTTCATATGCTAGTTTGGTTATGTTGTTGGAACTAATTCATATGATAAATCATATGTATGTATGCAAGTAATGATGTTAATTGAGGCATGGATCATACGCAAGTTAGTGAAAATTACATACAATCTTACATGTTTCATGACCTATATTTTATGTTTAAAGTGGATCTAAGATTAGGCTATGACATGTGTGAGTTATATGCTAGTGTACAAAATTTCTACATGCTAGTTTACATGTTTAGATGTAAGTTTACACCATCGTTATGTTGCATAAGTCACATATGCAAGTATATATACATATGTTTGGAGTATGAATAATGCCTATGCAAGTTTGAACCTTATGATTAGATCTATGGCATATATGGTTTATGCAAGTTTGTGACTATTACCTAAACAAGTTTACACCTTTAGATTTAGATCTATGACATATGTAGTTTTATGCAAGTTGTGACTTTGGCCTATGCAAGTTTTAGATGTAGAACCTCATTCACACATGCAAGTTCACCCCTAATGTCTAGTTTTATCTATATGTATGTTGTGATGTTTTCTCTTTATTCCATAAGTTAGACTATTCGAGTCTAACGTATATTTTACGTTAAACGAACGAACGTACAATATGCGGTAATGGGATAATATTAAAAGATTTAATATTGGGAGTTGGCATAAATGCCTTAAATGGCATAAAATAAATTTGTGATGAAATTGGTATGATTTTGCATACCATAAATAGATGGACATAATTGATTCAATTATGGCCATAGTTAAATTTGGAATTGATTGATAATTTGAATAGGGAAATTAATTCAAATTGGGGGATAATTAATTAGGTGTAATTAATCGTCTAAGACACGAGGTTAGGCTCTTTTGTGGTGTAAGACTACCCGGACCCACCCAGAAAATCCAGCTGCCACAAATGCCAGTCTAATGTGGGAGGTCTTAGGCATAAATTAAATGCGTAATAGTTGTAAAGATACGAGGTTAGGCTTGTTTGTGGTGTAAGACTGCCCGAACCCGCCCGGCAAATCCAGCTGCCACAAATGCCAGTCTAATGTGGAGGTCTTTATAAGGTTACGGTCCTAATAAATTAAGAAACACTTAACCAAATAAACATGTAGTGGGACATGAGGGGGTTAAGTGGGTGCCTTGGGTGGCATGTGGAATTAAGTGGGTGCCTTGGGTGGCATTTGAAATACGATTAGAAACACTTAACCAAAATTGAAATATGTAAGTGAACATGAATAAGAAGAGTGTTAAGTGGGATATACTAGAGGGGACCAAGCTTAGGTGGATAGCTTGTGTCAAGTAATGGGGGCCGGTTTCAACCAGTAACCCATAAGTATCTTTGTGGGCTCGACCCAAGTCGAGGACGGGACACGCGTACTGGGCTTGACTGTAAGAGGCCAAAATGGGTTTGCGGTAGCAACGCAAGTCCAACAGGTTCATGTGCGTGTGTGGGCCCGGGCAGGTAGGTAAGATGTTGTTGCATCGTGTAGGTATAAGCCGTGCATTATTGGTGGTATCAGATTGCCACTTTTGGGAGTGATACACCCCACTGTGGGGCCAGCACAGGTATCTACGAGTTAGGGAGCCGATCACATGGGGGTAGTGGGTAACCTAGTGGAGATAAGGGCAGGAGGCACCTATGAAGGCAACTAAGGGTGCATGAAACTACCATTATCATTATTAAGTTCTGTAGGCGGGATCAACCTTAGGGTGACTAGTGGTGGTGCGGTATAGTAATTATCTTATAGTGGTTTAGGTGCGCCTTTAACGTTATCTTTGTTCATCTTATTTCCTTGTTTACTCTGTCATTCCCAATTGTTCACAGTCATTTCCTTATTTTTTAACTTATGCCTTAGCCTAGTTATTTTGATAATTATATTGTTAAAGTTATCGCACTCACTATACTTTATGTCTGACCCCCTTTGTTTCCACCCCTTTTCTTCCTTCCCCCTCCCCCCAGGTGCTCAGGGTGGAACTAGCACCAGTGGAGCTTGATTTTGGACAGCTGTATCTCTTGCTTTTAGAAGTCGCTTGGATTGCTGAAGTAAAAGTTCAACCTATCTTATTTATGGCTATTTTGTGTTGGGGTTATGTCTTTCAATTTATGTACTCAGATTTAGTCAAGATGGATATTATGTACTTTGACTCTAGTTTTTGATGATGTAATCAAACTTATGTTTTTACCGCTGCAATGAATAAAATTTTAAAGTTTTAGTACTATTTATATCTATCTTGTTATTAAGTTCCTGTTCTATACATACTTAAAATGCTCCATAGAAGTTAATGCATTCCCTTTGTGAGTGACATTAATGGACGTGGGGTGTTACAGGCAATGTGGAAAACACTGCAGAAATGGATGACCGGTCGGCACTGTAGAAATGGATGACCAGTCAGCACTGTAGCAATGGACGACCAGTTGGCACTATAGTAATGGACGACCAGTTGGCACTGTAGAAAAACTGCAGAAATGGACGACTAGTCGGCACTGTAGAAACGGATGACCGGTCGGCACTGTAGCAATGGATGACCGGTTTGCACTGTAACAATGGCTGACCGGTTGGTGATTTTGACCAAAACTTTGCCAAACGATAATATCGACGAAATCAACTTATCAATTTCATCCAATATAATCATAAGCTTGTTATAAAACCATTAACATTATGAAAATACGATTATCATCAAATTATGCAAATTCACCAAAAACCATGAGAAATGAACATATGATCAAAACGATGGACCTAACTCGCACATTCACATGAAATCTCATAGAAATTACTTACCTAATCTTGCTAAACTAGATCATAAGGATATATATGAAAATGGACTTATAATGGTATAGATCCATGAGTAAACACTTGGATTTGGTGAAAAACATGCATAAACACTCATATAATTCATTGATTTCATGTGAGAGATGTAAATCACTCACCGATTCTCCAAACAAAGCAAAAATGGAGAAATTAGATTCCGGACAGCGAAGAGATAATTCTTAGCGCTTCGATTTGATGAATCCACCCTCCTATTGATGTAGATCTAGCCTCCAAAGGTGTAGACCTATGATTTCCCTCGTTAGATTTGGATTTTAATGGTGGAAAAGAATTTAGAGGAAGAAGGAACTCAAGGCCTTCAAATGAGAGAATTGGAGAAGTAACCTATTCACCATACCCCTCACCCCCTATTTATAGACTCCACTAACCCACTAATGGGCCTTCTCCAAATCAGTCCATTAGCTTTCTAAAACCTGGACAACCAACTGAAAAACCTTAAAACAATGATTTATTTCAAACCCCTGAGCCAAATCTTTAACGTAACCACTCTACGGAAAGAGAATCATCAATTCCTTTCCAATGGCACAGGTCTCACCCTTTGATTCGACCTGAGTCAAAAGTTATGCCATGTACAAGACTTGTAATAACCCAGAAATCTAAGCCATTTTTTTTGGCTATTTCAGTGGATTTTGAATATTTAAAATAAATTATTTTAAATAATAACGACGAAAAGCCTATTTTAATCGATGTGTAAAAATAAATATATTTATTTTAATTATAAACAAGGCCTGAGATGGCGCGACAGTTTGAAAATTTGAATTCAAACTTTGAATGAATGTACAGGGTTCAAAATAAACCGGATTTTAGCAAAACCAAAAATATTAGGATCCATTTGAGAATATCATTCTAACGAATCCGAAAAATTGAAATTTCATAGCGGGAATAAAAAGTTATGTCCAGTTGAAAATTCAAAATAGTCGCTATGGAATTTTGGCCCTTAAAAATAGCCATTTTGCAAACGACCTTGGTTTTCGACGAAACCACTTTTGTTGGATCCGGGATGTCAAATTGTTGTTAGGTTTCAAATTTCATAATTTTCTGAATCAATATGTGAGCGTGGCGAAGTTAAACATGTTTTAACAGTTTCAGTCCATTTCGATCGACCAGAAAATGACCACTTTTCAAACGGTCTCAGAATTTGACGAAATTAGTTTTGTTAGGATCATATCGTCAATACGAAGCTAGAAATAATTTTTCTGGAATTTTTATAGTTTGCATGTGGCCCCGGTAAATCGAAATGTGCGTTCAAATTCAATATATAGATTTATATTTTGATTTTGACGGAAATTGATCAAAAGGATCAAATCGGCTTACGGTACATATCCCATTGTGTTCGGAATGGTGGTAATTAGCTTAAGGCGACAGTCATTGGGTCTCGTTTGGAGTTCAAATTAAAAAGTCAACTTTTTTTGAAAATAAATTAATTAATTAAATAATTAAATAATCTTCCTCCCCACCTCTCTCCCTTCACAATACGGTCAACGCCCCCTTCAAAAAAAAAAGATAGAACGATCCTTCCCCCGATTCCTCGATCTCGCCCCCGCCTTCCTTCACCGTTGACCGCCGTGCTCCCCAGCAGGCGGCTGCGCGCCTCCTCTCCGACTCCCCCTTGCATCTGCAGCCACCATCTCCGTCCAACTCCCGCCCAAATCGAAGAACCGCGGACCCCGGTACCCTAGGCCCCGAAATCCGTCACCACAGCCCTCTCCTCAGCCTGCACCTACCTCCACCGACCCCTACAACACCCCCTTCGTCCGTCAAACGCCCTTCCCCTCCTCTCTCCTCTTTCTCCTTTAATTCCAAGCCCTCCCAATTCTTAGAACAGCCACCGTGACTTCGTGAGCACCTCGTGCCTCCGATGAAGGAGAAAAGAAGTGAGTTTTTTTATTTTATTTTATTTTATCTTATACATATTTTCTGTTTTAATATATATATTAGCAAGTAGAAAAATTAGATTTTTGTATGTCTATATAGTGTAGATAAATTAGATTTATCTTTATATATATAGCTAATATAAAAATATGATTTTTATATTGTAAAGATAATAAAAATATGATTTTTATACTGTAAAGATAATAGAAATATAATTTTTATATTATAGAGATAATAGAAATATGATTTTTATATCATATAGAGAATATAAAAATATAATTTTTATATATGTAGCGAAATAAACATCTGATTTTTATTATATATATATGTTGAGATAAAAATGTGATTTTTATAGCGTAGAAATAAAAATTCGATCTTTATATAAGAAGTAGGAATATAAAATATAATTTTTATATAGAAAGAAGCATCGAAAAAATATATGAAGTAGAAATAAAAATGCGATTTTTATTTACAGGAATGAAGCAATAAAAATATAATTTTTATTATGAACAACGTGGTAAGGACTGCATTGGAATTTTAAACAAATTCAAGCCATTAAGAAATTCAGAAAAGAATGGCAGAGTGGATCCCAAAGGTGAGAACTCCTCACTTTTATTTTAATTTCTAGTTGAAATATATACTAGGATGCAGACGGTGCTTAGCAGCACCCGACATCCGTCGTCCACATACCATGGATGACTTGTTTGTTTGATTGATGTGTTATGAAATTTTATTGTAAGATGTGGAATGAATAAATATTTTATAGTTAAAAATATAATTTTTAACGGGTATATAAAATAAATATTTATAAACAAATTGGACGATTTGTTTATGTACACCCATTTGACTGATATTGATTGGGACGATAAATTTTACACATCACCCAAATGCACAAATAATATTCAGTGTATGTTGATTTGAAACCCCACACGGGTGTTGGGATGATATTGGGTATACACTAATCCCAATTGTTTAGTTGTATGTCAATCGATAGGTTGACAGACTGTGTAAGCGTTAATTATTTATGTTTAATGCTTATGCAGTTGTGTGGTGCAATTTGGATGATGGTTGATTATTTATCGTTGCTATTATATACATGTGTTTTATGTAATCCATATAATTAACTTTATATGGTAATTGATTGGGCCTCATTCCAATTGGAAAAATAAAGAATATTATAAAATAAAGATTCATGTGTTGAATAGAATAAATAGTCTTGTGTTGACGATACTCATGTGTTGAGAATATTCATGTGTTGAAACTTATCATGTGTTGAACGAAATATTTTAACAATAAAATTCACATCTTTATCATATATAAAATTAGAAACTAACTGGAAACTAGTTAAGATGAGTGGTTTCCTGGGTATTGATCTGATGTTGGTTTCGGCCTTCGGGGTTAATACTTAGGGAATCGTTCTGTAACTAATTTACGATTGGAGTTTGATTAAGAATTAAACGATAGAAATCATAATTTTATAAAATATATTAAATAACAAAAATAGTCATGTGTTGAAAATACTCATGTGTTAAGAATATTCATGTGTTGAAAAATATATATTCATGTGTTGAAGAAAATATTCATTTGTTGAATAGAATAACGAAGTTATTGAAATATGAAAATCCGTGTTGATTAGGTATGCGCCATTTTGACGTGAACGATATCCATATCGATTTTATTCATTTTTATTATGAATATCGAAAAGAAATTGATTTAAAAATATAATATTTTGAAAATACTATCGTTTATATATCGATGATATGGAATATTCAATTTTGATTTGAAATTGAATGAAGTTGAAATAGTTTTGATAACGAATTTAAAACGATTTATAAAATACGTTTTAAAAGGAAATCGATGATATATATATAATATATATATATATATATTATATACATATATATAAATATATAATGGCCTGAATAGAACGCGCCGCGCTGCGGTAGTTCGTGAATTTCGACCATTGACTTCGAATGGACGTTACGGGAGATCCGACCGTCAGATTCTCCTAAAACTGGAACTGTTGGGTTTGTATCGAAAAGAGCTTTCTAATGAATATTAGAGATTCGAAATCTAATGGTTGGATTTGGAATTATGTCCAAATCAATTTTGGAAAAGGTCGATGTAAGTGTAGTTCGATGGCCGTTGATGGAAATCGACTGTACGAGCCTTGATAAAATTATTAAAAATAGTAATAATTTGTGTAAAATCATAACAAATGATTTCTGTAGAATTGGGATGAAAATTTCCAAATTTGAAAAGATAAAAATAGATTTTTATCGAAATGAACTAGTTTTGAACTAGAATTATAATCCCATTTATTTTTAAAATAAATAAAGTGGATTTGAAATGGTTTTGAAAATAACCAGAATTTTCAATATATAAAGTAGAAATGGATTTGAATCGAAATTGTCTTTGGAATATTTCGATGTTGGATTTCGTGATTATGCAGATATTGTTATGGGAATTTGAAAGATATATTTATGTCATTAATTCCAATACGATATTTGTTGGTCGTAGAATTTGATGTTGAATATAAGCCGATATATTTTCTATTCAGAGCCTTGTATTTAATATCAAATCGGATTTGGGTTTGTTGTGAATGGTGTCTTCATTTACACTGCTCTTAAACCCAGTTGAGAAAAAGATTAAATCTTTTTATTTACATTTAATGAAGTATAACAATTAAATGGTATTTAATTGGAATTGAATTTGAATTGATTTTTGGGTTTATCGTGAACGGTGTTTTAAATAACACTTGTTCTTTACCCCAAAATTAATGGAATGTGATTTTGGGTTGTCGTGAACGGTATCTTCAATAATACCGTTCTTAGACCCAACGGAGTTAAGAAAATAAGAAACTAACTGAAGATTAGTTAAGTTGAATGGTTTCTTGGGTATTGATCTGATGTTGGTCTCGGCCTTCGGGGTTATTACTTAGGGAATTGTTCACTTTCTAATTTATGGTTAAAGGCTGATGAAATAGAATGTGATTTTGGGTTTATCGTGAACCGTGTTTTAAAATACATTAGTTCTTTAACCCAGCTAACGACAGGATTTGATTTCCCAAGTTAAACAATCATTAATATTGATTTTTGGGAAGATTAAAACCAAGTGGAGTTTTAATGAATCTTTAATTAGATTGAAATGATCGAGAATGGAGTATCACCAGTTTTGCTCCAGGCGATAGTTAAATCTTTAATTAGATTTGAACGTGAAATGGTAATTGAATTTAGCGATAACACCGTGGTGTTAGATGTGAAGTATAACCAGTTTTACTTCATGGGATGAATAGGTTGGGATTGGGAAATGAAATAAATGATTACTTCGGTAAGGTTCGTTAATCTCGACTAGTTTGGATAAACCATAATTTGGTTTGAATCGATATTCAAAAGAAGATTAAAGAATAAATTTGAAGAATTTATCTTTCATAAAGTCAATAAGAACCTTTCACAAAGTATAAGAATATTTGAATAAAAGACAATTCTGAATTGGAATGAGGCGTATGTTGTGTTTGTATAACACCTGTTTATTATATATGCGAGTTATTCAAAAAGACTGGGTTTATCCCATTATAAATAACTGATTCGACGTGGTGTTGAGGATAAAGACGGTGGTCGAAGATCGGAGATCTTCACATCATTTGAATAATTACTGATGATATTGATTGGGCTGTACACCCAAGAGGAGGGAATCGGTTGGTGATCGTCCAGACATACTTGGAGATCGATGGATATGCGAGGTACAAGGTGCCTCCGATTTCGTTCAGACCCAGAACAAACTTGTAAATGGACTGTGTGTCTGACATTGGATTTTATTATGTGTGATTGATTTCTATTAAATATATATCTGTTTGGTGGCAGAGAATTTATTCTCTTGCTTAACACCCTTCTCTGAGACGTACAAGCTCAGAGGTTATATATTGATGGATATCAATCGCATGGAGTGAATTGCCTGCGTGGCGTGCCTAAGTGGCAAATGATCAAGGCTTTTGTTGAAAAGCAGAGTCTTATGGTTGATGATCAAAGCACCGCCTGTGTGGCATAGCTTTGTGTAACGTTAATTCGCGAGCCTCACACCCCGATTGTGAACCAGAAACGGGAGAGGACATCAGGGAGGGCATGCGTTTCTTTCTAGCTAGGGTGGTGTCAGTGACCTACCAGCCTTGACATTTATATTATTTTCACCTGTGTGGTTGTTGCTATTGCGAGGAACCTCGGATATATCGGTGACTATGTGGAGCCAATGGAGTCATTTGGCTCATTTACGCCCTAATGGGCTGGGAAACGCAGTGATCAGGCATTTTAATCCACATCGGTGGACCGGGCCTGGCGATCCAAGGGCTTGACTGAGTAATTGTCATGAGGCTCGGGCTAGAGAGTCTCGAATTCGGTGAGGATGATCCCTTGCCTCGGTTCACAGATGGAAATCCAACTCCCAATATGTGACTTTGCGGTTTTGATTGTAGAACCTATATATGGCGACATAGTGGTATGTGGCACTTATGCCATCTATGATTGATACTTATGATTGAAATTGTTTTGACACTATACACTTATAGTAATAATAAAAGATGAAATTTAGCATATCAAGCATTTTTTGGCTATTATAAGGTAAAAACCCTATCCTCCGGCTTGTGTTGCATTGTGTGATGGGACCTGCGTCTTATAATAGCTTCATTGTTCTTTATTTAGCATTGCGCTGTTTGTTTTATGCACTGGTATTCTTGGGAGGAAATCCGTTTTGTGTTATACGGTGTGGTCCCTTGATTTACCTAACTTTAAAATAAAGTTTTAAATAACTGTTTTAGTTCTCACACCAGTCACATGGCTGTCCTGGAGTTTATTGTTTTAACCTAAACTCTGGGTGCCCTTATTTTCGATACGGGCAGCTAGTAGTTTTGGGTTTTGCAGATTTATATTCACATGATCCTGATTTACAGCTAAAGCGGTATTCAGAAAGCTCTGTATCCATGTATCTGTTTTCAGTTGTGCTTTGTATTGTTTTTCCGCTGCGATGTATTTAAATGTTTTTTAAATCTCTGATATTTTTTATGTAATATTTATTCATACTCTGTATATTCTTGTATTCTGATGGAATTGTTGTAATATACATTGAAATGTTCTTCTATTTGCGTCCCGATGTGGCTTGTTCTCAACTCAATCCGGGCTTTCCTTCATGGGGAAGTTCGGGTCGTTTCATTTTGGTATCAGAGCCTTGGTTTACAAAGCTCGAGAACAAAACTAGTTAGAACCAAACGAAAGAATTCATTAGATATTGGATTAGTAATATCCAATGAGAATGACACGTTGAGATGAGATCAGTAGTTTCCTAGAATGAGGGCGAAGAGTATATTTTTAAAATGAAAACAAATTTTGTTTTGAAAATTCAAATCAATTATTCGTATTTGAATATTATTTTTATATTGAATTTTGACAATCCAGTATATAAAGATTTTGCATATACGTCTGATCCGCGTGTATTTAAAGTTTTAATATACTGGATAGATATAGAATCACACTCTAGTCGCCCAGAGATGATTCTGATGATAGTTCGAACATCATCAGAATTGGTATTCGAGTTTCGAAGGTGTGATATTTATATATTTCCATTATACTAGTGTGAGAACACAACTAGATAGGGCTATTGTTGTGAATTGGCATCAAAAACATGATTTTCTGAATATGTATCAAAAATATGAATTTGAAATATTAATTCACTAATTGATTGATGGTTGTGTTGTTTGATTATTGGTTTGATATTTTTAACCATTTTGACCAAATTGTACCAAATATTGAACTGACTTGAGAATTATTTGGAAATACATGTATGTGCATGTACTTACATTGAACAGGTCATAGCAAAGAGGCTAGAGAAGAGGAATAAAATTGTTTGCCTGACAAATAGGTACATATTTATTGTATTTCTTGGGTTTTTGATGATTTTATGAGCCAATTGGCTGTTTATTTTTCTTTTTGGATTAGTGAGGCCATGGGAGGCTATTTGAAATATCCCGAAGCTCCCGGTGCAGGGGAGGTTATGGCGAAATTTTTCGAAAATTTAGGGTGTTAGCCAAATTTTTGAAAATTTTGAAAAGTTATTAGAATCTGAAAAGTTGAAGAACTTAGTCCATAATGAAAATAATAAAAGTTGAGTTGATTTGTAAAACAAATTTCAGCTTCGTTCCTTTTCGGGGACGAAAAGTTTTAAGTGGGGAGATTGTAATAACCCGGAAATCTGAGCCAATTTAATTTTTTTATTTTGGCTATTTCAGTGGATTTTGAATATTTAAAATAAATTATTTTAAATAATAACAACGAAAAGCCTATTTGAATCGATGTTTGAAAATAAATATATTTATTTTAATTATAAACAAGGCCTGAGATGGCGCGACAGTTTGAAAATTTGAATTCAAACTTTGAATGAATGCACAGGGTTCAAAATAAACCGGATTTTAGCGAAACAAAAAATATTAGGATCTATTTCAGAATATTTTTCTAACGAATCCGAAAAATTGAAATTTCGTAGCGGGAATAAAAAGTTATGTCCAGTTGAAAATTCAGAATAGTCGCTATGGAATTTTGGCCCTAAAAAATAGCCATTTTGCAAACGACCTCGGTTTTTGACGAAAACACTTTTGTTGGATCCAGGATGTCAAATTGTTGTTAGGTTTCAAATTTCATAATTTTCTGAATCAATATGTGAGCGTGGCGAAGTTAAACGTGTTTTAACAGTTTTAGTCTATTTCGATCGACCAGAAAATGGCCACTTTTCAAACGACCTCAAAATTTGACGAAATTAGTTTTGTTAGGACAATATCGTCAATACAAAGCTAGAAATATTTTTTTTGTAATTTTTAGAGTTTGTATGTGGCCCCGGTAAATCGAAATGTGCGTTCAAATTCAATATATAGATTTATATTTTGATTTTGAAGGAAACTGATCAAAAGGATCGAATCGGCTTACGGTACATATCCCATTGTGTTCGGAATGGGGGTAATTAGCTAGAGGCGACAGTCGTTGATTCTTGTTTGGAGTTCAAATTAAAAAGTCAACTTTTTTTGAAAATAAATAAATTAATTATATAATTATATAATCTTCCTCCCCCCTCTCTCCCTTCACATTACGGTTAACGCCCCCTTCAACAAAAAAAGAGAGAGAACGATCCTACCCCCGATTAATCGATCTCGCCCCCAACTTCCTTCGCCGTTGACCGCGCGCCTCCTCTCCGACTCCCCCTCGCCTCTACCGCGACTATCTCCGCCCAACTCCGCCCAAATCGAAGAACCGCGGACCCCAGTGCCCTAGGCCCCAATATCCGTCACCATAACCCTCTCCTCAGCCTGCGCCTACCTCCACCGACCCATGCAACACCCCCTCCGTCCGTCAAATGCCCTTCCCCTCCTCTCTCCTCTTTCTCCTTTAATTCCAAGCCCTCCTAATTCTTAGAACAGCCACCGTGACTTCGTGAGCACCTCGTACCTCCGATGAAGGAGAAAAGAAGTGAGTTTTTATTATTATTTTATTTTATCTTATACATATTTTCTGTTTTAATATATATTAGCAAGTAGAAAAATTAGATTTTTGTATATCTATATAGGGTAGGTAAATTGGATTTATCTTTATATATATAGCTAATATAAAAATATGATTTTTTTATTTTAAAGATTAAAAATATGATTTTTATATTGTAAGGATAATAAAAATATGATTTGTATACTATAGAGATAATAAAAATATGATTTTTATATCATATAGAGAATATAAAAATATAATTTTTATATATATAGAGAAATAAAAATCTTATTTTTATTATATATATTGAGATAAAAATGTGATTTTTATAGCATCGAAATAAAAATTCGATCTTTATAAAAGAAGTAGGAATATAAAATATAATTTTCATATAGAAAGAAGCATCGAAAAAATATATGAAGTAGAAATAAAAATGCGGTTTTTATTTATTGGAATGAAGCAACAAAAATATAATTTTTATTATGAACAGCGTGGTAAGGACTGCGTTGGAATTTTAAACAAATTCAAGCCATTCAGAAATTCAGAAAAGAATGGCGGACTGGATCCCAAAGGTGAGAACCCCTCACTTTTATTTTAATTTCTAGTTGAAATATGTACTAGGATGTAGACAGTGCTTAGCAGCACCGGACACCCGTCGTCCACCAACCATGGATGACTTGTTTGTTTAATTGATGTGTTGTGAAATTTTATCATGTGATGTGGAATGAATAAAAAATTTATAGTTAGAAATATATTTTTAACGGGTATATAAAATAAATATTTATAAACAAATCGGACGATTTGTTTATGTACACCCATTTGACTGATATTGATTGGGACGTTAAATTTTACACATCGCCCAAATGCACAAATAATATTCAGTGTATGTTGATTTGAAACCCCACACAGTTGTTGGGATGATATTGGGCGTACACTAATCCTAATTGTTTAGTTGTTTGTCAGTCGATAGGTTGACAGACTGTGTAAGCGTTACTTATTTATGTCTAATGCTTATGCAGTTGTGTGGTGCACTTTGGATGATGGTTGATTATTTATCGTTGCTATTATATACATGTGTTGTATGGAATCCATATAATTAACATTATATGGTAATTGATTGGGCCTCATTCCAATTGGGAAAATAAAGAATACTCTAAAATAAAGATTCATGTGTTGCATAGAATAAATAGTCATGTGTTGATGATACTCATGTGTTGAGAATATTCATGAGTTGAAACTTATCATGTGTTGAACGAAATATTTTAACAATAAAATTCACATATTTATCATATATAAAATTAGAAACTAACTGGAAACTAGTTAAGATGAGTGGTTTCCTGTGTATTGATCTGATGTTGGTTTTGGCCTTCGGGGTTAATACTTAGGGAATCGTTCTGTTACTAATTCACGGTTGGAGTCTGATTAAGAATTAAACGATAGAAATCATAATTTTATAAAATATATTAAATAACAAAAATAGTCATGTGTTGACAATATTCATGTTTTGAGAATATTCATGTGTTGAAAAATATATATTCATGTGTTGAAGAAAATATTCATTTGTTGAATAGAATAACGAAGTTATTGAAATATATAAAGCCGTGTTGATTAGGTATGCGCCATTTTGACATGAATGATATCTATATCAATTTTATTCATTTTTATAATGAATATCGAAAAGGAATTGATTTCAAAATATAATATTTTGAAAATACTATCGTTTATATATCGATGATATGGAATATTCAATTTTGATTTGAAATTGAATATGAAGTTGAAATCGTTTTGAAAACAAATTTAAAACGATTTATAAAATACGTTTTAAAAGGAAATCGATGAAATACATATAATATATATAATGGCCTGAATAGAACGCGTTGCGCTGCGACAGTTCGCGAATTTCGACCATTGACTTCGAATGGACGTTACGGGAGATCCGACCGTCGGATTCTCCTAAAACCGGAACCGTTGGGTTCGTATCGAAAAGAGCTTTCTATCGAATATTAGATATTTGAAATCTAACAGTTGGATTTAGAATTATGCCCAAATCAAATTTGGAAAAGGTCGCTGTAAGCGCAGTTTGATGGCTGTTGATGGTAATCGAATGTACTAGCCTTAATAAAATTATTAAAAATAGTAATAATTTGTGTAAAATCATAAGAAATGATTTGTGAAGAATTAGGATGAAAAATTCCAAATTTGAAAAGATAAAAATAGATTTTTATCGAAATGAACTAGTTTTAAACTAGAATTATAATCCCATTTATTTTTAAAATAAATAAAGTGGATTTGAAATGGTTTTGGAAATAACCAGAATTTCCAACATATAAAGTGGAAATGGATTTGAATCGCAATTGTCTTTGGAATATTTCGATGTTGGATTTCGTGATTATGCTGATAATTATTATGGGAATTTGAAAGATATATTTATATCGTTATTTCCAATACGATATTTGCTGGTCGTAGAATTTGATATTGAATATAAGCCGATATATTTTCTATTTAGAGCCTTGTATTTAATATCAAATGGGATTTGGGTTTGTTATGAATGGTGTCTTCATTTACACTGTTCTTAAACCCAGTTGAGAAAAAGATTAAATCTTTTTATTTAGATTTAATGAAGTATACCAATTAAATGGTATTTAATTGGAATTGAATTTGAATTGATTTTTGGGTTTATCGTGAACGGTGTTTTAAAAAAAACTTGTTCTTTAACCCGATAATTAATGGAATGTGATTTTGGGTTGTCGTGAACGGTATCTTCAATAATATTGTTCTTAGACTCAACGGAGTTAACAAAATCAGAAACTAACTAAAGATTAGTTAAGTTGGATGGTTTCTTGGGTATTGATCTGATGTTGATTTCGGCCTATAGGGTTATTACTTACGGAATTATTCATTTTCTAATTTACGGTTAAAGGCTGATGGAATAGAATGTGATTTTGGGTTTATCGTGAACCGTGTTTTAAAAGACATTGGTTCTTTAACCCAGTTAAAGACAGGATATGATTTCCAAAGTTAAACAATCATTAATATTGATTTTTGGGAAGATTAAAACCAAGTGGAGTTTTAATGAATCTTTAATTAGATTGAAATGATCGAGAATGGAGTATAACCAGTTTTGCTCCAAGCGATAGTTAAATCTTTAATTGGATTTGAACGTGAAATGGTAATTGAATTTACAGATAACACCGTGGTGTTAGATATGAAGTATGACCATTTTTACTTCATGGGATGAATAGGATGGGATTGGGAAATGAAATAAATGATTAGTTCGGTAAGGTTTGTTAATCTCGACTAGTTTGGATAAACCATAATTTGGTTTGAATTGATATTTAAAAGAAGATTAAAGAATAAATTTAAAGAATTTATCCTTGATAAAATTAATAGGAACCTTTCCCAAAGTATAAGAATATTTGAATAATAGAGCATTCTGAATTGGAATGAGGCATATGTTGTATTTGTGTAACACTTGTTTATTATATACGCGAGTTATTCAGAAAGACCGGGTTTATCCCATTCTGAATAACTGATTCGTCGTGGTGTCAAGGATGAAGACGGTGATCGAAGACCGGAGATCTTCACATCGTTTGGATAATTACTGATGATCTTGATTGGGCTGTACACCTGAGAGGAGGGAATCAGTTGGTGATCGTCCAAACGTACTTGGAGATCGATGGATATGCGAGGTACAAGGTGCCTCCGGTTTCGTTCAGACCTAGAACGAACTTGTAAATGGACTGTGTGTCTGACATTGGATTTTATTCTGTGTGATATTCTATTAAATATATATCTGTTTGGCGGCGGAGAATTTATTCTCTTGCTTAACGCCCTTCTCTGAGACGTACGAGCTCAGAGGTTATATATTGATGGGTATCAATCGCATGGAGTGAATTTCCTGTGTGGCGTGCCTAAGTGGCAAATGATCAAGGCTTTTATTGAAAAGCAGAGTCTTGTGGTTGATGATCAAAGCACCGCCTGTGTGTCATAGCTTTGTGTAACGTTAATTCGCGAGCCTCACACCCCGGTTGTGAACCAGAAATGGGAGAGGACAACAAGGATGGCATGCGTTTCTTTCTAGCTATGGTGGTGTCAGTGACCTACCAGCCCTGAAATTTATATTATTTTCACTTGTGTGGTTGTTGCTGTTGCGAGGAGCCTCGGATATATCAGTGACTATGTGGAGCCGATGGAGTCATTTGGCTCATTTAAGCCCCAAAGGGCGAGGAAACGCAGTGTTCAGGCAATTTAATCCACATCGGTGGACCGGCCCTGACGATCCAAGGGCTTGACTGAGTACTTGTTCTGAGGCTCGGGCCAGAGAGTCTCGAATTCGGTGAGGATGATTGTAACACCCCGTAATTTTCACTATTAATGTTCACAAATTAAAGAGTAACTAATCTCAGATGTGAGAATTAAGGGAAACGGGGTGCACCATTGTGTTCGTCTCGGAATTATGGTTGAGATAGAGTCTGAGTTTGCGTGAATTGGACTTCGTATGAAGAATTTATGGCCATCGGAAGTTTCATAAAAATTTAAGCAGATTTCCAAAATTCAAATTTCAGAATCAGATTGGGCTAGGCGGGAAATTTCCCGCCAGGGCCAGGTCTACCAGGGGGTCGACCTGGTGGTCGACCTACCTACCCAGGTCGACCAGGGGGTTGACCTGGAGGTCGACCTGGGGGTCGATCTGCCCCCTCCCCCGGGAAGATTTGTTTGATGACCTTTTTATGACTATATGCTGAGTCATTAGGGTTTCTGATCTGGTCTGAATGGCTGGGGTTAATTCTGGGTTGATCGGATGGCCTAAATTAATCCTAAACTCTTTAAAACACATGTAGACTCAAACCCTAAAATCAAATAAAAATTAGAATCATGGCCTCCATGCCATCACCTTGCAACCTAGAATAGCCGCCACCAATTAGAGCGGAAGAAAAGCTAATCAAATTCAATTCTAATCTAAACCACAACAAATTGTCTTCTCCAAAGGAAAGCTTAACCAATTTCAGAACTCAAATTTCAGAACTCAAGACCTTCTTTGAGTTGTGAGTTCGATTTTTTTGATAACATAATTAACAATTTAATTGGATTGAGCTATGATGTGGATTATATGGCTATGTTGTGAATTATTGACCGCATATTATTATCTATGTTGTAAATTCTATGATGTTATCATCTATGTTGTAAAGTTGTGATGTTATCATCTATGTTGTGATTCTATGATTGGCTTATGTATAATCAATTCATAATGATGTTTCATATGCTAGTTTGGTTATGTTGTTGGAACTAATTCATATGATAAATCATATATATGTATGCAAGTTTGGATGTTAATTGAGGCATGGATCATATGCAAGTTAGTGAAAATTATATACAACCTTACATGTTTCATGACCTCTATTTTATGTGTAAATTGGATCTAAAGTTAGGCTATGACACGTGTGAGTTATATGCTAGTATACAAAATTCTATATGCTATTTTACATGTTTAGATGTAAGTTTACACCATCGTTTATGTTGCATAAATCACATATGCAAGTATGTATATATATGTTTGGTTATTGCCTATGCAAGTTTACACCTTATGATTAGATCTATGACATACATGGTTTATGCAAGTTTGTGACTATTACCTAAACAAGTTTACACCTTTAGATTTAGATCTATGACATATTTAGTTTTATGCAAGTTTGTGACTTTGGCCTATGCAAGTTTTTAGATGGAAACCTCATTCACACATGCAAGTTCACCCCTTATGTTTAGATCTAGTTTTATTTCTATGTATGTTGTGATGTTTTCTCTTTATTCCATAATTTAGACTATTCGAGTCTAACATATATTTTACGTTAAACGAACGAACGTACAACGTGGGGAAAAGGGGATAATATTAAAGGATTTAATATTGAGAATTGGCATAAATGCCTTAAATGGCATAAAATAGATTGATGATGATAATTGGTATAAATTTTCATACCATAAATAGATGGACATAATTGAGTCAATTATGGACATAGTTAAATTTGGAATTAATTGATAATTTGAATAGGGAAATTAATTCAAATTGGGGGATAATTAATTATGTGTAATTAATCGCCTAAGACACGAGGTTAGGCTCTTTTGTGGTGTAAGACTGCCCGGACCCGCCCGGCAAATCCAGTTGCCACAAATGCCAATCTAATGTGGGGAGGTCTTAGGCATAAGTTAATGCGTGACAGTTGTGAAGACACGAGGTTAGGCTCTTTTGTGGTGTAAGACTGCCCGGACCCGCCGGCAAATCCAGCTGCCACAAATGCCAGTCTAATGTGGGAGGTCTTTACAAAGGTACGGTGTTAATGAATTAAGAAATACTTAACCAGATAAACATGTAGTGGGACATGAGGGGGTTAAGTGGGTGCCTTGGGTGGCATGTGGAATTTAGTGGGTGCCTTGGGTGGCATTTGAAATACGGTTAGAAACACTTAACCAAAAATTGAAACATGTAAGTGAACGTGAATAAGAAGAGGGTTAAGTGGGATGTACTAGAGGGGACCAAGCTTAGGTGGATAGCTTTTGTCAAGTAATGGGGGCCCGTTTCAACCAGTAACCCATAAGTATCTTTGTGGGCTCGACCCAAGTCGAGGACGGGACATGCGTACTGGGCTTGACTGTAAGAGGCCAAAACGGGTTAGCGGTGGAAACGCAAGTCCAATGGGGTTCATATGCATGTGTGGGCCCGGGATGGTAGGTAAGACGTTGTTGCATCGTTAGGTATAAGCCGTGCATTGTTGGTGGTATTGGGTTGCCACTCTGGGGAGTGACACACCCCACTGTGGGGCCAACACGGGTATCTACGAGTTAGGGAGCCGATCGAATGGGATTAGTGGGTACACCTAGTGGAGATAGGGGCAGGCGACACCTATGAAGGCAACTAGGGGTGCACGAAACTACCATTATCATTATTAAGTCTTGTAGGCGGGATCAACTTTTAGGGTGTTTGGTATGGTGCAGTGTAGTAATTATCTTATAGCGACTAGGTGCGCCTTTAACGTTATCTTTGTTCATCTTATTTCCTTTAGTTTGCTCTGCCATACTCAATTGTTCACAGTGATTTCCTTATTTTCCAACTTATGCCTTAGCCTAGTTATTTTGATAATTATATTGTCAAAGTTATCGCACTCGCCAGACTTTATGTCTGACCCCCTTTGTTTTCCCCTCTTTTCTTCCTTTTCCCCCCAGGTGCTCAGGGTGGAACTAGCACCAGTGGAGTTTGATTTTGAACAGCTGTATCTCTTGCTTTTAGAAGTTACTTGGATCGCTGAAGTAAAAGTTTAGCCTATCTTATTTATGGCTATTTTGTGTTGGGGTTATGTCTTTCAATTTATGTACTCTGATTTAGTCAAGATGGATATTATGTACTTTGACTCTGGTTTTTGATGATGTAAACAAACCTATGTGTTTACCGCTGCAATGAATAAAAATTTTAAGTTTTAAGTACTGTTTATATCTTTCTTGTTGTTATGTTTCTGTTCTATACACACTTAAAACGCTCCATAGAAGTTAATGCATTCCCTTTGTGAGTGACATTAATGGACGTGGGGTGTTACAATGATCCCTTGCCTCGGTTCACAGATGGAAATCCAACTCCCAATACGTGACTTTGCGGTTTTGATTGTAGAACCTATATACGGAGACATAGTGGTTTGGGGCACTTATCCTGTCTATGATTGATACTTATGACTGAAATTGTTTTGACACTATACACTTATAGTAATAATAAAAGATGAAATTTAGCGTATCAAGCATTCTTTGGCTATTATAAGGAAAAAAACCTATCCTTCGGCTTGTGTTGCACTGTGTGATGGGACCTGGGTCTTATAATAGCTTCATTGTTCTTTATTTAGCATTGCGTTGTTTGTTTTATGCACAAGTATTATTGGGAGGAAACACGTTCCGTGTTATACGGCGTGGTCCCTTGATTTACCTAACTTTAAAATAAAGTTTTAAATAACTATTTTAATTCTCATACCAGTCACATGACTGACCTGGAGTTTATTGTTTTAACCTAAACTCTGGGTGCCCTTATTTTCGACACGTGCAGCTAGTAGTTTTGGGTTTTGCAGATTTATATTCACAGGATCATGATTTACAACTGAAGCGGTATTCGGAAAGCTCTGTATCCGTGTATCTGTTTTCAATTGTGCTTTGTATTGTTTTTCCGCTGCGATGTATTTAAATGTAATTTAAATCTCTGATATTTTTTGTGTAATATTTATTCATACTCTGTATATTCTTGTATTCTGATGGAATTGTTGTAATATACATTGAAATGTTCTTCTATTTGCGTCCCAATGTGGCTTGTTCTCAACTCAATACAGGCTTTCCTTCACGGGGAAATTCGTGTCATTTCAAGACTAATAGGGGAAAAATTGTCACAAACAAAATCGGTAAAAATTATCGACATGTCTCTAATCCCCATAAGCAATATATTAAAAGATGAGAATGATCCAACCCTCAAGGAATAAAATAAAAATATTTTACGATCTTCCGATACGTAAAATATGGTTGTTACATTAAAGCTGTGCTTTGATCATCATCCACAGGGCCCTGCTTTTCAGCAAAAGCTTTGATCATTTGCTCCTTAGCATGCCACAATGTCAATCCGTTTGATACCATTGATTTCTATCGATATATAACCTCTGAGCTCGTATGTCTTAGAGAAGGGTGTTAAACAGGGGAATGAATCCTCCGCCACCAAACAGGTATATATTTAGCAGAGATCAACGAATGCATAATACAATACAATGTCAGAAACAATCCATTCACAAGTCCATTCTGGATCTGAACGAAACTGGTGGGACCTTATTCCTCATCCCATATGTCCAATGCAGGAGAGAGGCCCTCGAATATCCGGCCGATTTTGAAGTACGTTCTAACCTACCATCACTTATTACCTTGCCTTGGGCGTACGGCCCAATCAAGACATCAGTAAAATCCCAGACTTTCTTAATAACTTGCATATCTTTATAATCATGCATTAAATACCCAGAGATAAACCTCATTTCATTCCAATCCAGGTTATTCTTGTGACACCCCTCGTCCATTAATGTCACTCATTAAGAGAATGCATTAAGTTTCGTGAAGCATTATAGGTAAACAGAAACTGAAACATTACAAGATAAATATAAAATAGCAACGGAATAAAAAACTTTATTAGTCATAAAGCATCATAGTTCAGAACATTATACGTCTGAAAATACGTAAACCCAGTACATCATTAAAACTTCTGTCTTGCACTTAAAATATCATAGTACAATTATAAAAGAAGCATAATCCCCAGAAGAAACATAGCCATAGTAGCAAAGATAAGAACTTGAGCAATACATCTTAGAAGCTCCAGCAAAATGAAAGCAGAATCCTAATCAAGCTTGTGTATTCCCACCGTGAGAACCTGGGGGAGAAGGGGGAATGGAAGTGAAAACAAAATGGGTCAGACATAAAGTCTAGCAAGTCTAGTTACTTTTAGCATATAAATAAGTAAAAGTATCATGACATGCATATAAAGTGGATATGAAAAGTAATAACATAAAAGGCAGGTATGACAAGGTAAACAGGATAAAAATGATTGAGTGTATACGCTTCTCTAATGATTCCTCTGCACTGATACTAGTATAACCATAATGAGATGATCCTAACAACTATAAGATGTTAGACTTAGGCGTACTTTTAGTGGGAGGTTTTCAACCCATACAATCAACAAGCAGCCCAACGTTCCGGAGTTACCCTTATGGATAATAACAGGCCCCTGAACATACTGGAGCCTAAGTATACCCTAAATACTACACTAATTGATTGGGTCCCTGCTCCATAGATACCTTGTGTTGGCCCTATAGTAGGATGCATCACTCCCTAAAGTGGCAACCCTTTATTTTCCGGATGTGCACAACCATATCTACTAATATCACAGCATCTTTTTTTATCGATCAAGCAGAGTCATGCACGCACATGACCCCTATGGAACGCGTCGTAGGACACCGTCCCCAATTTAGGATCTTTTACAATCAGCCCAGTAAGCGTGCCCCGACTCCGACCTAGTTCGGAGTACTCGTTTGATACCTACATATGGGTAACTGACTAAAATGGGTCCCACATACAAGATGATGCAAGCTCTCCCCTTAGTCTTGCATCCCCACTACCAGGTTTTCCACAGGTTATGCCCTACCAGTTTAAAAGATCGCATAACCCCACAAGTTAAGTTTGTGGGCCTATATATAAATATTACCCACCCACCCCAGATTTACTTAACCCAACTACTGTTCAAACAAGTTTACTTAACCCCTATTCAAGTTCATGTTCATACAATCCCTATGTATTCAACTAGGTTAAGTATTCCAACTCATTACCATGTCCGTTTATGGTTATAAACTTCCAGACCTTCCACATTAAGCCTACCACTTGTGGATGCAGGATATGCCGGTCGGTTCCGGGCAGACTTCTTCCACAAGTTGGGCTTAACCTCGTGTCTTAGTACGTCTCGTGTTTGTGCACCTAGACCCCTCACATTAGATTCACCACTTGTGGTCGCTGGATATGTCGGGTGGTTCCGGGCAGACTTCCACCCCAAGTGCAATCTAACCTCGTGTCTAGGCGCGGTTACAGTTTCTAATTGCTGTAATCTAGGCATTTCCATTATTAACCAAATTTACCTATGTCGTTATAGGTTTCCATGCCCCTTTTACCAAGTTATGTTCATAATGAACCATATGCCCCAAATTAATATTAATACACTTTATTCAAGTTATGCACAAATTCCCAATTACAAGTTATGCCCCAATTCAATGTTTTCCCCTCGTTCCCAATCTGACGCATTCGCATATTTCAACGGCATGCCTTGGCTCGAAGGCAGCCTGGCTATATAAAAATAAAAGGGAAAAGATAGAGGGAATAAAACAGAGACAATCATACTAACATGATGGACATATAATTGCAGAAACATGCATAAAACATATAATGGCATAATGACAACGTAGGCATATAGGAACAGATCTAATTAACATATGATAATAGAACTGATTCTAATATAATAGGTATAGGAATGATATGATCTAAAAATGATTTAGATGTCCAACTAACAACAGATCTGATTTGGCCTTAAACATAATAGAACAGGTATAATGTAACACCCCGAATTTCAATTAATACTAATGGTTAGTGATTAAAGTATAATTAATCTCAGATAGGAGAATCAGGGGAAACGGGCTACGTCATTGCGTTCGTCTCGGAAAAATACGCGAAATAGAGTCCGAGTTTTCGAAAATCGGAGTCCGTATGAAGGAGATATGGACGAACGAAGTTAGGCAGAAAAACCGGAAACAGGCCAGAAATGCACTGGCGCACCTGTGAAGTGCGCCAGCACAAAAATACACTGGCGCACTTGGGAAGTGCGCCCGTGTCGAGATAGTTTGGACTGGGTGCACTGTTTTGGCTGTTGGGCTGTGTTTTGGTGGCTTGTGACGATTTTTGATGTGCTGGACGGACCTGATGGCTTCTAGGGTTAATCTAAGGGCCTAAAACACTACCTAATCCTATAAATAAGACCCTAACCTAGCCCTAAATCATCATTAATCTATCATACAACTAAACTATGGCAAAATGCTAGCTCTCATGGCCTCCACTAATTTATGAAGAGGGTTGCAAGCTAATCACTCTCTAATCAACCTCTAATCCCTTCTAAGCATCTTAATCTTCTTCATTTGGAGTGCAAAATTGCTAGTAGTGAGTTTCTATCACTTTGATGATCTTTTGTTAAACTAAGTAGATGAGATATGATGAGATTTATGGTTTTGTATGTGGATTAATGAGTCTTGAATCATATGATATGATGTTAGCATTAATCTTATGTTTATGCATGTTGAGTATGTAAGTTTATGCAAGTTTAATATGATGTATGTTATGTTTGCATGATGCTAAATATGCAAGTTGTGGGCTATGTAATCATATGCATGTTATGCAAGTTCATGGTGATATGCTATGCAAGTTACATGTATGTTAATATGCAAGATATGCTATGCAAGTTACATGTTTGTTAATATGCAAGTTACATGTATGTTAATATGCAAGATATGCTATGCAAGTTACATATTTGTTAATATGCAAGTTACATGTTTGTTAATATGCAAGTTACATGTTTGTTAATATGCAAGTTACATGTTTGTTAGTATGCAAGTTACATGTATGTTAATATGCAAGATATGCTATGCAAGTTACATGTTTGTTAATATGCAAGTTCATGACGACATTATGCAAGTTTATGAGTTAATATGCAAGTATGTTATGCAAGCTAATATGTAAGTTATATGACATATTATATGCAAGTTATGTGACATGTTATACAAGATTATATGCAAGATATATGACATGTTATGCAAGTTCACATGCAAGTTATGTGTTTGTTAATATGCAAGATGGCACCTTTGAAACATGTTCATACATATGTAAGTTGACACCTTTTATATGTGTTATGTCATGAGAACGAAATTACGTGGGAACGATGGGGTTAATTCAATGCATAAATTAATAAGATTGTGTGAAATTAACATAATTAGGCATAACATAAAATAAATGAACATAGTATGGGAATTTGCCTATTAAGTTAGGTGTACCCATACTATGTGTTGGGAATTTACCTATTGAGTTAGGTCTACCCCATGGGAATTTACCTATTGAGTTAGGTCTACCCATGTTATGAAAAGCTTAATATTAATTAGGGATAATTAATTTAAATTATGAGGGTGATTAATTAGGTGTAATTAATTGACTAAGACACGAGGTTGGACTCAGTTGTAGCGTAAAACTGCCCGGACCCAACCGGCTTAACCAGTTGCTACAAATGTTAGCCCAATGTGAGAGGTCTTAGGCACAAACTAAATACGTGATTAATGTAAAGACACGAGGTTAGACTCGGTTATGACATAAGGCTGCCCGGACCCAACCGGCTTAACCAGCGGTCATAAAAGACAGTCTAATGTGAGAGGTCTTTACAAAGGTTACGATCTTAATTAATTAATTAAGAAACACTTAACCACATTAGCATGTAGAGGGACATGAGAGGTTAAGTGGGTGCCTTGGGTGGCATGAGGAAATCTAGTGGTTGCCTTGGGTGGCAATAGGAAAATACGATTAGAATACTTAACCAAAGTGGAAACATGTAATTAAACATGATTAAAGGGTTAAGTGGGATATACTAGAAAAAGGGACAAGCTTAGGTGGGTAGCTTGTGGGAGGCCCATTTCAACCAGTAACCCATACGTATCTTTGTGGGCTCGACCCATGTCGAGGACGGGACACGCATACTGGGCTTGACTATAAGAGGCTAAAACGGGTTAGCGGTGGCAACGCAAGTCCAACGGGCTTCATATGCGTGAGTGGGCCCGGGCTGGTAGATAAGCCGTTGTTGCATCGTGTAGATATAAGCCGTGCACCGTTAATTATATCGGGTTGCCACGTTGGGGAATGGTACACCCCATGGTGGGGCCAGCACGGGTATCTACGTTAGGGAGCCGATCGAATGGGGAGTAGTGCGTACACCTAGTGGATTGTAGGGCCCCGTGGCGTCTACTTGGTCACCTAGGGGTACGCAAGTACTATTAAGTTAATTTTATAAGTCCAGGGGAGGGATTAACCTTTAAGTTAGGAACGACTGGTGTGGTGCAGTTTAGTAATTTACCTTAGGAAGGGTAGATGCGTCTTTATCTTTTATCTTAGTTTAGTTGACTGCTTAGTATAGCCGTTCATCCCTATATGTTACCGTATATCAATTTATGTCTTCTCTGGTTACTTTAACGATTGTATTGTTAAAGTTATAGGACTCGCTCAGACTTATGTCTGACCCCGTTGTTTTTATCTTTTTCCCAACCCTCAGGTCCTACGGTGGATCCTAGCAGTAGTGGAGCTTGATCGGATTGCTGTTCCAGTCTTTAGGAGCTTGGATAGATGTAAAGCTCCAGTTATCCAGTTATCTTTTCTTTTGTTTTGGCTATTGTATGAGAGTGGGATTATGTACTTCTTTATTTTGATGGATATTGTACTTGACTTCAATTGTGGTTTTATGATGTAACCAGACATGTTTTACTTCCGCTGTTATGAGATGATGTTTTAAAATTTCAAGTACTGTTTATATCTGTCTTGTTGTAATTTTTCTGTTCTATATTCACTAAAATACTCCACCGATGCTATGGCATTCCCTTAGTGAGTGACCATAGCGGGAGTGGGGTGTTACACGTGGTATCAGAGCTTAAGGTTACCAGAACAGATAAAATTTTTAGAAAAACTATTTTCTAAGAACATTTTTGAAAAAAAAGTATTTTCAAAAACATGTCTTTTAAAAGAAAAGTTTTTGAAAAAGAAAAGCATAATCCCCAATAGCCATATCGTTATCTTTCAGAATCTCCTTTTTGAATCTTTCCTCTTTCGTTTCAGCATGGCTGAAGATCTTAACATCCCGGAGGGTTTAGTTATACCACTATGGTATAGGAGGTTACAAGAAGCTAGGGCCGCGGCTGCGGGTCCAGCCAATGCTACTACACCAGAGACAACCGTTCCTCCTCCTCAGCCTAGAGTGGATAATTTTGCTAAGATTTGTAAGGAGTTCAAGGCTATAGGAGGAAAACCTTTTCTAGGTTCAGAGACTTTCGTAGAGGCTAGAGATTGGCTTAAGGAAGTGGAAGAGTTGCTAGATATCTTTGAAGTGGAAGAGGGAAAGAAAGTCAAGTTGGCGGCTTGGTTAATGAAAGGAGAGGCCTCATTCTGGTGGGAGGTTACTAATGGAGAACGCCCTGTTGAATCTTGGGCAGATTTCAAGCAAAGGTTTGGGGCTAAGTTTCTCTCAAGGGCGGAAGAGAATCTGTTTATGGAGAAGTTCTTGAATTTGAAGCAAGGGAATCTCACGGTGAAAGAATATGTCAACAAATTCAATCAATTAGCAAGGTTTGGCATAGAGTTGGTGAATACACCGGAGAAGAAGGCTTTGAGGTTCGTTAGAGGCTTGAATGAACCATTGCAAGGAATAGCTATGACTCACATTCCTATGGGGGCCACCTTTGAGAAGCTTGTCTACATGGCACTTATGCATGAGGATGATAAGAATTCTAAGGCACCAGAGAAGAAGGGGGATCAGAAGAAACCGCAACAACAACAACAAGGCAAGGGTGGAAAAGGTAATGGTGACAAGAAGAAGAAGAAGAAGAAGTGCTTCAATTGTGGGACCCCAGGCCACCTCAGCAAGGATTGTCGCAAAAAGAAGAAGACCGGTTGCTTTCATTGTGGTGAGGCAGGACATCTTGTGAAGGATTGCCCAAAGAAGGGGCAGAGGACGGGGTCTACCTCAGGAGGTCAGGTGCAAGCTCTTATGGCACCACCTCAGTCAGGGGGGCAAGTTCAGGCTCTCTCAGTTCCACCGATTCAGCAGAGAGGTAGAACTATTTCCGTTGAAAGTCTGGTTTTTCTGTTTGATCATCCAGTTCGTACTTTGTTTGACTCTGGCGCATCGCATTCTTTTATCTCATCATCGTTAGTTGAGTCACTGCACTTAGACACCAGTCTAGTTGATGATCCCTTGGTTGTTTCAAACCCAATTGGGGGCTCCATATATCTGTCTATGATATGTTTGGGTTTGAAGATTTCTATACTTAGCGTTGAGTTTAGATGTGATGCTTTTGTATTGGGCTTCACGGGCTATGGGTTGATTTTGGGCATGGACTGGTTATCCAGTAATGGTGCCGTTCTTGATTGTGAAAGGAGAGTTGTCAGGCTTATGACCCGCTTGGGTAATACTCTCGAGATCTCTTGTAATCCCATGGAATCTGTTTTGCTAAGTTATCTTGAATCGCTCGATGCCTCGGTTGAGAGTTTGCGTTCTGTCAGAGTAGTCCGGGAATATCCGGATGTGTTTGAAGAAGTGAAGGATTTGCCTCCGAAGCGGGAGATAGATTTCCGAATTTATTTGGTGGATAATGCCAAACCAGTGTCTTTGCCAGTGCGCCACATGGCTCCTCGTGAGAGAAGAGAACTTCATAAGCAAGTAGGGGAGTTGCTTGAGAAGGGGTTCATAAGGCGGAGTATATCGGAGTGGGGAGCTCCAGTAGTGTTTGCCACGAAGGCGGATGGGTCCCTCAGACTTTGTGTGGATTATAGAGAACTTAATAAGCTCACGAAGAAGAATAGACACCCATTACCGAGGATAGATGATCTCTTTGATCAGTTGGTTGGCGCCTCAGTATTTTCGCAGATGGACTTAGCTACAGGGTTTCATCAGTTGAGAGTGGCGGAGGACAGTATAGAGAAGACTGCTTTCCGGACTCCGGATGGTTTTTATGAGTGGCTTGTGATGCCATTTGGGTTGACAAACGCCCCTGCATACTTTGTTGATCTAATGAGTAGAGTGTTCAGAGAGTATCTGAATAAGTTTGTAGTGGTCTTTGTGGATGACATCTTGGTCTTTTCCAAGAGTGAAGAAGAGCATGCCTTACATCTCAGAGAAGTGTTGGAGACTCTTCGAGCACATAGTCTTAAAGCTAAATTCTCTAAATGTCATTTTTGGAGAAGAGAGGTGCGATTCTTAGGGCATGTGGTCTCTAAGGAAGGGATAGCTGTGGATCCCGCAAAGATAGTATCTATCCAGGATTGGAAAGTTCCTAGAAATGTTACCGAAGTAAGAAGTTTCTTGGGGTTGGCAGGATATTATAGGAAGTTCATCAAAGACTTCGCGAAGATATCAGCCCCATTAACCCGCTTGACGAAAAAGAATCTGGTTTTCTCATGGGACGTAGATTGTGATGATGCTTTCCGACGATTAAAGAGAGCTTTGACCACCGCTCCAGTTTTAGTGCTTCCAGATGGGAGTAAGCCGTTTGTTGTTTATACCGATGCTTGTGGGACAGGATTAGGCGCAGTCTTGATGCAGGAGGGAAGGGTAATAGCCTATGGAGGGAGGCAATTGAGAGTGCATGAGAAGAATTACCCTACCCATGATCTAGAGTTGGCCGCGATTGTTTTCGCACTTAAGTCTTGGCGCCATTATCTTCTTGGTGAGAGATTCGAGTTGTTCACTGACCATAAATCATTGAAGTACTTATTCTCTCAGAAGGATTTAAATTTAAGACAGCAAAGGTGGATGGAGTTCTTAGCATCCTATGATTTTGAGATAGCGTATACCCCTGGCAAGGGTAACGTGGTGGCAGACGCCTTGAGTAGAAAAAGGCTATCTTTGAGTCCATTGTTCGTGGAACGGCGAAGCTTGGAGTTTCTTTCTTTGTTCGACTTCAGACCTTCTGTTGACTTTGTACCTGGTTTGTTGGCATCCTTGGAGGTTAGACCTACTCTTTTGGGACGGATTGGCGAGGCTCAGCGAGACGACCCACAGTTGGTTGAGTTGGTAGAGAAGCTTATAAGGGGGGAGTCGTCCAGCCATTTGGGTAGATACACCATAGATGATAGGGGATGGTTGCATAGAGACGGTAGACTTTATGTACCGCAAGATGAGGGTTTGAAGAAGGCTATTTTGGATGATGCACATCGTTCAAGAATGACTATTCATCCCGGTGGAGACAAAATGTACCAAGACATGAAGAGAGTTTTCTTCTGGGCCGGTATGAAGAAAGATGTGGCCGAGTATGTGGCTAGATGCTTAGTGTGCCAACAAGTTAAAGCGGAGCAAAGGAAACCCGGTGGGTTGCTACACCCATTGGAAGTCCCGCAATGGAAGTGGGATAGTGTCTCGATGGATTTCATCGATGGGTTACCGAGATCGAGGAAGGGCAATACGGGAATTTGGGTTGTGGTAGACAGACTTACCAAGAGTGCCCATTTTATACCCGTAAAGAGTAAGAGGACCGCTCCATGGCTTGCTTCAGTCTATGTTAAAGAGATTGTTAGATTGCATGGCGTACCATCCAGCATTGTGAGTGATCGAGATCCTATCTTCACTAGTGAGTTTTGGAGAAGTTTGCAAGAGGCGGTAGGGACTCAGTTGTGTTTGAGCACCGCATATCATCCTCAGACGGACGGTCAGACCGAGAGGGTGAACCGTATCTTAGAAGATCTTTTGAGGCTTTGTATCTTGGATTTTGGAGGTACATGGGAAGAACATCTTCCTTTGGTGGAGTTCGCATACAATAACAGCTTTCAGTCCAGTATTGGTATGGCTCCTTTCGAAGCTCTTTATGGAAGGCCTTGTCGATCTCCTACATGTTGGTGGGAATCTACGGATAAGATCTTGCTTGGGCCGGATATGGTTAGAGAGACTTCAGAGAAGATTGATTTGATTCGAAGAAGGATGAAGGCAGCGCAAGATAGACAGAAATCATATGCGGATCGGAGAAGGACGGATCTTGAGTTTGAGGTTGGGGACATGGTTTTTGTCAAAGTATCTCCGTTGAGAAATGTTGTTCGCTTTGGGTCCGTTGGGAAGTTAGCACCGAGGTTTGTTGGGCCATTTCCTATTAAGGAAAGGATTGGACGGATGGCATATAAGGTGGAGTTGCCCGACAGACTTAGTGGTGTTCATGATGTATTCCATGTATCACATTTGAGGAAGTGCTTACATGAGACCGCAGAGGTGGTAGAGCCGAGCTTGCTTAGAGATGTAGAGGTAGAGCGTGATGCGACGATTCGACGAGCTCCTACTCGCATCCTTGGGTCAGAAACTAGGAAGTTGAGGAACAGAGAAGTTCAGCTAGTGAAAGTGCAATGGGGAGATGACGAAAGCAATGCTACTTGGGAGACGGAAGCGAAGATGCGTTCTTTGTATCCATTTCTTTTTGAGAGTATGTCTTTTAACTTCTCCTTTATCGCTTGTCTAGTACTTATCTTATCTTTAGTATATCCTCTCGCTAGTACCTATGACCTTTAGATAGGGTAAAACCTATGGTTGAAACATGTGTTTGAAACATGTTATGGTTGATGGATGCATGTGGATGCAATTGTTTGCTAGTGGTTGCTCGTGGATGCATATACACACACATTAGGCACTAGATCGGCTCAGTCACTTCATGTTGCATATCGCACAAATGGATGTGGTAGTTAGATTGATGGATGTATCATGGCTGTGTTATCATATGGATGATGCATTTTTGTGTATGGTTGTGCACGCATATAGAAATTGTATGTGTCAATAGGGTTTCGCATACATATTGGATGCATGGCACTATCATGGTTTGCATTAAGGAGGTCGACTGAATCAGTAGACCGCCTGATTTTGCATTAGTATACGGACATATACACACACTTTCTGCATATGTTCATACATCATTAGAAGTTTCTAAGGATAATGGTTGCTTGTGGTTGATGGTTTAGTAGATGGTTGTTTGGTTGGTAGGATACGTTCTTCTTGACTTAGAGATTTCGAGGACGAAATCCTTTAAGTAGGGGAGAATGTAACACCCTGAATTTCAATTAATACTAATGGTTAGTGATTAAAGTATAATTAATCTCAGATAGGAGAATCAGGGGAAACGGGCTACGTCATTGCGTTCGTCTCGGAAAAATACGCGAAATAGAGTCCGAGTTTTCGAAAATCGGAGTCCGTATGAAGGAGATATGGACGAACGAAGTTAGGCAGAAAAACCGGAAACAGGCCAGAAATGCACTGGCGCACCTGTGAAGTGCGCCAGCACAAAAATACACTGGCGCACTTGGGAAGTGCGCCCGTGTCGAGCCAGTTTGGACTGGGTGCACTGTTTTGGCTGTTGGGCTGTGTTTTGGTGGCTTGTGACGATTTTTGATGTGCTGGACGGACCTGATGGCTTCTAGGGTTAATCTAAGGGCCTAAAACACTACCTAATCCTATAAATAAGACCCTAACCTAGCCCTAAATCATCATTAATCTATCATACAACTAAACTATGGCAAAATGCTAGCTCTCATGGCCTCCACTAATTTATGAAGAGGGTTGCAAGCTAATCACTCTCTAATCAACCTCTAATCCCTTCTAAGCATCTTAATCTTCTTCATTTGGAGTGCAAAATTGCTAGTAGTGAGTTTCTATCACTTTGATGATCTTTTGTTAAACTAAGTAGATGAGATATGATGAGATTTATGGTTTTGTATGTGGATTAATGAGTCTTGAATCATATGATATGATGTTAGCATTAATCTTATGTTTATGCATGTTGAGTATGTAAGTTTATGCAAGTTTAATATGATGTATGTTATGTTTGCATGATGCTAAATATGCAAGTTGTGGGCTATGTAATCATATGCATGTTATGCAAGTTCATGGTGATATGCTATGCAAGTTACATGTATGTTAATATGCAAGATATGCTATGCAAGTTACATGTTTGTTAATATGCAAGTTACATGTATGTTAATATGCAAGATATGCTATGCAAGTTACATATTTGTTAATATGCAAGTTACATGTTTGTTAATATGCAAGTTACATGTTTGTTAATATGCAAGTTACATGTTTGTTAGTATGCAAGTTACATGTATGTTAATATGCAAGATATGCTATGCAAGTTACATGTTTGTTAATATGCAAGTTCATGACGACATTATGCAAGTTTATGAGTTAATATGCAAGTATGTTATGCAAGCTAATATGTAAGTTATATGACATATTATATGCAAGTTATGTGACATGTTATACAAGATTATATGCAAGATATATGACATGTTATGCAAGTTCACATGCAAGTTATGTGTTTGTTAATATGCAAGATGGCACCTTTGAAACATGTTCATACATATGTAAGTTGACACCTTTTATATGTGTTATGTCATGAGAACGAAATTACGTGGGAACGATGGGGTTAATTCAATGCATAAATTAATAAGATTGTGTGAAATTAACATAATTAGGCATAACATAAAATAAATGAACATAGTATGGGAATTTGCCTATTAAGTTAGGTGTACCCATACTATGTGTTGGGAATTTACCTATTGAGTTAGGTCTACCCCATGGGAATTTACCTATTGAGTTAGGTCTACCCATGTTATGAAAAGCTTAATATTAATTAGGGATAATTAATTTAAATTATGAGGGTGATTAATTAGGTGTAATTAATTGACTAAGACACGAGGTTGGACTCAGTTGTAGCGTAAAACTGCCCGGACCCAACCGGCTTAACCAGTTGCTACAAATGTTAGCCCAATGTGAGAGGTCTTAGGCACAAACTAAATACGTGATTAATGTAAAGACACGAGGTTAGACTCGGTTATGACATAAGGCTGCCCGGACCCAACCGGCTTAACCAGCGGTCATAAAAGACAGTCTAATGTGAGAGGTCTTTACAAAGGTTACGATCTTAATTAATTAATTAAGAAACACTTAACCACATTAGCATGTAGAGGGACATGAGAGGTTAAGTGGGTGCCTTGGGTGGCATGAGGAAATCTAGTGGTTGCCTTGGGTGGCAATAGGAAAATACGATTAGAATACTTAACCAAAGTGGAAACATGTAATTAAACATGATTAAAGGGTTAAGTGGGATATACTAGAAAAAGGGACAAGCTTAGGTGGGTAGCTTGTGGGAGGCCCATTTCAACCAGTAACCCATACGTATCTTTGTGGGCTCGACCCATGTCGAGGACGGGACACGCATACTGGGCTTGACTATAAGAGGCTAAAACGGGTTAGCGGTGGCAACGCAAGTCCAACGGGCTTCATATGCGTGAGTGGGCCCGGGCTGGTAGATAAGCCGTTGTTGCATCGTGTAGATATAAGCCGTGCACCGTTAATTATATCGGGTTGCCACGTTGGGGAATGGTACACCCCATGGTGGGGCCAGCACGGGTATCTACGTTAGGGAGCCGATCGAATGGGGAGTAGTGCGTACACCTAGTGGATTGTAGGGCCCCGTGGCGTCTACTTGGTCACCTAGGGGTACGCAAGTACTATTAAGTTAATTTTATAAGTCCAGGGGAGGGATCAACCTTTAAGTTAGGAACGACTGGTGTGGTGCAGTTTAGTAATTTACCTTAGGAAGGGTAGATGCGTCTTTATCTTTTATCTTAGTTTAGTTGACTGCTTAGTATAGCCGTTCATCCCTATATGTTACCGTATATCAATTTATGTCTTCTCTGGTTACTTTAACGATTGTATTGTTAAAGTTATAGGACTCGCTCAGACTTATGTCTGACCCCGTTGTTTTTATCTTTTTCCCAACCCTCAGGTCCTACGGTGGATCCTAGCAGTAGTGGAGCTTGATCGGATTGCTGTTCCAGTCTTTAGGAGCTTGGATAGATGTAAAGCTCCAGTTATCCAGTTATCTTTTCTTTTGTTTTGGCTATTGTATGAGAGTGGGATTATGTACTTCTTTATTTTGATGGATATTGTACTTGACTTCAATTGTGGTTTTATGATGTAACCAGACATGTTTTACTTCCGCTGTTATGAGATGATGTTTTAAAATTTCAAGTACTGTTTATATCTGTCTTGTTGTAATTTTTCTGTTCTATATTCACTAAAATACTCCACCGATGCTATGGCATTCCCTTAGTGAGTGACCATAGCGGGAGTGGGGTGTTACATATAAGGTGATCTAGACAATGAATTTGATTTACAATCAAAGGCATATCTGACATGATAAATAGGTATAGGTTTGGATATAGTTCATAATCATGTCAGAATAACTAAGATAAACAGGTTATAGCATATCTGATGTGATTCAAATGATCATAGGCATAGATCCAAGTTATAGTCATATCAAGTTTAACTTTTAATTATTTCTATCTAAAATTAACATAGACTTACAGTGTTTGGATCTAGAAAAATAGAAAAGGAATTGCTGGCATTGAATCATAGATCTCTATCGTTGAATAACTTGATTGTAAAAGAAGAAAAAACTTGATTTGATCTGGGCAGAGGCAACATCTAGTTCTCTATTATTTTTTGTGTGCAAAAACATGAGAAATGAGGCCATATTTATAGCCGACCCCAAAACCCTAATCTGCCCGATCTACCGCAGGGGGTCGACCACTCTTATAGGGTCAACCCATGGGTCGACACCCCCAAAAGGGTTCGACACCATGAGCAGGATTTTTTCAGCCCTCCCCAATTTTGATTTTTGAACTGATTTTTGAATTCTGGACCTATTATATATATAATCTTCTTATGTGTATACAAACTTCAAATCTTAATAACTTCTTCATACCTGATGTACGCAAACTAGGTGTCTATTTTGACCGGAATTCCGTAACGAATGCAATGGCACAGTCCGTTTCACTTAATTTTGAATATTAAATTAATTATTCTTTAATCTATCATCTTTAGTGTTGTTAAAATTACGGGGTGATACATTCTCCCCTACTCAAAGGATTTCGTCCCTGAAATCTCCAAGTTAAGAAGAATGTATATCCTACCATCCATCACCCATCGACTCATCCACCTATCACAGGCGTTCATTGTCCTTAAAGACTTATATGTTTATATGAATATATGCAAAGGTATGTGTATATGTCCTTATATTAATGCAAAGATCAGGCTGTCTATAGATTCATTCGACCTCCTTAATGAAATATATGTTAGTGCCACGAATCCAACATGTATACAACAATCATATTATAACATGTAAGTTCTATATGTATGCACAATCATCCGTCCAAATGCAACATCCATATGATGATACATTCAATAAAAGAAGAAAAATGCACACACATCCATACAGTATGAGAGTGATTGAGCCGATCTAGTGTATAATGTTTGTGTATATGCATCCATGAGCAACCACTAGCAAACACTTGCATCCATCAAACATAACATATCTCAAACACATGTTTACATCCATGGGATTCCTACCTAAGGTCGAAAATTCGATTGATAGGATATATTTTAAATCATAGAAACAAGCATGAATAAAAGCTTTGGAAAGGAAGTTAAGAACGTACCCTCGAAAAGAAAAGTGTACGAAGCACGAATCTTGTCTTTGGTCTCCTAAGTTGCATCCTCTGGGTTATCTCCCCACTGAACTTTCATCAAATTGAGTTCTCTATTGCGTAGCTTCTTAACTTTTGATCCAGTAATATGGGTATGAACTTTTCTGACTGTCGCCTATCGTTCCGCCTCTACTTCCTCCAATATACTCGGCTCAACTACTTCTAAGATATCATGCAAGCACTTCCGCAAATGAGAAATGTGGAAAACCTCATGAACGCTGGATACTGTCTCGGGTAGCTTTACTCTATAGGCCATTTGGCCAATCCTTTCTATTATGGGAAATGTCCCTACAAATCTTGGTGCTAATTTCCCTACAGATCCGAAGCGAACCACATTCCTCAAAGGTGAAACCTTAATGAAAACTGTCTCCCACATCAAATTCAATGTCATTCCTTCTCTTATCTGTGTAGGATTTCTGCCTATCTTGAGCGGTCTTCATTCGCCATCTAATAATATCAATCTTCCCGGATGTTTCTCTAACCTTATCTAGTCCAAGTAATAGTCTTTTTGTAGATTCCCACTAACAAGTCTGTGATCTACAGGGTCATCCGTATAATGCTTCAAAGGATGCCATGCCAATACTAGCATGATACCTGTTTTTGAAGGAGAACTCAACTAAAGTAAGATGCTCTTCTAAAGTCCCTACGAAGTCTAGGATACACAGCCTTAAAAGATCCTCAAGAACTCTGTTCAGCCTTTCCGTCTGTCCATCTGTTTGCGGGTGATAAGCGGTGCTCAAACATAATTGCGCACCTAATGCTTCTTGCTAGCTCCTCCAAAATTCACTGGAGAAGATGGGGTCACGATCATTTACAATGCTGGAAGGTATTCCATGAAGACGGACTATCTCGCGAACATAAACTGCTGCCAATCATGCTGCCATCCTCTTGCTCTTAACCGGAATGAAATGAGCGCTCTTTGTAAGTCTGTCCACTACAACCCAAATAGTGGTGTTGCCTTTCTTTGATCTAGGAAAACCATCCATGAAATCCATATATACGCTCTCCCATTTCCACTGTGGAACCTCCAAAGGATAAAGTAAACCACTGGGCTTGTTTTGCTCAGCTTCAACTTGCTGGAAAATAAAACATTGAGAAACAAATTCCGCCACATATTTCTTCATCCCAGCCCAAAAGAAAACCCTCTTCATATCCCTATATATCTTATCTCGACCTGGATGAATAGTCATCTTAGAATGATGGGCTTCTTCTAGTACTATCTTTAACAAGCTCCCAATTCGGGGAACACAAAGCCTTCCATCTCGTAATAACCATCCTTTGTCGTTTGTGGAGTATCTATTGAGGTGACTAGAAGTCTCCCCTTTACTGATCTTATCTAAGATGTCTGAAATCTGTGGATCCTCTCCCTGCGAAGCTCATATTTGATCCACAAGAGTAGGTCGCACCTCCAGTGGTGCAAACAAGCCAGCCAAAAACTCGGTTGAGGGTCTAAAGTCAAAAGCCGATATAAATTCCAAGCTTTTCCCTTCCACAAACAGAGGACTTAAGGTCTTCCTCTGCCTACTCCATGCATCTGCCACCACATTACCCTTTCCAGGGGTATAAGCAATCTCAAAGTCATAAGATGCTAGGAACTCCATCCACCTTTGCTGCCTCAAATTAGGATCCTTTTGATAGAACAAGTATCTCAGAGATTTATGATCAATGTACAACTCCAAATTCTCTCTAAGAAAATAATGATTCCACGTCTTAAGCGCGAATACTATGGCAGCTAGCTCTAAGTCATGGGTAGGGTAGTTCTTCTCATGAACTCTTAGTTGTCTACCTTCATAACATACTACCCTTCCCTTTAGCATCAGAACCGCACCAAGCTCTGTACCACATGCATCAATGTATACTGTAAATACTTTATTTCCACCGGGAAAGGTCAAGACTGAGGCTGTTGTCAAAGCCCTCTTCAATCGCTAGAAGGCTACATCACAATCTATATCCCACAAAAACGTCAAATTCTTCTTCATCAGTCTGCTGAGTGGGAATGATATCTTTGCGAAGTCCTTAATGAACTTCCTATAATAGCCTACTAATCCCTGAAAACTTCTCACCTCTGTTGCATTCTTTGGGATTTGCCAATCCTGAACTGCAACCAACTTTGCAGGATCTACTGCTATCCCTTCTTTAAAAACCACATGCCCTAGGAATCTCACCTCTTTTCTCCAAAAATGGCAATTGGAGAACTTTGCCTTAAGCTGATGCGCTCGTAGAGTTTTCAAAACCTCCCTTATCAGTAAGGTATGCTCTTCCTCGCTCTTCGAGAAAATCAAGATGTCATCAACAAAGACCATGAAAATTTTATTTAAAACACCCGAAACACCCTACTCATTAGATCAAAAAAATAGGCGGGTGCATTCGTCATCCCAAAAGGAATAATGAGCCATTCAAAGAAACCATCTGGAGTCCTAAAGGCGGTCTTATCTATACTGTCCTCGGCCACCCTCAACTAATGAAACCCCATGGCAAAATCTAACTGAGAGAATAATGATCCACCAACAAGATGGCCAAATATATCATCTATCTCGGGAGTGGGTGCTTGTTCTTCTTAGTGATTTAATTCAATTCTCTATAGTCTACACATAAGCGAAGCGAACCATCCGCCTTAGTTGTGAATACCACGGGAGCACCACATTCAGATATGCTTCGCCTAATAAACCCTTTCTTAAGTAGCTATCCTACTTGATTTAAGCTCCCTCCTTTCCCTTGGAGCCATATAGCGCATAGGTAATGCAACTGGCTTCGCATTGTCCACCAAATATATAAAAAAAATCGATCTCGCGCCTCGGAGGTAAGCACCGTACCTCATCAAAAACATCAAGATAGTCACGGGCTACTGGTACAGATCATAGATCATCGATAGATGCATCAAGAGACTCCAGGAAACTAAGCATGACAGACCCTTGCGTGTCACAAGAAATCTCGAGGGTCCTTCCATGGCAAGTCAAAAGTCTAACGACCCTCCTTTCACAATCGAGAATGGCACCATACATGGCTAGCCAATCCATCCCTAGAATCGAACCATAACCCATAAAACCAAGCACATATGCATCGCATTCAAATTCGATGCCTAACACAGATATTCTCAAACCCCGACAAATCATGGACAAATGAGCCGAACCACCAATGGGGTTTGAGACAACAATGGGATCCACTACCATACTAGTATTTAGGTGTAGAGACTCAACCATAGAAATAGATATAAATGAATGTGTAACAACCTGTATTTTGATAACGTGTTATAACTATAAATCTAGGCAGAATTAATTTTTAAAATGAGAATCAAGGGAAATGGGTTATGCCATTGCGTTCGTCTCGAAATTCTTCTTGGAAACGATCTGAGTTTTCGAAAATCGGAGTCCGTATGACCAAGTTATGACCCTTCGAAGTTTTCAGAAAATTTCAAGTTCAAAACAGCTCAGAATTCGAATTCAAATTTCGAATTCAAACCACAGAACAGACTGGGCGGGAAATTTCCCGCCCAGGACCAGGTCGGCCTGGGGGTCGACCACAGAGTCGACCTGCCCAGGACCAGGTCGACCATAGTGTCGACCTAGTGGCCGAGCCCACTTTTGAAGCTGAATTCACTTTGATGTTTCTGGCCTCGTTTCTGTCTACATTCGTTGACCTGACCCTATATAAACGGCCCCTAACACTAGTCTCTCTACACAAAATTCTCTCTGACCTTATGATGCTCTAATTCTGGTTGAAAAGTTAGAGAAAGGGACTACTTCTTCTACGTCGAAACTACGTTAAGAGAATTGCTGATTTGGGGATTTCTGTTAAGGCTTGACTAAGCATATAAAGATTCAACATCGACTTTCTTTTTCTAATTCTCGAACCACGATCTGTAAGCCCCGGTTACATTTAGATTTAAACTGTAAATGTAACATGAATATGTTGTAAATTGAAATTGGACCTGTGTATGATGACTGTTTTACATCCATTCTTGTTCATCTTGGATCTTGACTTTTGGGTATATTACTATGACATTGATTTGGGGCCTATTCATGTTGTAAATCAAAAAGAAAACCCCCTCATATCATCATGCCTACAATGTCGAATCTGCTATTAGTCACAAGTTTATGACTATCATCTTATGTCACCCGTTACCATGACTATACTATCACCTTATGTCAACTGTTATCTTGACTAGTACCTTATTTTGCTAGATTTGGAATCTTTATGTTTGAGGCCGATATTCCATATGCCAGTAATGTTATAATCATTTATCTCAAGTCATACCATGCTATGCTAGTAATCACTTTTGCCACCTTATACCCGTCCCTCTTTATGTTATTCCCTAATTAGATTTATTTGTATCGATTCGAGTTTATGTGCGATGGGAATACGATTTGGGTAGATTAGGTAAAACATGAATTGGCTTTGAACATGAACGTTATTATAACTTGAACCTGTATATGGAGAAGAACTTGACATGAAATTTACATGAATTTTGACATGAAAACTTGAACATAGGCATGACACTTAGATAAACTTGAAAATGGCCAACTCGAGGTTGGGTTGAGTTTGCAATGTAAATCTTCCCGGAACCGCCCGGCGAATCCAGTAACTGCAAAACAATAGGATCCAATGTGGGTAGTTGGTCATATCGCACGTAAAACCCGAGGTTAGACTATGTCGTGGTGTATATCTGCCCGAAACCGCCCGGCAAATCCAGTGACCACAATAATTGGTCTAATGTGAGAGGTTGGGGTGCATTAATGAATTAATGCCACATGATAGGGTTAAGTCATGAACCACTTGAATATACTTAACCAATTTGACACGATGATTTGATAGGGTAAAGTCATGAACTGCTTGAACACACTTAACCAACTTGATACATGATTTTGGATAGGGTTAAGTCACGAATTTGAATGACAACACTTAACCCATTAGAAACCCTAGTTACGCGGTCCTTTTCAGCAGTAACCCACTTAGATGTATCACGATACCCTGGGACTAGGCAGGGTGGGACACGATTACTGGGCTGATTGTAAGCGACCAGAATGACGGTTGAGTAGGTGCGCCATTGTAGGTTCAGGCGGACTATGGTCGTGCACGTAGTCCGGAGTTGAAAAAGCAGGCATTGGGCACCAGTAGGTTTACACTGTGCGTGCTTGATTCGTGTCGGTGGTTGGCACCATAGGGCTTGATACACCCTATGGTGGACCTAGCACAGGTGACTACATTTCAGGATAGGGTCGTATGACACAGACACTTGACGAGCTAGAACTTGTAGGGAGCCGATCGATTAGTAGATCGTATCGTAGGACCCCATAATGGGTCACTTCATGATATTGGGCCAAGAGATCATTTCATGATTAGTACTTGACATGGGTTAGAACACTAGTACAGTTGGTGCAGCGAATCTTGAATATGCGATGCTTGACTTATCTTGTTATCTTAATTATCATACCAGTCCTGTTATCATCCTTATGTTTAATTCCAGCTTTCACATGTCATGTTACCTTTACTAGTTTTATACTGAAAGTCACTAGGGCTTACCAGTCTTATGACTGACCCTTTTTCTTTCGCCTCTTTTTCTTTCGTTTTCCCCCCAGGTTCTCAGGGAGGAAACACTAGCTCTTAGCTTGGATTTAGCTTGCTTTCTGTCAGCTCATGTACGGTTTAGTCTTGAGCTATGCTATGGCTGCACTTCTGCTATTTATTGGGAATAATTTACTTTTGTTATCTTAAGTTAATGATTCTTTATCTAGAACTTGATGTAATGGAATAATTTGTACCTTGGATATTGAGGTTTTGACTCTTTTCTTGAAAATAATAAAAATTGGGTTTTTAATTTCTACCGCTGCTTTATTTATGTTCTGCCTTGTGATATCTCTGTGTATGTTTACCTAGATAATACTCCACCAAAACTAGTGCATTCCCTTTGTGAGTGACCCTAGCGGAGGTGGGGTGTTACACTTGGTATCAGAGCAGAAGGATACCAGGCTGGGAAAAAGTTTTAAAAGCTTCTGAAAATATTTTTGAAACTATTTATAAAGAAGCATTTTTCAAGAAAAATTTTATGTTTAAAAAGGCTATTCCCCAAAAGCCATTAGCACTTTCCTCTGTTTCCTCGCTTGAATCTTTTTCTTTTCGTTTTTCAGCATGTCTGATCTTAACCTTCCTGAGGGAATACCCATACCTAGATGGTTTCGAAGGTACTTAGAAGCCAGGGCCAACGGCGCAGGCCCGGCAGACATCCCTCTTCCTCCTCCTCCAGTGGTCGCGGTCCTCCTCCTCCTGGTACCACCTTTGCCAAAATATGCAAAGACTTTAAAGCAATGGGCGGCAAGAACTTCATTGGAACCGAAACCTTTGTTGAGGCACGAAACTGGCTAAAGGAGGCGGAAGACTTGTTTATTATCTTTGATGTGGAGGACCATAAAAAAGTTCAGTTGGCAGCATGGTTGTTGAAAGAGGAAGCTGCATTTTGGTGGGAAGTCACCAATGCTACCAGGCCAGTTGAGACTTGGGCAGACTTTAGAGAGAGGTTTGGTGTAACGACCACGGGATTTTCGACCTTGAAAATCGACACAAAAGCCAGCGTCGACTGTTCAGACCTCGAAAATACCGGATCATTAATAGAAAGAAATAAGAGGATGAGAAAGATAAGATAGAACTAATAGAATAGAAGAAGAAGAAGAAGAACACAACTGAGCAGAATCAGAGTAAACACGAATCTCACAGCGGAACGAATAAAATATATTATATAACATAACTTTGAAATACAAAACTGTATTGTATGTACATACCATTATCAGAGTACAATACATCATATCACAGCGGAAATAATCTCTAAATATTAACGGTGAAGTCTTCGGCTTCCAGCTCCTCCAAGTGAATCTGCAAAGCCTGAAACACTTGACTGCCCGTACAAATTTAGGCACCCAAGAGTTTAGGGAAAAGAAACAAAATAAACTCTTGGTCAGTCATGGGACTGGTGTGAGTAATTCCAACCATATGGTTTAACTTTGAAATCCTTTTAAAAGAAAAGATAATAGTAAGACCAGCCCACACATAAACATGGACGGTTTTTACCTTACTATAACCCAAAACATTTTGATATCAAAATCCAGTGATATTATAATAATGTCTAATCAAATAAATAACCAAATAGTAGAACGCTTGCATCTCACGCTCTACATACATAGTATAAAATCAAAAACCGCAGGGGCGCTTATTGGAGATTGGATTCCAACTATGACAAGGTATGGGACCACCTGCCGATAGTGTATCTCTAGAGGTGAATACACTGGGTTCAACAAGAACGTCTTGCAACCCGGCCCACACATGACCGACCACTCATTTCGCTTGAGTGTATCGAATGTATATGACCAACGGTTGGACTCAAACCACCGATTCCTGAATGGGCAGAATTGATAGATTAAGAAACAAAAGGAATTTCTCTAGATAGGTGATTATACACCCTAATGGGAGCGACCCACATAGCCATGCTGCCTGCCCGATTTTTGTCATTTCCCGGTTGTGAGGCTTGAGGCTACGCCTATTTTTTAGAACATCTGGCCACCATACACTTTGAATGCCACATCGTCAAACCCATCAAATCACTAGTTGATCTTCCCAAAAATATTATGGGTATAAAAGCTAAGAGAAATGAATTTCTCCGCCACCAGACGTAATACCTTGAAAAGATCGTCTTATGTGACCGTTAGGAATACTCTGTCAGACATTCGTCCATACAAGTTGTCCTGGGACTGAACAAACAGAAAGCACCATTCTGGAGCATGACGACCCATACATTTCACTCCGTCTTCAATTGTCTTCAGCATAATCAAATTCGCAGCGCTTATGCCTATACAGAGTGATTTTAGATAATATATCCAACCGGACTCTCCGTATTGACAACGATGGTCAAAACACTTCGATAGTCGGTTATTTAACTATCGAAGTAAAAACAAACATCCATTCAAATGGACAACTAAACATCACACAACCCTGGGCACTTTTTATATACCATTCGTCATCGTCGAATTATAATTCCATTTCTAATAGTGTTATTTAACTCTAATCATATTTCAAACATCGAAATGATGTCATCGTTTTCTGAAACGATTCTCAACTACTCGTTCTTATATTTCTTTGGACAATCATCGTTACTTATTACTTTAGGATAAGTGGATTTCAAAACAAACTGTTTACATCCCCTAGGGAGTAGTGCTATATAAAAAATCATGCTTAAGTTTGGTCAACAGCGCTAATTTATCTTTATAGTTCAAAAACTTGTCATACGCTGTAATATTCTCCTCTATAACTAATCTCGACAGAACAGTCATGCTTAAGCCTAGTCAACAGCGTTATTTTATCGCTATAGTTCAAAACTTGCAATACGCTGTCATATTCCTTTTATACTAATCTTGACATCTCTTTCCATTACAAAAATCTTGACATTTCTTTCCGTTACAAAAATCTTGACATCTCTTTCTGTTACAAAAATCTTAACATCTCTTTCTGTTACAAAAATCTTGACATCTTTTAAATATGATTTTATAACGCCATATCCTTATTTGAAAACTCGGTTGTTTAAATTTATTTACATTGGTCATTAACTCTTCACTCCATCTTCCTTAAACATTTCTCTTTAAACTTCTCTTATCAAAAATCGATCACGTTCCTTGTCTTTTTGGCAATTTACTTCTTATTCGTATTATTATACCCAATTCAATAAAACATCTCAATACAAACTTAATACCAGTTTATAATAGAATTTCTATTATAATTTAAACTTCTCTTTAATTATAAAAATATAATTTTTATAATTAACTTCGTTGATTTGTCTGACGGTCAACCAATTTTTTTAACAAAAGGGGTTTATGGTCGAGTGTCGCTATTTTCTTAATCGATATCGTCTATTTACCAAATCAACATAACGTTGAATTTCCATTCAACACGGTTCAAACAGTGCACAAACAGTACATCTAAATATTTAGGATTCCGGTTGAGTTCGTGCAACCGATTTCCGCATCCACAGATGCTAGTCAAATCAGTATCCAACCAATGATGTGTACATATGCAATGATATATATCTATTTCAACCGCTTTAACTATAATTTACCTAATCAACCATCACACAACATTCAACCATTATTTTAAAATATAAATATTTTAAAATAAAACAGGGTTAGTGAATTTACTCACCTTCGCGCGTTAACTGTTAAATAACGATTTGCGTCAGTCTATTAAACCAGACGTTCCATTCTTTTGATCACGCCACAACCCCAGAAAACGTTGTCTGCACCATCACATCATCTCGCCGAGCCTCCCTCTTCTACTTTAGTTCACAGAACCCATCCAATGAGCAACACTTTCGATCTCCTTGTCTCGAGCTCGCGGCCACCCTCCACTTCAGGTCTCCAGAAATGAACCCGACTTCTACAGCGATAAACTTCGACTTCCACTCCTTGCTACTAACGTCAGTTTCAAAACAAAAGTTTTTAAACCACCACTCATTTGCTTCCAATGTCAAAAGTCGTTCCCCATTATACCAATTAGCACATCACTCCAGGAATTTGCACTGTTCTTCAAATAACCACCTGCACAATCTCTGCAAATGTCCCACTTCACTGCACTAACAATACATGCGGCACTTCATCCGTTCCGCTCCAGATTTTTTAACAGAACACACTCGAGATTCCCACTTACCATTTTCCAAGTTTCCTCCACTTGCAACTCGTGTCAAACAGCATGTCCACGTACCCAAATAGTGAACCCGCTAGCTCCTTCATATTCTACACAAACGAAATGGCCGCACTGTCCCTTAACCTCTTCACCAAAAACAGAACCATCACCGTTTAACTCCACCACCTCAACTACATGCTCCGAACTCCGCCGCCATCATTGATGTCAATATCCCCTCTCCGGCAAAATCCCGTTTCCGCAGACCCACAACACACAAACATGTTGCCTTCACCAATATGAATGCATGCCCCTTTACACAAAACTGTCGCAACTCCTCCATATACAAAACGTTGCACCTACGGCGAAATCTCCTTTCATTTCGAAGTTCAACAGAGACCATCCCATGGCGTCTCTCCTTTCAAAGTTTCCATACGTCAGCAAACACCCCCTCATACGTACATAGCACCCTCTCTTCCTTGTACCGCTCACAGGCTTTCCCCCTAGCCCGACGTCCTCCCAATGGCATAGCCGAACTCCCATGGTCCATGCGTGTCTTCAGAATTTCGCAAAACTTATACCAACGTTGCTCTCCTCCCTTCTGAATTCAGAACTAACAACTTAAACAAGATTTGATGCTTACATCTTCGTCAATATGTAAACTTACCCTTCGCTGGTTATTTCCGGAATTCCAAAACCTGCATCGAGCGTTCTGAAAATGCTACGAACGTGAACGGCAAGGTCTAAGTATCGATGGAGAAAGAATTCTCTTTTTTTTTCTAATGAGGAGTATTGTTTTTGAACTGAATTTTTGAAGCCATTGAAGATGGCGGCTTTTGTTTGCTGAAGAGGACAAGTATTAGAAACAACGCATGTATTTATATAATTAGCTTCCTTGGTTGCCAAGGAGTAGAGTGTACCACTACCGCAAATAGGACTGATATTTTCTCCATAGGCATGTGCTGTGGTGATGTAAATGAGTGATGTGAAGAGACACAGCAGTGTTTAATTTTGATGAGGTAGGTTGTAGGTGTAGATTAAATTTACAGTTTTCATTTGATGTTCCTTAACATAGATTAGCTTCTAGGATAGGTCAGTTTCTTAGGTTTCCAGGCTCCTTTCTTTTCGTTGGTTTGTTGATATATAATATTTGATGTGTCCTGAAAACCTTTATGAAGTGTCGGCTTGGTAAGTCATTTCCTATCCATAGTGTTTGACAAATTTTAGATAGGTAACTATATAGTTTTGGCTTAGAAAACAAGCTTCAGATCTACAGTGTATTGTTCCATAGTCAGCGTGATTTGCTTTCAGATAAAGTAATAGGGGTAAGATATTCTGCGGAATGTACTTTAGGGTGGTGATATTTTTTTCTTGTCAACTAAGGAAATGATCTTTATATGTATATAAGCTTTTCGTTACTTGTAAAATTTGTTTAACCGCTTTCACCATCCATCACTTTGAAATGAGCACTGAGATTCATTTAGGTATTTGTTGTTTTCAACACTACCCTTTGACTTGGATTTTTAGTTGCGTTTAATTCTATTGTCACCCACATACATGATTTTTTCGATTAACGGATTGAAGGAGCTAGACACATTAAGCAACAAAGGTTGGTTATTTACATACTTTGTTTATCTACGGACCGCAATGGACAGAAATAAAAATACAGTCGTGTCCAGCGAGGTGCCATGATCCCAAAAATATAATGATATCGGTAGGTTAACTCATATTTTGAAAATCCAAAATATTGATATAAAGTGCAAAATACTCCAAACAAAAAAGTTGCGTATTTAATTAATTAAAAATTACTGTAAAATTCTAAAAATTATTTTATTACTACGTCTCAAAAGAACCTTGTCCAAATTCGAATCCGATATCTAGTTATATCAAATAAACCGTTACGATCGATAAACGATTCTATAGCGACTATTTGGAAATTTGATTTAGACATATCTACAATCTATAAGATGAAATCTTGATTTTTTATGTTCCATTAGAAAAATACAGTTCAACAGATTACAACGCTTCTTGTTTCGCAGAAATCCGGTTTGTAACGAGTCCTGTATACTCAGTTGAAGTTTAGAACGTTAAATTATGAACTGCCGCGACATTACGGGCTCGATTATATTTAATATATATTTTTATACGTTCAACTTCATTTTAATTAATATATAAATCCACTTATATCACGAATTCAATATTTAAACTGATTTAAATATTCAAATATAAACTGATAAAAATCCGGGTCGTTACATTCCTCCCCCCTTAAAATAGTTTCGTCCTCGAAATTGCTAACGTAGGAAAATGCTACAATATATATATATATATATATATAATCAGGTTAAATTTTTTTTATCTAATCGCTTAAATTCAGTTTTAACAGAACCGATTAATTCTAATTAAAATATTAATTTCGAATAATTTCAGAAATTCTAAAAATTTCCCAACAGCTAAATTTTCGGAGAATTTCAACAGTATCTCCTCTGCACGGCTCATTCGGTACAATTACAACTTGCCACTCGGTGCATTTTCTAATCAAAAGAAAATCAAACAGCCAAACTGACTTATCAAAATCTCATACTCATTTAAACTTGTACATTTTTGATGGGAACTCAACTCTATCTCTTTGACCTGCTATCAGTTCAGCTTATATGAATGCCATATCAATCCATCTCTACTGAATTTACCCTCAATCCAATCATTCTTTTATACTCAAGTCAATTTCCATTTCAACATCCACTTCAAATCTCGATCCCAAACTCCTACTCAACAATCCAGTTTCATGCTATATTACCTTAAATACATCCAAGCTTATTTAACTTAGTTTAACTTAAATTCTAATTTATTCACGTTTATCATTTCAATTTATTTAACTTCATAAGTTAAATTATAAATGCCAGAATTCTAATTCCTAGGTTTTTTTATTTCAAATCAGTTTGAAATCATATATATATTTACATATAATGATGGTAATTCAAAACATTTGAATTTTTGACAACTTGTTTTCTCAAATCAATTCAAAAACAATATCTTTTGGTAGTAATCCGTCACTTAGCACTCGAAAATGAATACCGATAATGGTCGACTTCATCATCGGAATTTATTTCCCAGCGATCAAAAGTGAGTTCAATACTATATCACTTTCAAAACTCATATTCAAATATTTTTATTTACTTCAAAAATATCTTTTCGAAACTTGGATAATATTTTAAAATTTCCCCAGGACCTTAAAATTCCATATATTTAATTCAAAATTCATTTACAAACAATTTCATGTTTCAGAATTTTAATTCCAATTCTGGTTTAAATTTCAGATTTAATCCATCCGATTTATATATTATGCTTATGTGAATTCTTATTGGTTATTTATAACCAATTCAATTATAACCCTATTTGATTATAATTTCAACCAACACACTCAATATATATTTGATAATCTCAATATATTTGATAATCTCAAAATATATACTTATTTTATATCAAAATATATTTTAGGTAAAATTATTTCATTTACCCTCTTTCAGACAATACTATGTCGAAATTCTCTATCCAAGAGTTTATAAATCCCTATCGACCTCGTCATCTAAACGCGTCGATCTGGAATTCATATACCACTCAACAGATCAATCAACACAATATAAAACAGTTTTTATATAAATATACAAATACGCGCTCATATATGTATACACTCAAACTCAATCTAAGGTATTACTAACCCCATCTCTACTAAGTCACGCCACAGAGCCAAGGTAATCACTTAACCTTCTGCTCTGATACCAACTGTAACGACCACGGGATTTTCGACCCTGAAAATCGACACAAAAGCCAGCGTCGACTGTTCAGACCACGAAAATACCGGATCATTAATAGAAAGAAATAAGAGGATGAGAAAGATAAGATAGAACTAACAGAATAGAAGAAGAAGAAGAAGAAGAAGAACACAACTGAGCTGTAACAACCCAGAATTTTGGAACCAATTTAAAATTTTCTTTTAAGGAAACTTTGTTAGAAAATGCATCAGAATTTACTAAAAGAAAAAAATGTTTTAAAATAAAAGTTAGTCTTTATTTAAATGTAAGAATATAAAAATGATTTACATTAAATAAATTATTCTTTTAATGTGAATAAGCATATTTTGATTAGTGCTAAAAGTCTAACTTTTCAATGTCATGTAAGAACATGTATTTGGTTAACATCAAAAAAAAAAAGTTAATCTTTTAATGTCATGTAGAAACATGAAATGTTTTACATTAAAACTTTATTCTTTTTAATGTCACGTAACGTAGGAACCTTAATGACATTTATTGATTGAAAATAAAGTGTAGGTTATAAATGAGATAAATTTTGACAATACATATATATATGTATATATGTATATATCTTTGGCTATCCCCTTAAATATTTTCCCTGTCAATTCAAAGTTAACTTTTAGAAATTCCAAACGTAGACTACATGTTCATAAACAAATAGCATTAATTCTTTCCATTCTATCCTCTCTCTCTCTCCTTTTCATTGTTATATACTTTTGAAATTCAAATAATAAAAAAAAAATGTGTAATTGTAGCATGTAATAAAAGAGAAAGTAAGGAAATAAATGTGTCATAATAGTTGAAGTAAAAATAAACATTTTTGATAAGAAATGTTTACATATAAAATGTTATTATATATTTTATAGGATATTTGAATTCACAGAAAATGTTTTACCTATAAAACATTATTTTATATGATATTTGAATTCACAAGAATGTTTACATATAAAATGTTATTTTATATGATATTAGAATTCACACAAATCGGCTAAGACAAAAATAAGCAATTTATATAAGAATGAAGTTATTAATATAAATCATAATGGGCAGGTTATAAATATAAATTGTAATGGACCCACGTGTATATTTCTATTCTTTTTATTCATGTCTATCCAAGTGAATACCTTCCCGTTTTGTCTTTTCTTGTTTTATTTTGAAATGTGAATAGGAGATGATGGGCTCTTTCTTGAATTAATGGACAAAATAATCTAATATTATAAATAACCAACTGTTCTTTATTTTGTGTATAATTTGCTCTCTATCCACTTAAGTACAAACTGCGGATACTTTTGAAATTTGAAAATAAAAAAATAAAAAAAGGGGGATAAATGTGTCATTATATGTAAACATGGCATTGCATTATTTAATATTGCATGTTTTGAAATTTAGAAGGGTGCATAATTTAAACAATTAGAAAAAAAAGCAAGCATTTAATTTGTTATAAATACAAAGAGGCATATAGGGGAAATAACTTGTGCATTTATTCTCTACTCTCTCTCCCCCCTTCCTTACTAATTAATATATATATATATATAAAGGTTGCTTTCTCTTTATGTTTCATAATTAATTATCAAAACGCATGCTACATTTGAAATACATGCACTTACAGGTCTCTCTCTCTCCCCTTCCTTACTAATTAATATATATATATATATATATTTATATATGTTGCTTTCTCTTTATGTTTCATAATTTCCAATTTTCAAGTGAATTTAACTTAGTCCCAAAATTCGTCACAAATAAAAAAAAAAAATTAGATCGACACCTCATTCCTAGTCAGTAAATTTATTTCTTTCATAGCCTACCGTATGTAAAGAGCCCTTTCAGAAATAAATCACATATCCTACTCAATTCCATTCCTCAATTTTTTCTCTGTAGTTCTCTTCTATGAATTTAAAAATCCTTTCTCTTGTTCAAAAAAAAAAAAACCCCATTGATCCTTTAGAGGAACTTGAAGCACTCTCCACCACCATCGGCAGGCGCGCCTCCTCCATCTCCGACGTGGTGCAATCCGATTTCCCCGTCGTACAATCGATTCGAAGGAAAGTTGAACTCTAGTTTTGAATCAAAAGTTGAAAACTCACGGCTGAAGTAATTAAAGGAGCCATCGTGAACGTGACAATGTCCTCTACATTCTAGAAGAGGTAGGGATAAATATAGAACTTGCTGCGAATTTAGGCGAAATCAAAACTCAAGGAAAATTTCAGATCCGTTTGAACCGTTGCATCGAATAGGACTTCTTGAAAGCAATTGGGACCAATTCTTAGCACGTTCGAATTTTAGATCTATATCCAATCAAAGTGAGAAATTCTGTTTATTTATTTATTTATATACAATTAAAAATACTGAATCATGATACGTAATCTGTTCTAGAACTTGTGTTGTGAAATTATATGTCGCTAAATTCTGTTTGTTACATACGTGATTTGATTTGGCTGATAATACTGTTGTATTGATATGCGGATTAGAATTCTCATGTTGGTTAAAATTTGGTTGTTATAAATAAATATATCATGATTGAATAATTGAAAACAAATATATCGTATTTGTTATAATAAAATTAGAGGAAACGAATATATTATTTTGTTGTGACAAAAGGATTGGAAACAAAAATTTATCATTTTTGTTGTAACCAAATAGTGGAGCAAAATTGTCAATTTTCATTGAAACCAAAAAGTTGAAACAAGGACTTTGAAAATTCAGAAAAATAGTGGTGAGATTTCTACTTTTAAATAAAAAAATTAATTACTCATTTATTTATGATATTCATTCTCTCTAAAGTTCATATGGTGTTATGTGCATATTTGTTGAAATATTGATCGTGTTGTACCGCTGTTGTGTGTACCATGTTTGTTACGAAATGGGAATGCTATTTATTTTGTTTTGTTGAATTGGGATCAACAAAAATGAAGATGGTCATTTTATTGTGCTAGAACTGACAAGAATAAACATTGTCACCTTTATTAGAATATAGAAATTTACTTTAGTTAACACCAAGTATACACTTTTAGCTTAGAACAAATTATTCGCTTTGGTCAATTTGTACTAGTCAGGACAAATTATTCGCTTTGGTCAATGTGTACTAGTTGAAACAAATCAAGCACTTTTGACATTTATATTAGAGGAATAAGTGACATTTATATTAGAGAAATAAGTGACATTTATATTAGGGAAATAAAGTGACATTTATATCAGAGAAATAAATTGACATTTATATTAGAGTAAAGAGAAATAACATTTCAAATCATAAAATGTTAGAGTAAAGTAAAATAACAATTTTACGTATTAAATGTTAAAGTGAAAAGAACTATATATTTTTAGTTGCATTTTTCGATGCAAACAAAACATAGACCAAGATTCACATTTTGTCATTTAAAAGAATTGTACAAAATCATCTCATTTTGTTAACATAGAAAAAGAACAAGTTTTTATGTCATTTTGTTAACATAGAAAAAGAACAAGTGTTTATGTCATTTTTTTTAACATAATAAAAAGAACAAACTTTTATGTTATTTTGTTAACATAATAAAGAGACAAATTTTTACGTTATTTTGTCAACATAAATAAAAGGACAATTTTTATCTTTGTCTTGTCTACAAATTTAAAATGTAATTAAGACAAAAGTACATTTTATGTTATTAAAAATGTAATTAAGATATATGTACATTTATGTTATGTAAATGTAAATGAAAAGTAATATGTACATTTTTAATGTAAATGTAAATAAAAAGTAATATGTACATTTTTAATGTAAATGTAAATGAAAAGTAATATGTACATTTTTAGTGTAAATGTAAATAAAAAGTAATATGTACATTTTTAATGTAAATGTAAATGAAAAGTAATATGTACATTTTCAATGCAAAAGAAAATAAAAGAAAACACTTACATTTTCTATGTAAAGAAAAAAAAACATTTATTCCATTTCCAGTATGAATTAGTATGCTTAACCCGAGGTTGGATTGAGTTGTGATGTAAACCTGCCCGGACCCGCCCGGCTGTCCAGTAATCACAACAATACCTATCCAATGTGAGAGGTTAAAGCATATATATTAATTTTCTAAATTTACATTTTATATATGTAAATTACTTCAAAATATTTAGTGTAAATAAATAAAACATAGACAAAGGAAGACATATATATTTACATTAGGTAAATAAGAGATTAAATAAATTACATTTTTATATGTAATTAAAAGAATATATTTTACACTGTAAAGAAATTTACATTTATATGTAATTAAGACTATAAGAAATAAAATTACATTTTTATGTAATTAAGATTATAAGGAAGAAAATTACATTTATGTAATTAAGAATAAATACAAAATAAAGAACAAATATGTGAACAAGAATTTATTTAAATTTTCTTATGTAAATAAAAAGAATAAAAATAATAATTATGTGAATAAGTATTTATTTACATTTTTCTTATGTAAATAAAAAGAATCAATTTGTAAATAGTTATTATTAACATTTTCTTATGTAAATAATAAAAAGAAAGGTTAGAAAAGAACTAACATAAGATATTCTTTTTATGTTAAAAGGGAATATTAGAAAAGAATTAAAGAAATACAATTATTTACATTTGCTATGTAAATAGGATTTGCAAAGGAAATTGAAACCATTTATTTACAAATAGTGTAAATAAATATGAATAAGAAATTAGATACATTTATTTACAATTAGTGTAAATAAATATAACAAAAGTAAAAGTAAAACATTTATTTACATTTAGGTAAATAAATAAGAAAAAGATAAGAATATATTTATTTACATTTAGGTAAATAAATAGGAAAAGAAAAAGATTACAATTTATTTACATTTAGTGTAAATAAATTGAAAGATAGATAAGCTATAATTTATTTACATTTTAATGTAAATAAAAACAGAGTAAAATAAAAGTGATATTTTTATCGTCATTTTAAATGCGATAAAAGAATAGACGTTAATAGTTGAAATCGCCAAACGATTTATATTTATATATATATAAATATAAATTATAAATTAAACGGAACGCGCACGGCAGTTCGCGTATCGGCAATCGTAACTTTAAACGGTTATACCGAGAGATCTGACCGTCGAATTTTCCCAAAACTGGAACCTTTATAACCGCTTTGGGAAGATCTTTCCAACGATATAGACTTCGTCAAAACCCAACGGTTAGATTTCAAGTTATGTGTAAATCAAATTTGGTTGAAAACAGCGCCAGGGTCGCCCATTGACCCGAAGCGTCGCTAAATTTATTCGAGCTATTTTTATATAAATAAAAATAGCGATAGGTCGTTATCAAATATTAATAACGATAGGAAATGTTTTCAAATTATTATATATATATATATGCGAGAATCATTTGAGAAGACCGAGTTCAATCTCATTTCAAATGATTATACGACGTTTTAAATCTAAGAGTTGAAGACGGCGATTGAAGACCGACGATCTTCACATCGAATGGGTAACTAGCGTTGAGGTCCTTGATTGATTTGCTCCCAAGACGGGGCTAAGATGGTAGTTATCCGGACGTAGTGTTGATTTGTACGGATTTGACTTTCGCTCAGACCCAGGGCATAAGTTTATAAATGGAATGTATATCTGACGTTGTAGTCCTTTATACTACATTCGTTGATCTCTCTTAATATATATCTGTTTGGTGGTTAACACCCTTCTCTGAGACATACGAGCTTAGAGGTTATATATTGGTAGAAATTAATGGTATAGTATGGACTGACAATGTGGCATACTAAAATGCATTGATCAAGGCTTTTGTTGAAAAGCAGGCCTTGTGGTGATGATCAAAGCATAGCCTATTACGGCATAGCTTTGTGTATATCGTGACTTCGCGAGCCTCACACCCCGGTATGAGTCAAAAACGGGATATGGACCGTAGGGAGTGCACACGTTTCTTTCTAGCTAGAGTGGTGTCAGTGACCTACCAGCCCTGACATTTTACTTATGTGGATGATGGATTTTGAGGCGCCTCGTTTTTTTTATAGGCCGTTGGTGGTCATACTATAGGTCCAAAGGGACCGGGAAACGTGTGTTCAGGCATAACTAATCCACTGCCCATAGGCGGGGACCGGCCCTACCGCTTCCAAGGGTTCACTGCGGGGAATCCTGAGGCATTTGCTAGAGTGTCTCGAATCGGAGAGGATCTTGCCCCTAGCCTCGACTCATGATGGAATCCAATCTCCAATACGACCTTGCGGTTTTGATTGTAGAACTAGTATTGACGACATGCTATATGGTAACCATGCCGTCTAGGATTGATACATTATGATTCAAATTGTTTTAAAACATATATATATATATATATATATATATACACTAATAGTATCAAATCCGTTTTTATACGTATCAAGCATCTTTTGACCATTATAAGGTAAAACCCTATCCTCTGGTGTGCGTTGCATTGTGTGATGGGACTTGGGTCTTATAATGGTTTCATTTTTCCAAAAAGACATTGCGTTGTTTAACGATTTACTTTATTATGCACGGCAATCCATTGGAGTAAACCCGTTCCGCGTTAGCGGCGTGGTCCTTGGATTTGCCTTATTACTATTAGTTAAACTAGTTAAGAATTCTCACACCAGTCCCACGACTGACCTGTAGTTTGTTTCACTTTGCAAACTCGGGTGCCCTCTTTCCACACGGGCAGTCGAGTAGCCTTTTGCAGATATAGTTAAGCAGGATCCTGGATTGAAGTCTGAAGCCGGGTCCAGAATATTGATGGCCTTCCGCTGAGATTAATTCCGCTGCAATGTATTTAATTTATTTTAAATGTATCTTCCGCTGTATTAATTATCGATGTGCTCTGATATATTCTGTACTCTGATGTAACATTTATTATTGATGTTATAAAAGTCTGTATTTTTGTTCTGATGTGTTGTATGCCCAAAGTTAAAGTATTCGTAGATTTTCACCTTTTGGGTCAGACCTGTGTGGTTTATGGTCGATTCAAAGAGCAGGAATTTGCGGGTCTTTACAAGTGGTATCAGAGCTTTGGTTAGCTCAAATCTTTGGGGTACAATCGTTAGAACTGAACAAAGACTCATCAGAGATTGGATTAGTAATATCCAATAAGAATACTCATTAGAGATAGGACCAGCAGTGTCCTAGAATGAGAAAACTCATTAGAGATGGGGTTAGTAATGCCCTAGGATGAGTTCAGAGTGATAAGCTTATAATTAACGTATTTTGATTATATATAATCCAATATTAGAAAATATGATTTTTGAATATATAAAAGTTATATATATTTTAAAAGCTAATCAACTAATTGATTTATGATTGTGTAGTATAATTATTAGTTCAACTAATAAAATTATTTGAAGCAATGGAAAAAAATTATAAATTAGTTAGTTAATTAAACAACTTTTAGCTTCGTTCCTTTTCGGGGACGAAAAGATTTTAAGTGGGGGAGATTGTAACAACCCAGAATTTTGGAACCAATTTAAAATTTTCTTTTAAGGAAACTTTGTTAGAAAATGCATCAGAATTTACTAAAAGAAAAAAATGTTTTAAAATAAAAGTTAGTCTTTATTTAAATGTAAGAATATAAAAATGATTTACATTAAATAAATTATTCTTTTAATGTGAATAAACATATTTTGATTAGTGCTAAAAGTCTAACTTTTCAATGTCATGTAAGAACATGTATTTGGTTAACATCAAAAAAAAAAGTTAATCTTTTAATGTCATGTAGAAACATGAAATGTTTTACATTAAAACTTTATTCTTTTTAATGTCACGTAACGTAGGAACCTTAATGACATTTATTGATTGAAAATAAAGTGTAGGTTATAAATGAGATAAATTTTGACAATACATATATATATGTATATATGTATATATCTTTGGCTATCCCCTTAAATATTTTCCCTGTCAATTCAAAGTTAACTTTTAGAAATTCCAAACGTAGACTACATGTTCATAAACAAATAGCATTAATTCTTTCCATTCTATCCTCTCTCTCTCTCCTTTTCATTGTTATATACTTTTGAAATTCAAATAATAATAAAAAATGTGTAATTGTAGCATGTAATAAAAGAGAAAGTAAGGAAATAAATGTGTCATAATAGTTGAAGTAAAAATAAACATTTTTGATAAGAAATGTTTACATATAAAATGTTATTATATATTTTATAGGATATTTGAATTCACAGAAAATGTTTTACCTATAAAACATTATTTTATATGATATTTGAATTCACAAGAATGTTTACATATAAAATGTTATTTTATATGATATTAGAATTCACACAAATCGGCTAAGACAAAAATAAGCAATTTATATAAGAATGAAGTTATTAATATAAATCATAATGGGCAGGTTATAAATATAAATTGTAATGGACCCACGTGTATATTTCTATTCTTTTTATTCATGTCTATCCAAGTGAATACCTTCCCGTTTTGTCTTTTCTTGTTTTATTTTGAAATGTGAATAGGAGATGATGGGCTCTTTCTTGAATTAATGGACAAAATAATCTAATATTATAAATAACCAACTGTTCTTTATTTTGTGTATAATTTGCTCTCTATCCACTTAAGTACAAACTGCGGATACTTTTGAAATTTGAAAATAAAAAAATAAAAAAAGGGGGATAAATGTTTCATTATATGTAAACATGGCATTGCATTATTTAATATTGCATGTTTTGAAATTTAGAAGGGTGCATAATTTAAACAATTAGAAAAAAAAGCAAGCATTTAATTTGTTATAAATACAAAGAGGCATATAGGGGAAATAACTTGTGCATTTATTCTCTACTCTCTCTCCCCCCTTCCTTACTAATTAATATATATATATATATATATATATATATAAAGGTTGCTTTCTCTTTATGTTTCATAATTAATTATCAAAACGCATGCTACATTTGAAATACATGCACTTACAGGTCTCTCTCTCCCCTTCCTTACTAATTAATATATATATATATATATATATATATTTATATATGTTGCTTTCTCTTTATGTTTCATAATTTCCAATTTTCAAGTGAATTTAACTTAGTCCCAAAATTCGTCACAAATAAAAAAAAAAAAATTAGATCGACACCTCATTCCTAGTCAGTAAATTTATTTCTTTCATAGCCTACCGTATGTAAAGAGCCCTTTCAGAAATAAATCACATATCCTACTCAATTCCATTCCTCAATTTTTTCTCTGTAGTTCTCTTCTATGAATTTAAAAATCCTTTCTCTTGTTCAAAAAAAAAAACCCCATTGATCCTTTAGAGGAACTTGAAGCACTCTCCACCACCATCGGCAGGCGCGCCTCCTCCATCTCCGACGTGGTGCAATCCGATTTCCCCGTCGTACAATCGATTCGAAGGAAAGTTGAACTCTAGTTTTGAATCAAAAGTTGAAAACTCACGGCTGAAGTAATTAAAGGAGCCATCGTGAACGTGACAATGTCCTCTACATTCTAGAAGAGGTAGGGATAAATATAGAACTTGCTGCGAATTTAGGCGAAATCAAAACTCAAGGAAAATTTCAGATCCGTTTGAACCGTTGCATCGAATAGGACTTCTTGAAAGCAATTGGGACCAATTCTTAGCACGTTTGAATTTTAGATCTATATCCAATCAAAGTGAGAAATTCTGTTTATTTATTTATTTATATACAATTAAAAATACTGAATCATGATACGTAATCTGTTCTAGAACTTGTGTTGTGAAATTATATGTCGCTAAATTCTGTTTGTTACATACGTGATTTGATTTGGCTGATAATACTGTTGTATTGATATGCGGATTAGAATTCTCATGTTGGTTAAAATTTGGTTGTTATAAATAAATATATCATGATTGAATAATTGAAAACAAATATATCGTATTTGTTATAATAAAATTAGAGGAAACGAATATATTATTTTGTTGTGACAAAAGGATTGGAAACAAAAATTTATCATTTTTGTTGTAACCAAATAGTGGAGCAAAATTGTCAATTTTCATTGAAACCAAAAAGTTGAAACAAGGACTTTGAAAATTCAGAAAAATAGTGGTGAGATTTCTACTTTTAAATAAAAAAATTAATTACTCATTTATTTATGATATTCATTCTCTCTAAAGTTCATATGGTGTTATGTGCATATTTGTTGAAATATTGATCGTGTTGTACCGCTGTTGTGTGTACCATGTTTGTTACGAAATGGGAATGCTATTTATTTTGTTTTGTTGAATTGGGATCAACAAAAATGAAGATGGTCATTTTATTGTGCTAGAACTGACAAGAATAAACATTGTCACCTTTATTAGAATATAGAAATTTACTTTAGTTAACACCAAGTATACACTTTTAGCTCAGAACAAATTATTCGCTTTGGTCAATTTGTACTAGTCAGGACAAATTATTCGCTTTGGTCAATGTGTACTAGTTGAAACAAATCAAGCACTTTTGACATTTATATTAGAGGAATAAGTGACATTTATATTAGAGAAATAAGTGACATTTATATTAGGGAAATAAAGTGACATTTATATCAGAGAAATAAATTGACATTTATATTAGAGTAAAGAGAAATAACATTTCAAATCATAAAATGTTAGAGTAAAGTAAAATAACAATTTTACGTATTAAATGTTAAAGTGAAAAGAACTATATATTTTTAGTTGCATTTTTGGATGCAAACAAAACATAGACCAAGATTCACATTTTGTCATTTAAAAGAATTGTACAAAATCATCTCATTTTGTTAACATAGAAAAAGAACAAGTTTTTATGTCATTTTGTTAACATAGAAAAAGAACAAGTGTTTATGTCATTTTTTTTAACATAATAAAAAGAACAAACTTTTATGTTATTTTGTTAACATAATAAAGAGACAAATTTTTACGTTATTTTGTCAACATAAATAAAAGGACAATTTTTATCTTTGTCTTGTCTACAAATTTAAAATGTAATTAAGACAAAAGTACATTTTATGTTATTAAAAATGTAATTAAGATATATGTACATTTATGTTATGTAAATGTAAATGAAAAGTAATATGTACATTTTTAATGTAAATGTAAATAAAAAGTAATATGTACATTTTTAATGTAAATGTAAATGAAAAGTAATATGTACATTTTTAGTGTAAATGTAAATAAAAAGTAATATGTACATTTTTAATGTAAATGTAAATGAAAAGTAATATGTACATTTTCAATGCAAAAGAAAATAAAAGAAAACACTTACATTTTCTATGTAAAGAAAAAAAAACATTTATTCCATTTCCAGTATGAATTAGTATGCTTAACCCGAGGTTGGATTGAGTTGTGATGTAAACCTGCCCGGACCCGCCCGGCTGTCCAGTAATCACAACAATACCTATCCAATGTGAGAGGTTAAAGCATATATATTAATTTTCTAAATTTACATTTTATATATGTAAATTACTTCAAAATATTTAGTGTAAATAAATAAAACATAGACAAAGGAAGACATATATATTTACATTAGGTAAATAAGAGATTAAATAAATTACATTTTTATATGTAATTAAAAGAATATATTTTACACTGTAAAGAAATTTACATTTATATGTAATTAAGACTATAAGAAATAAAATTACATTTTTATGTAATTAAGATTATAAGGAAGAAAATTACATTTATGTAATTAAGAATAAATACAAAATAAAGAACAAATATGTGAACAAGAATTTATTTAAATTTTCTTATGTAAATAAAAAGAATAAAAATAATAATTATGTGAATAAGTATTTATTTACATTTTTCTTATGTAAATAAAAAGAATCAATTTGTAAATAGTTATTATTAACATTTTCTTATGTAAATAATAAAAAGAAAGGTTAGAAAAGAACTAACATAAGATATTCTTTTTATGTTAAAAGGGAATATTAGAAAAGAATTAAAGAAATACAATTATTTACATTTGCTATGTAAATAGGATTTGCAAAGGAAATTGAAACCATTTATTTACAAATAGTGTAAATAAATATGAATAAGAAATTAGATACATTTATTTACAATTAGTGTAAATAAATATAACAAAAGTAAAAGTAAAACATTTATTTACATTTAGGTAAATAAATAAGAAAAAGATAAGAATATATTTATTTACATTTAGGTAAATAAATAGGAAAAGAAAAAGATTACAATTTATTTACATTTAGTGTAAATAAATTGAAAGATAGATAAGCTATAATTTATTTACATTTTAATGTAAATAAAAACAGAGTAAAATAAAAGTGATATTTTTATCGTCATTTTAAATGCGATAAAAGAATAGACGTTAATAGTTGAAATCGCCAAACGATTTATATTTATATATATATAAATATAAATTATAAATTAAACGGAACGCGCACGGCAGTTCGCGTATCGGCAATCGTAACTTTAAACGGTTATACCGAGAGATCTGACCGTCGAATTTTCCCAAAACTGGAACCTTTATAACCGCTTTGGGAAGATCTTTCCAACGATATAGACTTCGTCAAAACCCAACGGTTAGATTTCAAGTTATGTGTAAATCAAATTTGGTTGAAAACAGCGCCAGGGTCGCCCATTGACCCGAAGCGTCGCTAAATTTATTCGAGCTATTTTTATATAAATAAAAATAGCGATAGGTCGTTATCAAATATTAATAACGATAGGAAATGTTTTCAAATTATTATATATATATATATATATGCGAGAATCATTTGAGAAGACCGAGTTCAATCTCATTTCAAATGATTATACGACGTTTTAAATCTAAGAGTTGAAGACGGCGATTGAAGACCGACGATCTTCACATCGAATGGGTAACTAGCGTTGAGGTCCTTGATTGATTTGCTCCCAAGACGGGGCTAAGATGGTAGTTATTCGGACGTAGTGTTGATTTGTACGGATTTGACTTTCGCTCAGACCCAGGGCATAAGTTTATAAATGGAATGTATATCTGACGTTGTAGTCCTTTATACTACATTCGTTGATCTCTCTTAATATATATCTGTTTGGTGGTTAACACCCTTCTCTGAGACATACGAGCTTAGAGGTTATATATTGGTAGAAATTAATGGTATAGTATGGACTGACAATGTGGCATACTAAAATGCATTGATCAAGGCTTTTGTTGAAAAGCAGGCCTTGTGGTGATGATCAAAGCATAGCCTATTACGGCATAGCTTTGTGTATATCGTGACTTCGCGAGCCTCACACCCCGGTATGAGTCAAAAACGGGATATGGACCGTAGGGAGTGCACACGTTTCTTTCTAGCTAGAGTGGTGTCAGTGACCTACCAGCCCTGACATTTTACTTATGTGGATGATGGATTTTGAGGCGCCTCGTTTTTTTTATAGGCCGTTGGTGGTCATACTATAGGTCCAAAGGGACCGGGAAACGTGTGTTCAGGCATAACTAATCCACTGCCCATAGGCGGGGACCGGCCCTACCGCTTCCAAGGGTTCACTGCGGGGAATCCTGATGCATTTGCTAGAGTGTCTCGAATCGGAGAGGATCTTGCCCCTAGCCTCGACTCATGATGGAATCCAATCTCCAATACGACCTTGCGGTTTTGATTGTAGAACTAGTATTGACGACATGCTATATGGTAACCATGCCGTCTAGGATTGATACATTATGATTCAAATTGTTTTACAACATACATATATATATATATATATATATATATATATATATATATATATATACACTAATAGTATCAAATCCGTTTTTATACGTATCAAGCATCTTTTGACCATTATAAGGTAAAACCCTATCCTCTGGTGTGCGTTGCATTGTGTGATGGGACTTGGGTCTTATAATGGTTTCATTTTTCCAAAAAGACATTGCGTTGTTTAACGATTTACTTTATTATGCACGGCAATCCATTGGAGTAAACCCGTTCCGCGTTAGCGGCGTGGTCCTTGGATTTGCCTTATTACTATTAGTTAAACTAGTTAAGAATTCTCACACCAGTCCCACGACTGACCTGTAGTTTGTTTCACTTTGCAAACTCGGGTGCCCTCTTTCCACACGGGCAGTCGAGTAGCCTTTTGCAGATATAGTTAAGCAGGATCCTGGATTGAAGTCTGAAGCCGGGTCCAGAATATTGATGGCCTTCCGCTGAGATTAATTCCGCTGCAATGTATTTAATTTATTTTAAATGTATCTTCCGTTGTATTAATTATCGATGTGCTCTGATATATTCTGTACTCTGATGTAACATTTATTATTGCTGTTATAAAAGTCTGTATTTTTGTTCTGATGTGTTGTATGCCCAAAGTTAAAGTATTCGTAGATTTTCACCTTTTGGGTCAGACCTGTGTGGTTTATGGTCGATTCAAAGAGCGGGAATTTGCGGGTCTTTACATGAGCAGAATCAGAGTAAACATGAATCTCACAGCGGAACGAATAAAATTTATTATATAACATAACTTTGAAATACAAAACTGTATTGTATGTACATACCATTATCAGAGTACAATACATCATATCACAGCGGAAATGATCTCTAAATATTAACGGTGAAGTCTTCTACTTCCAGCTCCTCCAAGTGAATCTGCAAAGCCTGAAACACTTGACTGCCCGTACAAATTTGGGCACCCAATAGTTTAGGGAAAACAAACAAAATAAACTCTGGGTCAGTCATGGGACTGGTGTGAGTAATTCCAACCATACGATTTAACTTTGAAATCCTTTTAAAAGAAAAGATAATAGTAAGACCAGCCCACACATAAACATGGACGGTTTTTACCTTACTATAACCCAAAACATTTTGATATCAAAATCCAGTGATATTATAATAATGTCTAATCAAATAAATAACCAAATAGTAGAACGCTTGCATCTCACGCTCTACATACATAGTATAAAATCAAAAACCGCAGGGGCGCTTATTGGAGATTGGATTCCCACTATGACAAGGTATGGGACCACCAGCCGATAGTGTATCTCTAGAGGCGAATACACTGGGTTCAACAAGAACGTCTTGCAACCCGGCCCACACATGACCGACCACTCATTTCGCTTGAGTGTATCGAATGTATATCACCAACGGTTGGACTAAAACCACCGTTTCCCGAATGGGCAGAATCGATAGATTAAGAAACAAAAGGAATTTCTCTAGATAGGTGATTATACACCCTAATGGGAGCGACCCACATAGCCATGCTGCCTGCCCGATTTTTGTCATTTCCCGGTTGTGAGGCTTGAGGCTACGCCTATCTTTTAGAACATCTGGCCACCATACACTTTGAATGCCACATCGTCAAACCCATCAAATCACTAGTTGATCTTCCCAAAAATATTATGGTATAAAAGCTAAGAGAAACGAATTTCTCTGCCACCAGACGTAATACCTTGAAAAGATCGTCTTATGTGACCGTTAGGAATACTCTGTCAGACATTCGTCCATACAAGTTGTCCTAGGACTGAACAAACAGAAAGCACCATTCTGGAGCATGACGACCCATACATTTCACTTCGTCTTCAATTGTCTTCAGCATAATCAAATTCGCAGCGCTTATGCCTATACGGAGAGGTTTTAGATAATATATCCAACCGGACTCTCCGTATTGACAACGATGGTCAAAACCCTTCGATAGTCGGTTATTTAACTATCGAAGTAAAAACAAACATCCATTCAAATGGACAACTAAACATCACACAACCATGGGCACTTTTTATTTACTATTCATCATCGTCGAATTATAATTCCATTTCTAATAGTGTTATTTAACTCTAATCATATTTCAAACATCGAAATGATGTCATCGTTTTCTGAAACGATTCTCAACTACTCGTTCTTATATTTCTTTGGACAATCATCGTTACTTATTACTTTAGGATAAGTGGATTTCAAAGAAAACGGTTTACATCCCCTAGGGAGTAGTGCTATATAAAAAATCATGCTTAAGTTTGGTCAACAACGCTAATTTATCGTTATAGTTCAAAAACTTGTCATACGCTGTAATATTCTCCTCTATAACTAATCTCGACAGAACAGTCACGCTTAAGCCTAGTCAACAACGTTATTTTATCGCTATAGTTCAAAACTTGCAATATGCTGTCATATTCCTTTTATACTAATCTTGACATCTCTTTCCGTTACAAAAATCTTGACATTTCTTTCCATTACAAAAATCTTGACATCTCTTTCTGTTACAAAAATCTTGACATCTCTTTCTGTTACAAAAATCTTGACATCTTTTAAATATGATTTTATGACGCCATATCCTTATTTGAAAACTCGGTTGTTTAAATTTATTTACATTGGTCATTAACTCTTCACTCCATCTTCCTTAAACATTTCTCTTTAAACTTCTCTTATCAAAAATCGATCACGTTCCTTGTCTTTTTGGCAATTTACTTCTTATTCGTATTATTATACGCAATTCAATAAAACATCTCAATACAAACTTAATACCAGTTTATAATAGAATTTCTATTATAATTTAAACTTCGCTTTAATTATAAAAATATAATTTTTATAATTAACTTCGTTGATTTGTCTGACGGTCAACCAATTTTTTTAACAAAAGGGGTTTATGGTCGAGTGTCGCTATTTTTTTAATCGATATCGTCTATTTACCAAATCAACATAACGTTGAATTTCCATTCAACACGGTTCAAACAGTGCACAAATAGTACATCTAAATATTTAGGAATCCGGTTGAGTTCGTTCAACCGATTTCTGCATCCACAGAAGTTAGTCAAATCAGTATCCAACCAATGATGTGTACATATGCAATGATATATATCTATTTCAACCGATTTAACTGTAATTTACCTAATCAACCATCACACAGCATTCAACCATTATTTTAAAATATAAATATTTTAAAATAAAACAGGGTTAGTGAATTTACTCAACTTCGCGTGTTAACCTTTAAATAACGATTTGCGTCAGTCTATTAAACCAGACGTTCCATTCTTTTGATCACGCCACAACCCCAGAAAACATTGTCTGCTCTATCACATCATCTCGCCGAGCCTCCCTCTTCTACTTTAGTTCACGGAACCCATCCAATGAGCAACACTTTCGATCTCCTTGTCTCGAGCTCGCGGCCACCCTCCACTTCAGGTCTCCAGAAATGAACCCGACTTCTACAACGATAAACTTCGACTTCCACTCCTTGCTACTAACGTCAGTTTCAAAACAAAAGTTTTTAAACCACCACTCATTTGCTTCCAATGTCAAAAGTCGTTCCCCATTATACCAATTAGCACATCACCCCAGGAATTTGCACTGTTCTTCAAATAACCACGTGCACAATCTCTGCAAATGTCCCACTTCACCGCACTAACAATACATGCGGCACTTCATCCGTTCCGCTCCAGATTTTTCAACAGAACACACTCGAGATTCCCACTTACCATTTTCCAAGTTTCCTCCACTTGCAACTCGTGTCAAACAGCATGTCCACGTACCCAAACAGTGAACCCACTAGCTCCTTCATATTCTACACAAACGAAATGGCCGCACTATCCCTTAACCTCTTCACCAAAAACAGAACCATCACCGTTTAACTCCACCACCTCAACTACATGCTCTGACCTCCGCCGCCATCATTGATGTCAATATCCCCTCTCCGGCAAAATCCCTTTTCCGCAGACCCGCAACACACAAACACGTTGCCTTCACCAATATGAATGCATGCCCCTTTACACAAAACTGCTGCAACTCCTCCATATACAAAACGTTGCACCTGCGGCGAAATCTCCTTTCATTTCGAACTTCAACAGAGACCATCCCCTTGCGTCTCTCCTTTCCAAGTTTCCATACGCCATCAAACACCCCCTCATACGTACACAGTACCCTCTCTTCCTTGTACCGCTCATAGGCTTTCCCCCTAGCCCGACGTCCTCCCAATGGCATAGCCGAACTCCCATGGTCCATGCGTGTCTTCAGAATTTCGCAAAACTTATACCAACGTTGCTCTCCTCCCTTCTGAATTCAGAACTAACAACTTAAACAAGATTTGATGCTTACATCTTCGTCAATATGTAAACTTACCCTTCGCTGGTTATTTCTGGAATTCCAAAACCTGCATCGAGCGTTCTGAAAATGCTACGAACGTGAACGGCAAGGTATAAGTATCGATGGAGAAAGAATTCTCTTTTTTTTTCTAATGAGGAGTATTGTTTTTGAACTGAATTTTTGAAGCCATTGAAGATGGCGGCTTTTGTTTGCTGAAGAGGACAAGTATGAGAAACAACGCATGTATTTATACAATTAGCTTCCTTGGTTGCCAAGGAGTAGAGTGTACCACTACCGCAAATAGGACTGATATTTTCTCCATAGGCATGTGTTGTGGTGATGTAAATGAGTGATGTGAAGAGACACAGCAGTGTCTAATTTTGATGAGGTAGGTTGTAGGTGTAGATTAAATTTACAGTTTTCATTTGATATGCCTTAACATAGATTAGCTTCTAGGATGGGTTAGTTTCTTAGGTTTCTAGGCTGCTTTCTTTTCGTTGGTTTGTTGATATATAATATTTGATGTGTCCTGAAAACCTTTATGAAGTGTCGGCTTGGTACGTCATTTCCTATCCATAGTGTTTGACAAATTTTAGATAGGTAACTATATAGTTTAGGCTTAGAAAACAAGCTTCAGATCTGCAGTGTATTGCTCCATAGTCAGCGTGATTTCCTTTCAGATAAAGTAATAGGGGTAAGGTAGTCTGCGGAATGTACTTTAGGGTGGTGATATTTTTTCCTTGTCAACTAAGGAAATGATCTTTATATGTATATAAGCTTTTCGTTACTTGTAAAATTTGTTTAACCGCTTTCACCATCCATCACTTTGAAATGAGCATTGAGATTCATTTAGGTATTTGTTGTTTTCAACACTACCCTTTGACTTGGATTTTTAGTTGCGTTTAATTCTATTGTTACCCACATACGTGATTTTTCCGATTAACGGATTGAAGGAGCTAGACACATTAAGCAACAAAGGTTGGTTATTTACGTACTTTGTTTATCTACGGACCGCAATGGACAGAAAAAAAATACAGTCGTGTCCAGCGAGGTGCCATGATCCCAAAAATATAATGATATCGGTAGGTTAACTCATATTTTGAAAATCCAAAATATTGATATAGAGTGCAAAATACTCCAAATAAAAAGTTGCGTATTTAATTAATTAAAAATTACAGTAAAATTCTAAAAATTATTTTACTACTACGTCTCAAAAGAACCTTTTCCAAATTCGAATCCGATATCTAGTTATATCGAATAAACCATTACGGTCGATAAACGATTCTATAGCGACTATTTGGAAATTTGATTTGGACATATCTTGCAATCTATAAGGTGAAATCTTGATTTTTATGTTCCATTAGAAAATTACAGTTCAACAGATTCCAACGCTTCTTGTTTCGCAGAAATCCGGTTTGTAACGAGTCCTGTATATACTCAGTTGAAGTTCAGAACGTTAAATTACGAACTGCCGCGACATTACGGGCTCAATTATATTTAATATAAATTTTTATATGTTCAACTTCATTTTAATTAATATATAAATCCACTTATATCACGAATTCAATATTTAAACTTATTTAAATATTCAAATATAAACTGCTAAAAATCCGGGTCGTTACATTTGGGCTTAAATTCTTATCGTCAGCAGAAGAGAACCTTCAGATGGAGAGGTTCCTAGCACTCAAGCAAGGGGACATGTCTGTTAGGGAGTACGTGAATAAGTTTAATCAGCTTGCTCGGTTCGGTTTGGACTTGGTTAACACGGCCCAGAAAAAGGCTGTATGCTTTGCTCAAGGATTGAAAAAGCCACTACATAGTTTGGCCATAACTCATATACCCATGGGGGCGACCTTTGAAAGCTTGGTGGATATGGCTCTACTTCATGAGGAAGACAAGAATTGCAAGAAGGAGGTTAAGCCTAATGAGACTCAGAATAAGAAAGTTGACTTCAAGAAGGGAGGCAACAAGAATAACAAGAATAACAAGAGCAACAACAAACCACGTGAGACGAGGAAGTGTAACTTTTGTGGTATTATGGGACATCTAGCTAAAGACTGTAGAAAGAAGAAGAGAAAGTTGGGTGAATGCTTTCATTGTGGAGATACTGGACAAATCAGCAAGGATTGACCTAAGAAGCAAGGACAGGGGCAAGGGCAGACCCAGCGAGCAGGACCTTATGGAGGGCAGTTGCATGCTCTCAACACCACTCCAGCACTTGACCGAGGTAGTAATATTTCCGTAGAAAGCCTTGTTTACATTTCTGACTTTCCTGTTCGAACCTTATTTGACTCTGGTGCATCGCATACTTTTATTTCTTCTAATATTGTTGAAAATCTGCACCTAAGTACTAGTTTGGTTGAGGATCCTGTTATAGTTTCAAATCCAATTGGGGGCTCCGCCCATTTATCTATGATGTGTGAGGATTTGAGGATCTCTATCTTAAGCGTAGAAGTCACGTGTAATGCTTATGTTCTTGGATTTATGGGATACGGTTTGATCCTAGGTATGGATTGGCTGTCCGATTATGGAGCCATTCTTAATTGTGAACGAAGGGTAGTGAGGCTCATGACTCGCCTTGGTAATACCCTTGAAATTTCTTGTAACCCTAAGGGTCCGGTCATGTGTTATCTTGAATCTTTTGACTCATCCATTGATAATTTGTAATCTGTAAGAGTGGTCCGAGAATATCCAGATGTCTTTGATGAGGTGAGGGGGTTACCTCCTAAACACGAGATAGACTTCCTAATTTATCTTGTTGATAATGCCAAGCCAGTTTCATTGCCCGTTAGGCACATGGCCCCGCGAGAAAGAAGAGAGCTCAGTAAACAAGTTAAGGAGCTGCTTGAGAAAAATTTCATGAGGCGAAGCATTTCTGAATGGTGTGCTCCGGTGGTATTCGCTACTAAGGTGGATGGATCGCTTCGTCTATGCATAGATTATCGTGAGTTAAACAAGCTGACAAAGAAGAATAGGCACCCACTACCAAGAATCGACGATTTGTTTGACCAGCATGTGGGAGCATCTGTTTTCTCTCAACTCGATCTAGCCACAGGATTCCATCAGCTTAGAGTGGCTGAGGATAGCATTGACAAAACTGCGTTTAGGACTCCAGATGGTTTCTTCGAATGGCTCGTCATGCCGTTTGGGTTAACGAATGCACCCGCGTACTTTGTAGATTTGATGAGTAGGGTGTTTCGGAAGTTCTTTAACAAGTTTGTGGTAGTTTTCGTGGACGATATTCTGATCTTCTCAAAGGATGAAGAAGTGCATGCTAGACATCTCAAGGAAGTCATGGATACGCTTAGAGCACACCAGTTAAAGGCTAAGTTCTCCAAATGCCATTTTTGGAGGAAGGAAGTTCGGTTTCTTGGACATGTAGTTTCTAAGCAAGGCATAGCCATGGACCCCGCAAAGGAAGTTGCGGTACAAGACTAGAAAATTCCTAAGAATGCAACGGAGGTGAGGAACTTTCTCGGTTTGGCGGGCTACTATAGGAAGTACATTAAGGACTTTGCTAAGATTTCAGCCCCTCTTACTAAGTTAACAAAGAAGAACCTAGCTTTTGCATGGGACATCGAATGTGACGTTGCTTTTCAGAGACTCAAGAGAGCCCTCACCACAGCTCCAGTTTTGGCATTACCTGACAGAGGCAAGGTGTTTACGGTGTACACAGATGCGTGCGGCACAGGATTAGGCGCTGTCCTAATGCAAGAAGGAAGAGTAATATGCCAAGGGGGCAGACAACTTAAAGTTCATGAGAAAGACTATCCCACGCATGACTTGGAGTTGGCCGCGATCGTTTTTGCACTTAAATCTTGGCGCCATTATCTTTTAGGGGAGAGGTTTGAGCTGTATACCAACCACAAATCGCTCAAGTACCTCTTCTCACAGAAAGATTTGAATCTGAGACAACAGCGGTGGATGGAATTCTTGGAATCATATGACTTTGATATAGCTTACATCCCTGGCAAGGGTAACGTGGTGGCGGACACACTAAGTAGAAAAAGGTTGACCTTGAGCCCCTTGTTTGTTGAAAGGAAAAGCCTTGAGTTCATAGCAACCTTTGATTTTACACCTGTTGTTGAGTCATTGACTGCTACGTTAGCATCTCTTGGGTTAAGACCTACACTTCTAGATCAAGTAGGGACTTCACAGAAGGAAGACCCACAGATAGTCGAAATCATGGACAAGTTGATTAGTGGTGAGACGTCAATTCACCTCGGTAGGTATGCCATAGATGACAAGGGATAGCTAAGGCGTGATGGAAGGCTATGTGTCCCACAAGTGGGAGACTTAGTAAGGAAAGTTCTCGAAGAGGCGCATCCCTCGAAGATGATCATACATCCTGGAGGGGATAATATGTACAGAGATATGAAACGCATTTTCTTTTGGGCTGGAATGAAAAAGGACGTGGCAGAGTTCGTTTCGAAGTGCATGGTGTGCCAACAAGTAATGACCGAGTCGCAGAAGCCCGGTGGGCTATTACATCCATTGTAGGTTCCGCAGTGGAAATGGGAGAGTATCACGATGGATTTCGTGGATGGACTTCCTAGGTCAAGGAAGGGAAATACTAGCATATGGGTCATAGTTGATAGACTCACGAAAAGTGCTCACGTCATTCTGGTGAAAAGCAAGAGGACCGCATCATGGCTAGCGTCTATTTACCTTCGAGAGATAGTACGGTTGCACGGGGTTCCTTCTAGTATAGTTAGTGATCGTGACCCGATTTTCACTATCCAGTTTTGGAATAGTCTGCAAGAAGCCATGGGTACACGACTGAGTTTAAGCACGGCCTATCACCCACAGACGGATGGACAAACCGAAAGGGTAAATAGGGTACTAGAAGATCTCCTGAGGCTATGCATTCTTGACTTTTGTGGTACTTGGGAAGACCATCTTCCTCTGGTGGAGTTTGCATATAATAATAGTTACCAAGCTAGCATCGGAATGGCACCGTTCGAAGCCCTATATGGAAGACCATGCAAATCGCCAACTTGTTGGTGGGAGACGACAGACAGGCTTATACTTGGGCCCGACATGATAAGGGACACTTCTGAGAAGGTTGAGTTGATACGAAGACGGATGAAAACGGCCCAAGATAGACAGAAATCTTATGCGGACAAGAGAAGGACGGACCTAGAGTTCGAAGTCGGAGATATGGTCTTTATAAAAGTTTCTCCTTTACGCAATGTAGTTCGTATTGGAGCGATTGGAAAGATAGTGCCAAGGTTCGTAGGACCGTTCCCTATCACTGAGAGGGTTGGGCGGATGGCCTATAAGTTAGAATTACCCGAGAGGCTAGCCGGAGTACACAATGTCTTTCATGTCTCGCATCTCCGAAAGTGCTTACATGAATCAGCCGAAGTGGTTGAGCCAAGTATCCTTGAAGACATAGAAGTGGAAAAAGAAGCAACATTGAGGCGAGTTCCAATTCATATCTTAGGAACAGAGATCAAGAAGCTAACGAATCGAGAAGTCAAGCTAGTTAAAGTTCAGTGGAGTGAAGCCCAAGAAGACGCAACTTGGGAAACCGAAGAGAAGATACGCGCGCTTTACCCATTTCTTTTTGAGGGTACATTCTCGATCTCTTTTCCTATAAACTTGAAAACCTTTTCGTATTATGCTTTTACTAACTACATTTGTCTTGTTATCTTCTCGATCTTATCTTGAGAACCTTAGGCAAAACCATATGGATGTAAACATGTGATTGAAACATGTTATGGTTGATGTTTGAAAATGGTTGCAAGTGTTTGCAAGTGATTGCTAGTGGATGCATGACACACATTAGGCACTAGATCGACTCAGTCACATTTTCATGTTCCATATGCATGAGTGCTTATACTTGTACATGGATGGAACTTGTTATGCTATCAATTGGATGTTGCATATGAATGAATGTTTGTGCACTCATGTAGAGATTATAAAGTATGTTAGGAATTTTTGCATACATGTTGGATTCATTACACAAAACATATTTTGCATTAAGGAGGTCTACTGAATCATTAACCGCCTGATCTTTTGCATTAGATAAGTACATATACACACACTTTCTGCATATGTTCATACAGCACTAGAAATATTTTAAGGACAATGGTTGCCTGTGGATGATGTTTTGAGTAGATGGGTGATGGATGGTAGGACACATCCTCCCTAACTTAGAGATTTCGGGGACGAAATCCTTTAAGGAGGGGAGAATGTAACAACCCGTATTTTGATAACGTGTTATAACTATAAATCTAGGCAGAATTAATTTTTAAAATGAGAATCAAGGGAAACGGGTTACGCCATTGCGTTCGTCTCGAAATTCTGCTTGGAAATGAGTCCAATTTTTCGAAAATCGGAGTCCGTATGACCAAGTTATGACCCTTCGAAGTTTTCAGAAAATTTCAAGTTCAAAACAGCTCAGAATTCGAATTCAAATTTTGAATTCAAGCCACAGAACAGACTGGGCGGGAAATTTCCCGCCCAGGACCAGGTCGACCTGGGGGTCGACCATAGAGTCGACCTGCCCAGGACCAGGTCGACCATAGTGTCGACCTGGGTGTCGACCTGGGGGTCGACCTGGTGGCCGAGCCCACTTTTGAAGCTGAATTCACTTTGATGTTTCTGGCCTCGTTTCTGTCTACGTTCGTCGAACTGACCCTATATAAACAGCCCCTAACACTAGTCTCTCTACACAAAATTCTCCCTGACCGTATGCTGCTCTAGTTCTGGTTGAAAAGTTAGAGAAAGGGACTACTTCTTCTACGTCGAAACTACGTTAAGAGAATTGCTGATTTGGGGATTTCTGTTAAGACTTGACTAAGCATATAAAGATTCAACATCGACTTTCTTTTTCTAATTCTCGAACCACGATCTGTAAGCCTCAGTTACTTTTAGATTTAAACTGTAAATGTAATATGAATATGTTGTAAATTGAAATTGGACCAGTGTATGATGACTGTTTTACATCCATTCTTATTCATCTTGGATCTTGACTTTTGGGTATATTACTATGACATTGATTTGGGGCCTATTCATGTTGTAAATCAAAAAGAAAAACCCCTCATATTATCATGCCTACAATGTTGAATCTGCTATTAGTCACAAGTTTATGACTATCATCTTATGTCAACCATTACCATGACTATACTATCACCTTATGTCAACTGTTATCTTGACTAGTACCTTATTTTGCTAGATTTGGAATCTTTATGTTTGAGGCCGATATTCCATATGCCAGTAATGTTATAATCATTTATCTCAAGTCATACCATGCTATGCCAGTAATCACTTTTGCCACCTTATACCCGTCCCTTTTTATGTTATTCCCTAATTAGATTTATTTGTATCGATTCGAGTTTATGTGCGATGGGAATATGATTTTGGTAGATTAGGTAAAACATGAATTGGCTTTGAACATGAACGTTATTATAACTTGAACCTATATATGGACAAGAACTTGACATGAAATTTACATGAATTTTGACATGAAAACTTGAACATGGGCATGACACTTAGATAAACTTGAAAATGGCCAACTCGAGGTTGGGTTGAGTTTGCAGTGTAAATCTGCCCGGAACCGCCCAGCGAATCCAGTAACTGCAAAACAATAGGATCCAATGTGGGTAGTCGGTCATATCGCATGTAAAACCCGAGGTTAGACTATGTTGTGGTGTAAATCTGCCCGGAACCGCCCGGCAAATCCAGTGACCACAATAATTGGTCTAATGTGAGAAGTTGGGGCGCATTAATGAATTAATGCCACATGATAGGGTTAAGTCATGAACCACTTGAATATACTTAACCAATTTGACATGATGATTTGATAGGGTTAAGTCATGAACCGCTTGAACACACTTAACCAACTTGATACATGATTTTGGATAGGGTTAAGTCACGACTTTGAATGACAACACTTAACCCATTAGAAACCCTAGTTACGCGGTCCTTTTCAGCAGTAACCCACTTAGATGTATCACGATACCCTGGGACTAGGCAGGGTGGGGCACGATTACTGGGCTGATTGTAAGCGACCAGAACGACGGCTGAGTAGGTGTGCCATTGTAGGTTCAGGCGGACTACGGTCGTGCACTTAGTCCGGAGTTGAAAAAGCAGGCATTGGGCACCAGTAGGTTTACACTGTGCGTGCTTGATTCATGTCGGTGGTTGGCACCATAGGGCTTGATACACCCTATGGTGGACCTAGCACAGGTGACTACATTTCAGGATAGGGCCTTACGACACAGACACTTGACGAGCTAGAACTTGTAGGGAGCCGATCGATTAGTAGATCGTACCGTAGGACCCTGTAATGGGTCACTTCATGATATTGGGCCAAGGGATCATTTCATGATTAATACTTGACATGGGTTAGAACACTAGTACGGTTGGTGCAGCGAATCTTGAATATGCGATGCTAGACTTGACTTATCATGTTATCTTAATTATCATACCAGTCCTGTTATCATCCTTATGTTTAATTCCAGCTTTCACATGTCATGTTACCTTTACTAGTTTTTATACTGAAAGTCACTAGGTCTTACCAGGCTTATGACTGACCCTTTTTCTTTCGCCTCTTTTTCTTTCGTTTCCCCCCCAGGTTCTCAGGGAGGAAACACTAGCTCTTAGCTTGGATTTAGCTTGCTTTCTGTCAGCTCATGTACGGTTTGGTCTTGAGCTATGCTATGGCTGCACTTCTGCTATTTGTGGGGAATAATTTACTTTTGTTATCTTAAGTTAATGCTTCTTTATCTAGAACTTAATGTAATGGAATAATTTGTACCTTGGATATATGAGGTTTTGACTCTTTTCTTGAAAGTAATAAAAATTGGGTTTTTAATTTCTACCGCTGCTTTATTTATGTTCTGCCTTGTGATATCTCTGTGTATGTTTACCTAGATAATACTCCACCAAAACTAGTGCATTCCCTTTGTGAGTGACCCTAGCGGAGGTGGGGTGTTACAGAATGCGAAGCACCAGAATAAAAAAGAGTTCTAATAGGATGATTGGAAAGAGAAATCGGACCTTCCACAAAAAATTTCCTACCTCTATCTGGAGCACTGGTCGCGAGAGCATGCACTTACCCTGCAGAAGCTCCTGCCCTTTGACCTTGTCCCTATTTCTTCAGGCACTCCTTACCAAAATGTCTGACCTCTCCACAATTGAAGCAAGTATTCTTCCTTCTTTTGCAGTCCTTTACCAAGTGACCCTTGCATCCACAACTATGGTACTTCCTCTTATCCTTAGCCTTGTCATTCTTTCTGTCCTTCTTCTGTTGCTATTGTTGTTGTCCTTTCTTGGGCCACACTTTCTTGTTTTGTGTTTCCTCAACCTTAACTTCTTTCTTGTCGCTTTTGTTTTCCTCATGCATCAAGGCCAAATCAACAAGCCTTTCAAAAGTTTCCCCTATTGGAATATAGGACATAGTTAAACCATGAAGGGGTTCATTCAGTCCTTTAACAAACCGCAAAGCTTTCTTATGTGGAGTGTCAACCAGTTCCAATCCAAACCTTGCTAGTTGGTTGAATTTGTTAACATATTCTCTAACAGTCATGCCTCCTTGCTTGAGCGCCAAGAACCTTTCCATTTGCATGCTTTTCTCAGCTTGAGAAAGAAACTTCATTTCAAACCTCTGTCTAAAATTATCTCAAGTTTCCACCGGACGCCTTGCTAGCTTTACTTCCCACCAGAACGAAGCTTCATCTGTCAACAGGCGGCTAACTGAATCTTCCTACGATCGTCCACCTCGAAAATACCAAACAGATCCTCCGTTTCTTTGAGCCAATTTCTTGCCTCTACGAATGTCTCAGTTCCATGGAATGGCTTCCCTCCCATAGCACAGAAATCTTTGTAGATCTTAGAAAAATTATCAGCATACGGAGGAGGAGGAGGAATGGCAGGTGCAGCTGGGGGAGGAGCATCAGCTTGACCATCGGCAGGCGCCGTGGCCTCTAGATACCTACGGAACCAGCCTGGTATCATAACGCCCTCTGGAATATTAGGTTCCCCAGACATGCTAAAAAGAAAAGGAAAGGGATTCAGACAAAGGATCAAAAGATATCACATATGGCTTCGGGGAAATTTTTTTTTTCAAAACAGACATTTCTTTTTGAAAAAATGCTTTCTTTTAAAACCTTTTTGAAAATAAGTTTCAAAATGTTTTATCTAATCTGGTAACCATCAGCTCTGATACCAAGTGTGACATCCCACGTTCGTTAATGTCACTCATTAAGAGAATGCATTAAATTTCGTGAAGTGTTATAGGTAAACAGAAACATAAACATTACAAGGTAGATATAAAATAGTAGCGGAATTAAAAAAATTATTAATCATAGAGCATCGTAGTTCAAATCATCATATGTCTGAAAATACATAAACCCTGTACATCATTAAAACTTCTATCTTACACTTAAAATATCATAGTACAATAATAAAAGAAGCATAATCCCCAGAAGAAAAATGGCCATAGAAGCAAAGATAAGAACTTTAGCAATACATCTAAGCAACTCCAGCAAAATGAAAGCAGAATCCTGATCAAACTTGAATATTCCCACCCTGAGAACCGAGGGGAGGGGAAGGAAAGAGAAGGAAGAGGAAACAAAATGGGTCAGATATAAAGTCTGGCGAGTCCAATTACTTTTAGCATATAAATAAGTAAAAGTATCATGACATGCATATAAAGTGGATAAGAAAGCTAACAACATAAAAGGCAAGTATGACAAGGTAATCAAGATAAACATGATAGAGTGTATACGCTTCTCTAATGATTCCTCTGCACCGATAATAGTATAACCAGAATGAGATGATCCCAACAACTATAAGATGGTAGACTTAGGCATACTTCCAGTGAGAGGTTTTCACCCCATATAATCAACAGGCAGCCCAACATTCCGGAGTTACCCCTGTGGATAATAACGGGCTCCTAAACATATCGGAGTCTAAGTGTAACCTAAATACTACCCTAATAGATCGGCTCCCAACTCCGTAGATACCATGTGATGGCCCCATAGTATGATGTATGACTCCCTAAAGTGGCAGCCCTTCATTTTCTGGATGTGCACAACCATATCTACTAATGTTACAGCGTCTTATTTTCCCAAGCAAGCGGAGTCATGCAGGCACATGACCCCGATGGAACGCGTCGTCGGACACTGTCCCCACTTTTGGATCTCTTACAATCATCCCAGCAAGCGTGCTCCAACTATGACCTAGTTCAGAGTACTCATTTGATACATATATATATGGGTTACTGACTGAAATGGGCCCCCACACACAAGATGACGCAAGCTCTCCACTTTGTCTTGCATCCCCACTACTAGGTTTTCGATTGGTTATGCCCTACCGGTTTAAAAGATCGCATAACCCCATAGGTTAAGTTTGTGGGCCTATATATAAATATTACCCACCCACCCCAGATTTACTTAACCCACCCACTGTTCAAACAAGTTTACTTAACCCCTATTCAAGGTCACGTTCACACAATCCCTATGGATTCAACTAGGTTAAGTATTCCAACTCTTTACCATGTTCATTTATGGTTATAATGTGCTAGACCTTCCATATTAAGCCTACTACTTGTGGATGCTGGATATGTCGGTCGGTTCTGGGTAGACTTCTTCCATAAGCCTGGCTTAACCTCGTGTCTTAGCATGTCTCGTGTTTGTGCACCTAGACCTCTCACATTAGATTCACCACTTATGGTCGCTGAATATGCCGGGAGGTTCCGGGAATACTTCCACCACAAGTGTAATCTAACCTCGTGTCTAGGCGCGGTTATATTTTCTAATTACTGTAATCCTAGGCATTTCCATTATTAACCAAATTTACCTATGTCGTTATAGGTTTTCATGCCCTTTTCCCCAACTTATGTTCATAATGAACCATATGCCCCAAATTAATATTATCACACTTTATTCAAGACATGCCCAAATTCCCAATTACAAGTTATGCCCCAATTCAACGTTTTCCCCTCGTTCCCATTCTAACGCATTCGCAAATTTCATCAGCATGCCTAGGCTCGAAGGTAGCCTAGCTATATAAAAATATAAGGGAAAAGGTAGAGGGAATAGTACAGAGATGATCATACCAACATGATGGACATATAATGGCAGGATCATGCATAAAACATATAGTGGCATAATTACAAGGTAAGCATATAGGAACAGATCTAATGAACATATGATAATAGAACTGATTCTAACATAATAGGGACATGCATAATATGATCTAAACAATGATTTAGATGTCCAACGGTAACAACCCGCATTCTACGCATCTAGGATCGTAGAATATTTATTTCTTTTTCGTAGGAAGTCGTATGGTCAGGTACTTTTGGGGAACGACTAGCGGGGTCATTTACCATGTTCATGATTTTTGCCGATTTTTAAATGACCATTTTGCCCCTAGCTGATCTTGTTTCGTCCATAACTTTTGATTGGAAAGGATTTTTGACCTGAAACCACTTCCATTGGCTTCGGATGATGGTTTACATTTCCGTAGAGTGGTCCCATGCGAAAAATGGACTTATCGTTTGGGAGATATGGCTGAAATAAGGTTTGGAAGGTGAAAAACTGCTTAATCGGGCCAAATAAGGTGATTAGTAATTGGGCCCATAACCCATTTCGGGATTAAGGTTATGGGGAGGCTGAAATGAGTTAGGGTTTTATTTCATTTCAGTTTTCTAGCCTCCACTTACCTCTAAGAAACCCTAAAAATGGCCTCCAACCTCTAAATCACCTCCAAATCACTTTCTACTTGAAGATTGGGCTTAGCAACATCAAATCAAGAGAGATCAACACCAAATCAAGATTAGAGCTGATGTTTTGCATTGGGATCTTCACCAAATCAGAGATTTATTTCAGATCTAAGTTTTATTTGTGGCTAAGGTGAGTGGTTAGCATTGTTTTGACACTAATTACAGTTAATCAGGGTGATTAGTGATAATTAGTGAATTCTTACACTATAAAATTCTGGAAAAATATTCTAAAAATTCGAAACCTTATTTTAGACCTCTGTTAGAAATTTGGGTTGATTTGATTAAGTTTTGTTAATCCTATGGTTAGTTTTGCTTAAACATGCTTAAGGGAAAATATGGGATTTTGTCTATGTTTGATCCGTTTTATCCTATCACATTTGTGTTTTGATGTTTGTGAATGATTATACATGTTGCTATGACTGTATAGTATGCTTTGTGATTGTCTAGAAGTGTTACATTGGTCGAAAACGCCGTCGAATGGCGTAAACCATCGCTGGAAGAGTTGCAGGAAATTGGATAGCCCCCTGTTCCGCGATCCGAAACGGATAGCCCCCTGTCCCGCGATCCGAAACGGATAGCCCCCTGTCCCGCGATCCGAAACGGATAACCCTCTGTCCAGCGATCCGATGAAGTCCAGTGATCCGATGAAGTCTAGTGATCCGATGGAATCCAGCGATCCGATGGAGTCCAGTGATCCGATGAAGTCCAGCGATCCGATCTAGTGGAGGGAGCATGAGCTGACGTCATGGGGCAATCCACGAGTCACGAATCGAACCAGGACTAGATGGAAGCTTGGACGTGAGGCATGGATTACAAACCAAATGAAGACCGATCCGGAGAAGACCAAAACCCGAGATGCAAAGGTAGTCCAAATGGGAAGTTTGTACTCAGGATCCAGTTGGGAGCCAACGAGTTAACTTCATGATTGTGCTTTGCTGCGGGACGTGTGCAAAGGGGTTATCGGTATCCGTAGCCTTGGTTCACTATTGAGCGACGGATAGTGGGCTTGTAGTGATAGTTGTACGGGATTGGATTCTGTCATGGCCCAAAGGATTAGGTGACCAAGGTAGTGGCTATCGTATGCTTTACGCACTGAGTGAGAGATGTGAGGATGGTTGCTATGCTTGATTGTTTGCCATCACTATGACATGCACACTCTCACCCCCGTATTCTTTACACCATCTGTTTAGTGGCACCTTAGAGTATTGTACGGTATGTAGTGCTATCTCTTTGGTTGCAGGTCCAGGTTCAGGTATGATTGGATTATACCTGTTATTGTTTTGTTTTGCTGCTTATCGCTCATACCAGACTTTTTGTCTGACCTAGAGTTTTATGCCTCTTCTTATTACTCTGGGTGCTCTCACGAGTAGACTAGAGGCATGTTAGCCGGGTATGCACGAGTAGCTGATCCGGAGACGAGAAGGAGGCTCCCACGTATGATATATAGATATTCTCCTTGTGTTGTTGAAGGTCACTGCTTGGGCATTAGTAGTGTACCTCCTTCTTTTGCTTTCTTTTGCTTTAGAGACAGTTTTAAAGTTGTAATAATGATGTTGGATCATAAGTTGTATTTTGGATTTCCGCTGCCATGTTAGACATGATTTAGTTTTCAGCTTATGTACTGTCTCGCCTGTTTTATGTCAAGTATATTATTATTATTATATTTTGTTCCATGCGCTGTGAGACATTCTACAGGTTCTTTTTTAGTTCATTCTCTTCTTTCCTTTCTTTGGCGACCGTTCCGTGCTAGTCGGGCATGTGTACAGCGCACTTTCGGAGGAAATGCCGGCTGGTGCGGGGCGGGCCGTCACATTTGGTATCAGAGCTCTAGGTTGCGTAGTTAACCTAGGGAAAGACACCAGGGAGAGATAATACGTATATGAGAGCGCCTATTTGTGATTATTTTGGTTTTCAAAAGCTATATATATATTATTAGTATAGCTACGGATGAAGTCGCACTGCACTGACACCACAAAGAAGATGGTTAATCGTTTTCTCTTTACAGATTGAACGATGAGCCGAAACTTGAGGAACACGGGTCCAAGGGGTAACAATAGGAATGACCCTGATATGAGGGTGATGTTCACCAACTTCATGAGAGAGATGCTTAGGGATGTGCAGAGGGCAGCTCCCAATGCTGGTAATGGTGGTGGTCCAGTAGTGCAGGCGCCTAGGGCCGATTTCGCCAAGCTAAACAAGTATTATACTAGTCTTGGTGGGAAGCTGTTCCACGGAACGGAGTCAGCTACGGATGTTCAGGATTGGTTGGATAACTGCGAGCGTATCTTCGAAGACTTGGGTATCGAGGATGCAACGAAGAGAAGGCTAGCGTCACGTCAGCTACATGGACGGGCAATGAATTGGTGGAATGCTATAAAGGCAGCTAATCCAGAGGATCAGTTTAAGGTTCCCTTTAGCGATAAGTTCATTCCAGCTGCTCAGAAGTCAGTGTTGTTTAAGAGATTCTTGGAACTCAAGCAGAATGGCAGAGCTGTCTCGGAGTATATTGGCGAATTCGACACTTTGTCGAAATATGGATTATCCCTTATAGATACTACCGAGAAAAAGAACGAGAAGTTCATAACTGGCTTGGATGGATACTTGGGGGAAAGGCTTATTAACCACATCAATGAAACGTTTGAATTGATTGTGGGGAAAGCGTTAAGATCAGGGAGTCTTTACCCTAAGCCAAGGACCGAGATTGCTGTTACACCTACAGAGGGGCCAAAGCCGCAAGCAAGCGGTGGAGGCAAAGAAAATTCCCAGAATAAGAGGAAACATGACCAAGCTAAGGATGGTCAGAAAAAGAAAAATAAGAACGATGGCGAGTGCTTTAGTTGTGGCAAGAAGGGTCACTATGCCAGAGATTGTCGGGAAAAGCCTGGGGAAAGGAAGTTCTTTAATTGCGGCCAAGCGGGACATCACAAGAATGAATGTCCAGAATTTCCTAGGGAGAAGCAGATCGTGAAAGCATATGATATCAACGTTGTTCCTTCTTCGTCGAATGCCCCAACTGCAGCACAAAAGGAAAAAGGTGTCGTTATTCGAGGTATGCTTTCTATTTAAGATGTTTCTGTTCGAGTATTGTTTGACAAACCCGAGATAGTCGATAGACCTTTAGTAGTGACGAGCCCGGTTGGTGGTTCGACTAGCCTTAGTATGATTTGCCGTAACGTGGTCTTATCGAGTCATGGATGTATGTTTGTTGTGATTGCTTTATTTTGAGCTTTACTAGGTTTGGCTTGGTTTTGGGAGCTGATTGACTCCAAGGGTATAGAGTGGTAGTAGATGGCGAAGAGTCTTTGACGACCATTAGAGTGGATGATGGACGAAAGGTGGTATTGGATCGCTTACCTTACGATGAAGATGATAACGGGAGTCAGAGAAGCAAATGTACATTGGATGTACAGTAGTTTGGTCAGGACTTGGTCAAGCGATCGATAATAGTTTCAAACAAGATTGGCGAGGATATCCAAAGTCGGTTATGGATGCTTGAGTGTTTGGATGTTTTTCTCATATCATCTCACGTAGATTTTCTGAACTTGGAGGAGATATTTCCTTGGGTGCTTGTCTGATATTGGTTTAGGCCTTTGGGGCTTGTGCTCGAAGAATGTCGAGGTCGACTAGGATGGTCTGCATGAGAGATAGGCAGTTGTTGTGATTTTCAATGGATGATATCTTGGTTTACTAGAAGAGTGATGGGCAGCCGTGACATGATAAGACTGTTCAATGGTATAGACTGCCCCGAGTCAGATTCGATAGGGTTATGAGATGGCTCGACTGGGACTCGAGAAAGATGCAAAGTAATGGATTGTTTAGGACCCTATGCTGATGTTCTCTTTGGATAGTAGAACTTTGAAGAAATAGGATGTGTTCGTTGATCATGGAAGATGCAACGAAGGGTAGGACGATTCAAGTTCGACTTGGACTCGTAAAAGAAAATAGGTATTCGTTGATCTTGGAGCTTCAACGAATAGGGAGACGACTCACGTTGGACTAGGGTTTGTAGGTAATGGATACTCAAGACTGGGTCTGAGTTTATAGGTAATAGATTGACTCGAGTTGGACTCGAGAAGGCTGCAAGGAATTGGATTGGCTCGAGTTGGACTCGAGAGGGCAGCAAGATAATAGATAAACTTGGGTGGGACTCGAGTGTTTCAGGCGGACTAAAAGCAGGGGTATCTGGGGATGCCGGTTACCTTGGATCCATTGGACGTAATCTAGTTATCCTTGGAGGATAAACATACGTTGGACGTACGGTAGTCTGTTAGAGGCGGGGCTTCCATTAGTTATTGATGTTGGTTGGACCAGGCATACAGGTATCGACGTATTCATGGCTTTAGCAGGTGATAGATAGGATTTGTTTGATGGATGCTATGTTTGTTGTGTTTGTTCCTATCTTTCTTCTCTTGAGTAGACTATCACCTGTAGGATCCTGTTGGATAGAAATAAGATAAGTTCGTTGATCATGGTGGTATGATGGTTGTAAGATACTTTACGGTAGACTTGAAGTATGTTTGGGCATTGTGGAGCGTCCGTTGTCTTGGAGATTCAACGGATATAGGAGTTTTAGTTGGACTTGGACTCGTAGGTAGAGTACCTAGATTCATTGGATGAGTCTAGTTCACCTTTAGAAGGTGAATGTACGTTGGACGTGCAGTACGAATATGGGTAGGGTACTTAGGTTCATTGGATGACTCTAGTTCACATTTAGAAGGTGAATGTACATTAGACGTACAGTACGGATATAGGTGTAGAGCCTAGGGTCATTGGATGGATCTAGTTTGCCTTCAAAAGGTGAATATACGTTGGACATGCAGTATGGATGTAGGCAAGATTCGGGTTAGACCTGGAAGGACATTTGGAATGTAGTTGGTAATTTGATGTATAGGGTTGGATTACCTAAAAAGATGACAGGAGTACATGACCTATTTCATGTTTCTCAATTAAGGAAGTTCATGCATGATTTTGATTTAGCTATTTCACCAGACCGGTTGGACGATACCAAAATAGAACCCAAGGCAGATGGGAACCGCGAGACAGATTTGCATTATCAGGGACGATACGAAGCAACTACGAAGGGAGACGGTGAAATTAGTGAAAGCCCAATGGGGCAATGGTTCTTCCCTTGTTAGTGAACCGCATGCTAGGATAGGCTTGTTGTGCTATCACGTATGTTTGATTGTTTGAAATTGGTTGATAGGCATGCGGGACCCATTGTTTGTTTCTTAGTTAAGGAATTTCGGGGGCAAAATTTCATAAGGGGGAGAGAATGTAACAACCCGTATTCTACGCATCTAGGATCGTAGAATATTTATTTCTTTTTCGTAGGAAGTCGTATGGTCAGGTACTTTTGGGGAACGACTAGTGGGGTCATTTCCCATGTTCATGATTTTTGCCGATTTTTAAATGACCATTTTGCCCCTAGCTGATTTTGTTTCGTCCATAACTTTTGATTGGAAAGGAGTTTTGACCTGAAACCACCTCCATTGGCTTCGGATAATGGTTTACCTTTCCGTAGAGTGGTCACATGCGAAAAACGGACTTATCATTTGGGAGATATGGCTGAAATAAGGTTTAGAAGGTGAAAAATTGTTTAACCGGGCCAAATAAGGTGATTAGTAATTGGGCCCATAACCCATTTCGGGATTAGGGTTATAGGGAGGCTGAAATGAGTTAGGGTTTCATTTCATTTCAGTTTTCTAGCCTCCACTTACCTCTAAGTAACCCTAAAAATGGCCTCCAACCTCTAAATCACCTCCATATCACTTTCTACTTGAAGATTGGGCTTAGCAACATCAAATCAAGAGAGATCAACACCAAATCAAGATTAGAGCTACTGTTTTGCATTGGGATCTTCACCAAATCAGAGATTTATTTCAGATCTAAGTTTTATTTGTGGCTAAGGTGAGTGGTTAGCATTGTTTTGACACTAATTACAGTTAATCCGGGTGATTAGTGATAATTAGTGAACTCTTACACTATAAAATTCTGGAAAAATATTCTAAAAATTCGAAATATTATTTTAGACCTCTGTTAGAAATTTGGGTTGATTTGATTAAGTTTTGTTAATCCTATGATTAGTTTTGCTTAAACATGCTTAAGGGAAAATATGGGATTTTGGCTATATTTGATCCGTTTTATCCTATCACATTTGTGTTTTGATGTTTGTGAATGATTATGCATGTTGTTATGACTGTGTGGTATGCTTTGTGATTGTCTAGAAGTGTTAGATTGATCGAAAACGCCGTCGAATAGCGTTAACAATCGTTGGAAGAGTTACAGGAAATTGTGCAGGAAACAGATAGCCCCATGTTCCGCGATCCGAAAAGGATAGCCCCCTGTCCCGCGATCCGAAACGGATAGCCCCCTGTCCCGCAATCCAAAACGGATAGCCCCCTGTCCAGCGATCCGATGAAGTCCAGCCATCCAATGAAGTCCAGCGTTCCGATGGAGTCCAGCGATCCGATGAAGTCTAGCGATCCGATGGAATCCTGCGATCCGGTAGAGTCCAGCGATCCGATGAAGTCCAGCGATCTGATCCAATGGAGGGACCATGAGCTGACGTCATGGGGCAATCTATGAGTCACGAGTCGAACCAGGACTGGATGGAAGCTTGGACGTGAGGCATGGATTACGAACCAAATGAAGACCGATCCGGAGAAGACCAAAACCCGAGATGCAAAGGTAGTCCAAATGGGAAGTTTGTACTCAGAATCCAGTTGGGAGCCAAAGTGTTAACTTCATGATTGGGCTTTGCTGCGGGACGTGTGCTAAGGGGTTATCGGTATCCGTAGCCTTGGTTCACTATTGAGAGACGGGTAGTGGGCTTGTAGTGATAGTTGTACGGGATTGGATTCCGTCATGGCCCAAAGGATTAGGTGACCAAGGTAGTGGATATCGTATGCTTTACGCACTAAGAGATGTGAGGATGGTTGCTATGCTTGATTGTTTTCCATCACTATGACATGCACACCCCCACCCCCGTATTCTTTACACCATCTATTTAGCGGCACCTTAGAGTATTGTACGGTATGTAGTACTAACTCTTTGGTTGCACGTCCAGGTTCAGGTATGATTGGATTATACCTGTTATTGTTTTGTTTTGCTGCTTATCGCTCATACCAGACTTTTTGTCTGACCTAGAGTTTTATGCCTCTTCTTATTACTCTGGGTGCTCTCACGAGTAGACTAGAGACATGTTAGCTGGGTATGCACGAGTAGCTGATCCGGAGACGAGAAGGAGGCTCCCACGTATGATATATAGATATTCTCCTTGTGTTGTTGAAGGTCACTGCTTGGGCATTAGTAGTGTACCTCCTTCTTTTGCTTTCTTTTGCTTTAGAGACAGTTTTAAAGTTGTAATAATGATTTTGTTTTATGTCAAGTATATTATTATTACTATATTTTGTTCCATGCGTTGTGAGACATTCTATAGGTTCTTTGTTAGTTCATTCTCTTCTTTCCTTTCTTTGGTGACCGTTCCGTGCTAGTCGGGCATGTGTACAGCGCACTTTCGGAGGAAATGCCGGCGGGTGCGGGGCGGGCCGTCACACCAACTAACAACAAATCTGATTTGGCCACAAACATAATAGAACAGGTATAAGGTGATATAGACAGTGAATTAGCTCTACAATCTAAGGCAGATCTAACATGATAAAGGGGTATAGGTTTGGATCTAGTTCATAATCATGTTAGAATAACTAAGATAAATAGGTTATAGTAGATCTGATGTGATTCAAATGGTCATAGGCATAGATCCAAGTTATAGTCATATCAAGTTTTACTTTAATTATTTCTATCTAAAATTAACATAGACTCACAGTGTTTGGATCTAGAAAAATAGAAAAGAAATTGCTAGCAATGAATCACAGATCTTTAACCTTGAATAACTTGATTGCAGATGAAGAAAAGACTTGATTTGATCTGGGCAGAAGCAACATCTAGTTCTCCATTATTTTTGGTGTGCAAAAACATGAGAAATGAGGCCATATTTATAACCAGCCCCAAAACCCTAATCTGCCCAATCTGTCGCGGGGGGTCAACCCCCCATTATGGGGTCAACCCATAGGTCGACAACCCCCTTGAGGGGTCGACCCGGGGGTCGACACCCCTGAGCGAGATTTTCGCCGCCCTCCCCAATTTCAATTTTTGAACTGATTTTTGAATTCTAGACCTATTATATATATATATATATGTATGTGTGTGTGTGTACATATATAATCTTCTTATGCGTATACAAACTTCAAACCTTAATAACTTCTTCATACGATGTCCGATTTATGCAAAACAGGTGTCTATTTTGACCAGGGTTCCAAGACGAACACAATGGAACAGTCCATTTCATTAATTCTGAATATTAAATTAATTATTCCTTAATTTATCATCTTTAGTATTGTTAAAATTATGGGGTGTTACAAATCTTTTAATTAAATATTTGATCTTTTTAGAAAATGGTTCTCAATAATTTTATGGGAGGTACATTCTCAAATCTCAAAGTCATATTGCGATGTTTAACCAAATATTATAAATTAATCATCTTACCTGGGTTAAATAACAGCTGCAATTTAAATCCTTGTTCACTGTAAACTATTCTAATGTACTAATTAAAGCAAGAATCTCTCACCTCATTCATCAAGAAACAATACACTGCAAATTCGGAATTTCCGGTGCTTTCTACCGCTTGAAATCTCGTCTTTTTGGTTCGAAACGTCTTTGAAACTTCATGGCAACCTCGGTACTCACTCTAGCAAGTGTATGAAGCAAGAAAGGAAGGAGCTTTGGTCGATTGGAGGCTTCTGGAGCTCGGGTCTTCACTGTCCGGAAGTGGAGAGAGGCTTGGAGAGGCCTACAACTCATCTCGAGTGCTAGGGTTCACCACGGAGGAGCTAGAGGATAGTACATGAAGCTAGATACCTTAAATGAAGCAACTTTTTTATGCATTGGAGCCATTAGAGAAGAAGAAGAGGGAGAAAAGGTGGGCTGCGTGTTGCGCACATGCGGGGGGGGGGGGGGGAGGGGGGAGGGGTAGGTGCGGGGGGAGGGGGAGGGGAGGAGAGAGGGATCTAGGTGTAGGAAGAGGGGCTAGGGTTTAAGGAGGAAACTATTAATTTAGAAGAGAAGTGGAGGTAGGAGGAAATTAAGAAGTGAGGAGAGAAAGTGAAAAAATGAATTTAAGTAGGAATTCTCTCTCTCCCCCCAATTGTCCGACTATAAACGATCTCCGTTGGCTACAAAATTTTGGCATAAGAAAATACACCAAATTCCAAATCCAACAAATCAAGTTTCGTCGAATTCCGAGTTCATTTGATCTTCCAATTAGATTCTCAATTATGCTCAAATAAGCCCCAAAAATGCGATTTTAGTGCACCTTTTCTGCTTGTATTCCCAAATGACAATTCCATAAATAATTAAACTTAGGATTCTTCCATTATTTATTGATAAGAATCCAGAAAAAAGTGAAATCGAATTCCAAGATCATCTCAACAACATTCCTTTGTAAATTGATCGTCTATTTTAACCCAAACGGATTTGTCAAGCACGACCTCATATTAACTCGGTTCGCCGTGAAATTTAAAACCCAACAATGGTTTGCTATACCGATTCCAACAAAATTGGTCTCGTCGAATTTTGAGCTTGCTAGCAAAATCTCACTTTTAAGGGCTATGCGTTGATTTAAAAATCAAAATTTTAAATCCCAGATTTTTAAGTTGTTTTAACAATTTTACTAAGTTTATTTTAAGTCAAATAAAACATAAAAACTAATTTTGAAATTATTCTCAAGTTATATTTAGCAAAAATAGTCATTTTCCCTTTAAAATAGCTTAAATTAAAATTTTAAATTGGTTCTAAAATCCCGGGTTGTTACAGATTTGTAAGCGGGAACAATTTTAATACCTAGTAAAAACCTTGGGGAATGTAGCAGTAGGCAGGGTTTGCTGAAGCATGGTAAAATCTGTGTTATTTATTTTCTGCATTTTTTTATCTGCTGCAATCTGTTCTGTGATATTTTTAATATCTCAAGTTAATTTAATAAACCCTATTCACCCCTCCTTTAGGGTTAATCTAGATACATAAGAATTCCATCCCAGAAGTCACCTCTATCGTCTCACACTTGGAACCTACTTGGTAGCCCTCTGTAAGATTTCCTCCTTCCTCGGACTAGCCAGTCATACTAGAGTTATGTCTTCAAAATAACCCGATCATCGTTATGAAGAAACGTCATGTCAAGCACAACTATAAGGAATATATCCCCCTTGCTCATATCCAGATCGGCCCATCCCCTGCTCAACATAATCGAGTCGGGACTAATTTTCCATAACCAGATTGATTATGTCGATCCGGGCTTCAGTCACCATGTGTAGATCGGCTAATTCGCCCTGGACTTGGTTTCTATCTCCGGATCGACAAGGTTGATCTGACTTTATTTGATATGAGTCTAGATCGATCCTATTGATCCAAAGCTTTCGGACATCCTACCAAGTTGACCTGGCTCGTATACTGAACCAGAATCCTCTTCTCTGCCTCCTTGTTACTTCTTTCCACTTTGGTGCTAGCCGAACCGAAGATACATCCCCTAGCCGAACCGAACTTGCAAGTACTATAACTTGATCTCTATAACTCCAAACGACTTGAAATTTGGCATACGGTCTCATCCCCACAAAATTTTGTGCATATCGATGATATTGGTCCGGCTCGACCTGGTCGAATAGAAACTTGTAACGTCTCCACAACAATTTCTATCGTCCTATTTTGCCATCCGACGGCATTTGCATCCATTCTAACATTCCTAGGAATTTTCTTAACATGCCAAACAACTGAAATAACATACAAAGCAACCAAACAAGCTTAAATACCTATAGAAGTATGATTTCCCTTAATCTCTTAAATTATGGGATTCACAAATCAAGCCCAAGTCCATCCAAACTTATATATGTGTCATAAAATGATTAATAAAGAATTATAAGCATTTTTACATATTTTTATGAGCATTCCATATGCTAGTCTACCCTAATTGGTGAGTAAGAATACTATTACTCACCTTAATCACCGATTCACCCCAAACGAATTAAATGCGAAAATAGAGATGTTCGGCTCGGATCCCTTGGTGTTGTAGCAACCCTTTATCCTCTTTTGTTGTTGATTTGACTTGATTTGATGTTAACTGGGTTATTGGCTAATCAAAGGAGGATTTAATGAAGGATTAGAGAGGTGAAGGCCATTATTGTTGTTTAGATCTACTTTGGAAGTTGTGAAAGTAAATAGGAGATGATTCACCATCCTTTCAACCCCTACAAGTCATCAAATCCGAAATGGTTATGGGGCCCTACCTGTTAATGACCCAAATAGTTCATTTAAGCTGTTTGCCCCTCTCCAAACCTTGTTTCACCCATTGCTTCCAAATGGTAAGTTTGTTTGCTTAATGTGACCATTCTACGAAATGGAATACCATCATTTAAATCTAATAGAAGTGGTTTAAGGTTTAAATTCTTAACCAATCAAAAGTTATAGGTGAAAAAATATTTTCCAAGGGTAAAATGATCACAATTAAATTCGACAAAAATAATGAAGGTAGGGAATGACCTTATTAGTCAGTTTCCAAAGTTACATAGTCATACGACCCCGAACGGAAATAAAATGAAATAAATATTCTACAATCAATTAGGGTTTGAGACATTGATGATGATGGTTTTGATGACAACAAACCTTGTTTTAACTATTATTGTTATAAAATATATAATAATACTATTCTCTAGAATACATATATATAGCGGCTATTTGAACACAAGATAGGGACACAAAATTAGATACATAAATTGTGGACCATTGGATTATTTGTCTTTACGTGAAAGGTAGAATTCAGAGGGAGATCTTGTGGTCCACAATTTGTGTATCCAATTTTGTGTCACCATATTGTGTTCAAATAGACTTTCCCATGTATATATATGTGTGTGTGTGTGTGTTTTTGTGTGTAATGATGTCAAAAAGCGGAACTCTTGACAATCAACACCCAAAGTTGGAATCCACACGTAAATCATAGAATATTCTCATAGTCACAATCATAGAATGCAGGAATTAAAGTAAAAACAGTGAATACGCAAGAGTTTTACAGTGATTTGGCTTAATCCAAGCCTACGTCCACTTATAGTCTTAGTTTATACTGTTGATTACAGGTTATAGTTGTTTGTTTTGTAAGTAAGTAGAGAAAGAAGTTATTTATACACAAAATCCTTGTGTTACTATAGAGTTGACTTCTTTTAGTAGCAATGTTCGTGCGTGCCAAGCCGAACCAGTGAAGAACCAAGAAGAAGTCTTTTTCTTAGCTCTCGAAATGCCTATTTATAGATGAGTTTTTTAGTCGGGTCAGCAAGCCACGTGGAAACCATCTTGGGTTGGGTCGGCCAAAGTGTTATGTGATCCATATAATCCGAGAAGGCAGCTAGATTAGGCCTTCACATGAGGAATATCCTTCCTCGAAGTGTAAAGTACACACTTCACTCGATCCGTATTTTCAAGAGACAGAATAGGTGCTTTGACCAAGGAAATAGTCACAAGAATAGTTAATCTTCGCTGCAGATACGCGGTTCAGATTAATGTCGTTTGGGTCGGCTTGGTCGATCTGACCCAAAAGTGTTAAATTTGTGTCAGGTTTATGGTGCTTTATCGAAATGAAGTGCACCCATCCAGGATGTCGAAGTGATATGGTGCAGGCACATGCTGACCCAGGTATGCTGACCTGAATTGTGCTTCGATCCAAAGCTTAGCAATGTGTGTTTAGGTCGAACCAACCTAGTCGACCCAGGGAGCTGACTGGACCGAGACTCAAAGCATGCAATACCCACGTTTCCAAGAGCTTTAGCAATTCAACTAAGTGAATTACATTTCTGAGAGCTTATACTCAAATCCTGAGCATTTCGCTTGATAAAAATCCGAGATGTGATGGTCTTGCCAAAAGCCATGTTAACATTTAGTCCCCCATAATATATCTTTCTTAAGAAAGGAAGACGTGTTCTAGATAATCCATAAACCATAGAAACGCAAGAAAATCGAGAATAAAAATCCAATGTCCGAAAGCCATAAATCCACTATCGTGGCGGATCTTATTAAGTAATAATAGAAGACTAGAAAACCCTCGATCATTGCAGATCATATTAATAGAAAACCAGAAATCCATGTTCGTGTCGGGCCATATTATAAGAAAACAAGAAAAACCAGAATACCAAGAAATCCGACGATCGCTCTATTTCATATTTTGAAAGAAACCAAAGAAAACCCTGGCCTAACCGGGCCTATCTGATTGCGAGCATAATCCATACCTGCAAAGAAACCAAGTGAATAGCATTGCCAAATCCTGACATTACTATTTAGTCTTTTCAAACATAAACCATGCTTGAAAGATCATAGTGAGTATAATTCATACTCGATCCACGACTGAGTCATCTTGTTAAGAACTAACAAGATAACTCAACCCTTTGGGCATAAGCCATACCCAGAAATCCAAACTGAGCATAAGCCATACTTAAGTTATGATTGAGTTTTCTTGTCAAATCCTAATAAGTTAATCTATCCTCATAAGTCTAATCCATTCTGGCAGTTTTTTACCAAGTATAAACCGTACTCTCTAAACCAGATTAAGAAGTCTGGTCACATCTTGACAAGATTATTAAGTACTGTCAAGCATAATCCATGCTTGGAAATCCCTTTTATTAAATGCAGAAATTATTACATAAGAAAAAAAATCCCGATTGGTTTATCAATGAATCCAACACACGCCTAGGGACTAAGTCATAATCCCTTACGTGGGTAGCTCAACATAGCCACTTATTCATCGGATGGTTTTATTTTCGAGAACAAAGCATGTCTGAGGATTAAATCCTAATCCTCATACATGTGTAAGTCGACGTAGCCATCCGGAAATCCTAAAACAAATAGAAACATATCTTATTCTAAGTTGGCTACCTCTTCGGAGGCTTTGGAAAAGGAAGATTTCCCCGAGCGTTGAGGTATATATGCAATAATGAAGAATTGAGTTCGATGTATTTATCGTACTTAGGTCTTTCTGGAACCGCATGTGTAACACCCCGTATTTTCTTAGAAAATTAAAGTAAAGAATTAAAGAATAATTAATTACAAATGGGAGAAATAGGTGAAATGGGTTGCGCCATTGCGTTCATCTCGAAATTCTGCTTGGAATAGAGTCCAAGTTTTCGAAAATCAGACTTCGTATGAAGAAGTTATGGCCCTTGGAACTTTCAGAAATTTATATAAAACAATTCAGAAAATTAAATACCAAGGCAGGTCGACCTGGGGGTCGACCTATCCCAGGCCAGGTCGACCAGTGGGTCGACTAGGGGGTCGACCTCCTTATATACAGGTCGACCTGGGGGTCGACCTCCCCCTCGGGTCAGATCTGAAAACTGATGTGTTTTCTCCTGTGACGAATTGCTATGTTATTAGGGCTTGCGTGGCACGTTCCGGTTGGTTCTCTAGGGTTTGAATGGCTTTGATTTGCTCTAGGTTAATCTGATAGCTCCTATTAATTCAAACTTCTATATAAGCAACCTAAATCTAAACCCTAAAGCCACATAAAAATATTCCTAAGACCGTCATGCTGTCCGTACTTAGCCTAGAATAGCCGCCATTCTCCTTCAACTAGAAAGCAAGTTAGGAATTACAAATCAAATCTAAATTAGAAGAACAAATAGTCTACTTCAAGGGAGAGCTATTCAGTTTCAGAATACAGATCCCAGAATTCAAGGCTCTTCTGTAATTTGTAAGTTCAGTTTACTTTCAGAAATAAAAGTTAATTGTGATTCTGACATTGTAATAAATCTGGATCATAGATTATACCTGTCTTTCTATATCCTTTGGATCTATCTCATTGATAATATTATGTCCATTCTTTGTCTCTTCTTTCCTTCTTCCCTTTTTGTTTTATAGCCAGGCTACTGCGAGCCTGAGCCACATATCATAAGAGATGAATGTACGTTGGAAATAAAATTGGGCATAATTGAGTTGTAACTGATTTGAGGACATAAAACATGTTGTATTCAAAACATAAAGTGTATTGAACATATCACTTGAGATTTGAGGCATAGAGTATTGGACATATGACTTGAGATTTAAAACATAAAGTATTGGACATATGACTTGGGATTTGGGGCATAAATTGAACTGTGAATATAAGGCCTAGTACATGTTGTAGTTTAAGATCTAAAATTGGGGTATATATATATATATGATAGTTTATGATTTGGAAGAAGAAGATTACGGTGTATAGTGATGTATGGCTTAGGCATGAAAACAAGATTTGCCTTTGTTTTGTAAGTCAGTTACTTCTTAGATTTGAACACCTAAATCTAATTGTGACATGTAATAAAATGGATATGAGAATATGCCTCATGTAAGCTATCCTTTCATTGAAATATGTGCTTGAGTATATATATCTTTGGGAATCATTTTTGACGATGAAACTGGTCCAATCATATCTATCTTGTTGTATATCGGAATTGTAATCCTTTTTAAGTTCATGATATAATTCTTATCATTTCTATATGCCTGCGATGTATTCCTTGCATAACTTGTCTTTTTAGTACATCAAGTTTATTGGACTAGTAGTTCTTATTATCATATGACTATGCATATCCTTACAATGTTCTATCTTGCTTTTCACCTTATATTATGAATCTTGAGTTGAATCTCGAAATACGTACGTTATGAATGCAGGGGAAATTGGGTATAACATGAAATTGACATTATTTGGCATAATTTGGAACACGTAATATGGCATAACTGTTAAGATGCAATTTGAGGTAATTTGACATGAATTATGGAATATGTAAATTTACATATTGAACCTAGAATTGGCATGAACGACAAAGTAGGAAGTTAGCATATAAATATAGTTTTTTGCAAAATTGTTATTGTTGCAAGTTTGGGGTAACTTGAGCAATAAATCTAGATTGGGTGAAAAATGTAACATGACTAGTTTTGGTGAATTTGGTAATTAGCATGTAAAATCTAGATAGGGTACATAGGGTAAATGTGTCGATTAAAGATGAACATGCCTAACCCGAGGTTAGATTGAGTTGTGGTGTAAAACTGCCTGGAACCGCCCGGCACATCCAATAACCACAACAACACCTATCTAATGTGAGAGGTTGGTGCATCATGCCCAAGAAAAACCGGAGGTTAGATTGAGCTGTGGTCTAAAACTGCCCGGAACCGCCCGACACATCCAGTAACCGCAACAAGGCATATCAAATGTGAGAGGTTGGTGCATTAATAAATCAATTAATGCTAATGAACAAGATGAATGAGTAGGGTTAAGTTCATAGGAACACTTAACCAATATAACATAGATGACTAGGGTTAAGTAATGAGAAACACTTAACCAATATGACAAGATGGATGACTAGGGTTAAGTTAATGGGAAATACTTAACCGGTATAGCATGATAAATGGAAAGGGTTAAGTAACACTTAACCAATATAACTTGGTTTGTGGTAGGGCTAAGTTAACACAAGAAGGCGACACTTAACCAAAGTAACATGACATGATGAGTAGGTGGGTTAAGTTAACTTGAATTGACTGATGACACTTAACCAATACAACAAGACGAACATGTGGGGTTAAGTAACAAGAAACACTTGACCAATATAACTTGATGAACGGACAGGGTTAAGTTAATAGGAAACACTTAACCAGTCTAACATGATAAGTGAGAAGGGTTAAGTTAATAGAAACAATTAAACATGACACGATGAATGGGTGGGTTAAGTTAACATGAATGGACAACACTTAACCAATATGACATAATGTGCGGGAGGGTGAAGTACATATCGGGTTGGTGGGTAATATTAGTACATATAGGCCCACACAACTTAACAGTTAAATAAACATGCTAGAATAGGTGGGAGGGTTATGTACATCTTGTGTAGGTGGGTAATATTTGTATATATAGGCCCACAAACTTAACCAATAGGAAACCGTAGTAATGGGGACCCATTTCAGAAGTAACCCACATAGATGTATCACGGTACCCTGAAACTAGGCAGGGTGGGACACGATTACCGGGCTGATTATAAGCATTCAAAACAGCGGCAGGAGGTGCGTCGATGTAGGTTCCGACGGTTTACGGGCGTGCACGTACTCCGAAGTGGGAAAAAGCAGGCACCGACTACCAGTAGTTATACACTGTGCATCTTGAATCGTGTCGGGTCGCTATCAAAAGGATTGACACACCTTATGGTGGGACCAGCACAGGGTATCTACCCGCAAGAGAGGGCCGTTTGACACAGACACTTGGAACATGAATACAAGTAAGGGAGCCGATCGATAGGGTAGTAAGGGTACATCTAACATGTTCATGGCAATTAGGCTAATTGAGGTGGAATCCTCACGATAGATGTACACCAGAAGGCTACCACCATTTGCAAGGATTGGGATCACATTGTAATATTATCGTTTTATACAGATTACTAGTTGGGACACTAGTTAGGTGGTGCAGAGATAGATATAGAAATCAGAATAATAAAGTAGTAGCGAAGTAGAGAAAGTGCAGAAGCGAATTCAGTTTACCTTGCCTTGTCATACCTTATGCTTATCCTATATAATCATGTTATCCTTGTTCTCACGGTATTGTCTTATATTCAGTTTATTCATGTCATGATGCTTTTGCTTGTTTATATGCTGAAAGTCAGTGGACTTACTAGACTCATGTCTGACCTAGTTTTGTTTCACCTCCTTTCTTCCGTTCCCTCCCCCCCGGTTCACAGGGAGGAAATGTTATCACTTAGCTCAGTTTTCTTTCCAAGCTCGAAGATAGTCGATGTATTGCTTTGGACTCTCTCTTCCACTACTGTGGCTGGTTCACGCTTTATTAGGGAATATCATTGTCATTTTTATGCTTCTTTTATATTTGGAAGTTTTTGAATCAAGACAAAAGTTCTATGTATTACTTTTAAGTATGATTGAGATAACTGTTGTAAAAGTTTGACTGAACCATATTATTTATAAAATGACTTTATTTTACATTTCTTTATTTGTCTGTCTTGTAATTTATCTGCATCTTTTACCTAAAATAATCCACTAAAGTTAAGGCATTCCCTTTGTGAGTGACCTTAACAGAGGTGGGGTGTTTCACTTGGTATCAAAGCTGAAGGTTACCGGATCAGATAAAAGATTTGAAAAATTATTTTCAAAACGGTTTTAAAAGAAGCATTTTCGAAAGAAAAGTTTTGTTTTAAAAGCATATTCCCCAAAAGCCATATGCACTATCTTTTGATCTTCTGTTTGAATCTTTGTTTCCTTCTTTCCTGATTCTCCGGGGCTCCTGGCTTTCTGGGAGGTAACCTCATCGTGGCATGGTTCCGTAGGCTTGATGAGACTACCAAACCTGTCAAAGGGTGGAGAAGTGCCCAACTTCCATCTATAGCCGCTGTAGTTTCACCTACGGCTAATTTTCTTTCGAGCTTTGTAGGATTTTCCGTGCGATGGACGCACCCTTCAAGAGACCTGTCAACAAGTTACACAAGGATGGAAAAAACGAGAATGAGGGAGTTTGGTTAAGGAGCACAACCCAAGGATGAAGAACTCATGAATATAGACTTGGTTCATAAAGAGGGGAGGAAAGAATAGTAAAACCTAAAACAAGAAGAAGTATCTTTATTATGGTATAATGGGTCGTCTAATTAAGAGCAAGGGCAAGAAAAAATGACAGGATTTTCAGGAGGGCAAATGCATGCTCTCACCGCCAGCGAACCTGAGAGAGAGGTAGTAAGGTTTCTGTTGAAAAAGTTTATTTTTTCTTCTTGATCATCCTGTTAGTACTCTTTTTGATTTTAGCACTTCACATTCATTTATATCTGCTTCCATAGTTGAGTTTCTACACCTTAGTACTTGTATAGTAGAAGATCCCATTATTGTCTCAAATCCAATTTGTGGTTCGGCTCATTTATCTTTGGTATGTAAGGATTTCAGATACTTATGTTTTTGGTTTCATGGGCTATGGGTTGATTTTAGGCATGGATTGGTTAGCTAGTAATTGTGAAAGGAGGGTAGTTAGACTTTCGAATTGCCTTGGGAATACCCTTGAGATTTCATGCGATTCTAAGGGATCAGTTTGTCTTAGCTACCTAGAATCACTTTATGTATCTATCGACGATTTTTGATCCGATGTAGTAGTCCATGAGTACACAAGATTTTTGATTAGGTTTGGGATTTTCCCCCTAAAACTCGAGATAGACTTCCGCATATATCTAATTGACAATGCAAAGCCAGTTATCTGATCAACGATAGTTTTGGAGCAAGATTGGCGAGGATAGCCAGAGTCGGTCAAGTGCCCAATTGTTTGGTTGTTTTGCTAGTATCATCTCATGTAAATCTTCCAAATTCGGAGGAGGTATTTCTTGGGTGCTTGTCTGATATTGGTTTAGGCCTTTCTGGCTTGTACTTGAGGGAAGTCAAGTTCGACTAGGATGGTTTGCATGAGAGATATCGACCCTCAGATTTGTGATATGATGGATAAGCTAACTAGAAGAGAGACCTTTAATCATCTTAGTTTATACACTTGGTATCTTGGCTCACACCTGTTTATCTTGGAAAAGATAGTTCGACTACATTGGATACCCTCTAGCATAGTAAGCGATCGAGGTCCTATCTTTACTAGTGAGTTTTGGAAATGGAGGTCAAGAAGCTTCGCACCTATGAAGTTAAATTAGTTAAGTGGAGTGAAGCTCAAGAAGACGCGAATCATACCCTTTTTCTTTACGGTATATCCTTGATATCTTTTTCTAGGAATTCTATGCATGTTTGTTTCTATCTTTTTAGGTATATCCTCTAGGCCATATCTCCATTCCTTAGGTAGAAGCCAATGGATGTAAACATGTGTTTGAAACAAGTTATGATTGGTGGTTGCAAGTGGTTGCTAGTGGTTGGTCATTGATGCATATACACACATTAGGCACTAGATCGGCCCAGTCACTTTCATATTGCATATGCATGAGTGAATTTTTATACATATGAACTGAAATTTGATGTGTAATCATATGGATGTTGCATCTGTATGAATGATTGTGCACTCATGTAGAAGTTATAAAGTACAATTAGGAATAAATGCATACATGATGGACTCATGGCACTGATATAATTCACATTGAGGAGGTCAACTGAATCAGTAGACCGCCTGATTTTGCATTAGATAAGGACATGTACACACACTATGCATATGATCATGACGGCATTAGAAATCTTTTTTAGGACAATGGATGCATGTGTTTGATGATTGAGTAGATGGATGGTAGGATATACATTCTTCTTAACTTGAAGATTTCGGGGACGAAATCCTTTAAGGAGCAGAGAATGTAACACCCCGTATTTTCTGAGAATATTAAAGAAACGAATTAAAGAATAATTAATTACAAATGGGAGAAATAGGTGAAATGGGTTGCGCCATTGCGTTCCTCTCAAAATTCTGCTTGGAATAGAGTCTAAATTTTTGAAAATCGGACTTTGTATGAAGAAGTTATGGCCCCGGAACTTTTAGATATTTATATAAAAAAATTCAGAAAATTAAATAGCAAGGCAGGTCCACCTAGGGGTCGACCTAACCCAGGCCAGGTTGACCAGGGGGTCGACCTCCCTATATACAGGTTGACCTGGGGGTCGACATCCCCCTCGGGTCAGATCTGAAAACTGACGTGTTTTCTCCTGTGACGAATTGCTGTGTCATTAGGGCTTGTGTGGCACGTTCTGGTTGGTTCTCTTAGGTTTGAATGGCTTTGATTTGCTCTAGGTTAATCTGATGGCCTGTATTAAATCAAACTTCTATATAAGCAACCTAAATCTAAACTTTAAAGCCACACAAAAATATTTCTAAGACTGTCATGCTGTCGGTACTTAGCCTAGAATAGCCTCCATTCTCCTTTACTAGAAAGCAAGTTAGGAATTACAAATCAAATCTAAATTAGAAGAACAAATATTCTACTTCAAGGGAGAGCTATTCAGTTTTAGAATACAGATCCAAGAATTCAAGACCCTTCTACAATTTGTAAGTTCACGTTACTTTCAGAAATAAAAGTTAATTGTGATTCTGACATTGTAATAAATCTGGATCTGAGATTATGCCAGTCTTTCTATATCCTTTGGATCTATCTCACTGATAATATTATGTTTGTTCTTTGTCTCTTCTTTCCTTCTTCCCTTTTTGTTTTATAGCCAGGCTACTGTGAGCCTGAGCCAGATCTCATAAGAGATGAACATACATTGGAAATAAAATTGGGCATAATTGAGTTGTAACTGATTTGAGGACATAAAACATGTTGTATTCAAAACATAAAGTGTATCGAACATATTACTTGAGATTTGAGGCATAAAGTATTGGACATATGACCTGAGATTTGAGGCATAAAGTATTGGACATATGACTTGGGATTTGAGGCATAAAGTATTGGACATAGGACTTGGGATTTAAAACATAAAGTATTGGACATATCACTTGGGATTTGGGGCGTAAATTGAACTGTAAATATAAGGCATAGTACATGTTGTAGTTTAAGATCTAAAATTGGGGTATATATATGATAGTTTATGATTTGGAAGAAGAAGATTAGGGTGTATAGTGATGTATGGCTTAGGCATGAAAACAAGATTTGCCTTTGTTTTGTAAGTCTGTTACTTTTTAGATTTGAACACCTAAATCTAATTGTGACATGTAAAAAAATGGATATGAGAATATGCTTGATGTAAGCTATCCTTTCATTGAAATATGTGCTTGAGTGTATATATCTTTGGGAATCATTTTTGACGATGAAACTGGTCCAATCATATCTATCCTTATTGTATATCGGAATTGTAATCCTTTTTAAGTTCATGATATAACTCTAATCATATTTATATTCCTGCGATGTATTCCTTGCAAAACTTGTCTTTTTAATACATCAAGTTTATTGGACTAGTAGTTCTTATTATCATATGACTATGCCTATCCTTACGATGTTCCATCTTGCTTTTCCCCTTATATTATGAATCTTGAGTTGAATCTCGAAATACGTACGTTACGAATGTGGGGGAAATTGGGTATAACATGAAATTGACATTATTTGGCATAATTTGGAACATGTAATATGGCATAACTATTAAGATGCAATTTGGGTTAATTTGACATGAATAATGGAATATGTAATTTGACATATTGAACCTAGAATTGGCATGAACGACAAAGTAGGAAGTTGGCATATAAAACAAGTTTTGGGAAAAATTGTTATTGTTGCGAATTTGGGGTAACTTGAGCATTAAATATAGATTGGGTGAAAAATGTGACATGACTAGTTTTGGTGAATTTGGTAATTAGCATGTAAAATCTAGATTTGGGTATATAGGGTAAATGTGTAGATTAAAGATGAACATGCCTAACCCGAGGTTAGATTGAGTTGTGGTGTAAAACTCCCCAGAACCACCTGGCACATCCGGTAACCACAACAACACCTATCTAATGTGAGAGGTTAGTGCATCGTGCCCAAGAAAAACCCGAGGTTAGATTGAGTTGTGGTGTAAAACTGCGCGGAACCGCCCGACACATCCAGTAACCGCAACAACACATATCTAATGTGAGCGGTTGGTGCATTAATGAATCAATTAATGCTAATGAACAAGATGAATGAGTAGGGTTAAGTTCATAGGAACACTTAACCAATAAACATGGATGAATAGGGTTAAGTAGTGAGAAACACTTAACCAATATGACAAGGTGGATGACTAGGGTTAAGTTAATAGGAAACACTTAACCGGTATAGCATGATAAATGGAAAGGGTTAAGTAACACTTAACCAATATAACTTGGTTCGTGGTAGGGTTAAGTTAACATAAGAAGGCGATACTTAACCAAAGTAACATGACATGATGAGTAGGTGGGTTAAGTTAACTTGAATTGACTGATGACACTTAACCAATACAACAAGACGAACACGTGGGGTTAAGTAACAAGAAACACTTGACCAATATAACTTGATGAACGAACGAGGTTAAGTTAACAGGAAACACTTAACCAATCTAACATGATAAGTGAGAAGGGTTAAGTTAATAAGAAACAATTAACCAACATGACACGATGAATGGGTGGGTTAAGTTAATATGAATGGACAACACTTAACCAATATGAAATAATGTGCGGGGGGGGGGGGGGGGGGTTAAGTACATATCGGGTTAGTGGGTAATATTAGTACATATAGGCCCACACAACTTAACCGTTAAATAAACATGCTAGAATCAATGGGAGGGTTAAGTACATCTCGTGTAGGTGGGTAATATTTGTATATACATGCCCACAAACTTAACCAATAGGAAACCCTAGTAACGGGGACCCATTTCAGCAGTAACCCACATAGATGTATCATGGTACCCTGAAACTAGGCAGGGTGGGGCACGATTACTGGGCTAATTATTAGCGGTCAAAACAGCGGCAGGGGGTGCGTCAGTGTAGGTTCCGACAGTTTACGGGCATGCACGTACTCCGGAGTGGGAAAAAGTAGGCACTGACTTCCAGTAGTTATACACTGTGCGTCTTGAATCTTGTCGGGTCGCTATCATAAGGATTGATACACCTTGGTGGGACTAGCACAGGGTATCTACACGCAAGAGGGGGCCGATTGACACAGACACTTGGAACATGAATACAAGTAAGGGAGCCGATCGATAGGGTAGTAAGGGTACATCTAACATGTTCATAGAAATTAGGATGATTGAGGTGGAATCCTCACGATAGATGTACACCTGAAGGCTACCACCATTTGCGGGGATTGGGATCACGTTGTAATATTATCATTTTATACAGATTACTAGTTGGATAATTGTTAGGTGGTGCAGAGATAGATATAGAAATCAGAATAATAAAGTAGTAGCGAAGCAGAGAAAGAGCAGAAGAACATTCAGTTTACCTTGCCTTATCATACCTTATTCTTATCCTATATTATCATGTTATCCTTGTTCTCATGGTATTGTCTTTTATTCAGTTTATTCATGTCATGATGCTTTTGCTTGTTTATATGTTGAAAGTCAGTGGACTTACCAGACTCGTGTCTGACCTAGTTTTGTTTCACCTCTTTTCTTTCGTCCCCCCCCCCAGGTTCACAGGGTGGAAATGTTATCACTTAGCTCAGTTTTCTTTCCAAGCTCAAAGATAGTCGATGTGTTGCTTTGGACTCTCTCTTCAACTATTATGGCTGGTTCACGCTTTATTGGGGAATATCATTGTCATTTTTATGCTTCTTTTATATTTGGAAGTTTTTGAATCAAGACAGAAGTTCTATGTATTACTTTTAATTATGATTGAGATAACTGTTGTAAAAGCTTGAATGAACCATATTATTTATAAAATGACTTTATTTTCCGCTGCTTTATTTGTCTGTCTTGTAATTTATCTGCATCTTTTACCTAAAATGCTCCACCAAAGTTAAGGCATTCCCTTTGTGAGTGACCTTAACGGAGGTGGGGTGTTTCAGCACGTTCCTATCATTCTTCTCCGGAGCCTTTCACTTGCCCTTGTTCATTCCAGAATTGGATGGTTTTCTATCCTTTTCCATGTAAACATCAAGATCATCCACCTCGATATTAGCATCTTCTTCTCGCAAGAACCCGTCAACTTCAAAGTAGAAATCACCAAGGACTCTTGGTGGGTCTCACTGCAAATATATTTTGAAATTCGTTTTATCCAAGATGTCAGAGACAGTAGCCATAAGTACCGTGGACAGTTTTAGTCAATCCATCGATGCAACCGACGCATCAAACCTTTCCAGATATGAACGTAAGGTTTCTCCAGGCCTTTGCCTAAGAGATGTAACAGGATATGTGGACCCTAAATTTCTCAACAAAGCGGATGACCAACGCATTCCAACTAGTGATCGATTCGGATTCGAGCTGTCGAAATTGTATAGCAGCTATATCAGCTAAGAATAAGGGGAAGCACTTTGCCATGACGTTATCCGACGTCGATAGTACTTTCATGTAGCGCATGCAGTGCATCAAATGCATGGTTGGATTAATCCTGCCATTATATCCCTCCAAAGATGGGATTTTGAAATCAGGAGGGTTGTGAAAATTCATGATGTCCCACGAAAAAGGGTTGTGGTTGACTTTATCCACATCATCTTGAGATGTGGTCCCCTAGAGAAGCGTCTAATCAAATTGGAAATCTGGTTTTCATCTCCAAGAAGTTGCTACTAATTACGCAATTCGATATTGGTGACCCTAGCACGGAGTTCAGCAAATGGTGAAAATATGTCTTAAGCGTGCAGGTTTGGCACTGCCCCTAGGTCTCGGGTCGATGTGACCGAGCCGACCCTGGTCGGTATGGTCTCCATGTTCCCCCGTTCGAGGCTGCATTAGTGTGGTCATTCCTATTGTTCCTATCTGTAGTATCACGGGTTACTATGTCGCGACAATGCTCAATGAGTGGAGGGAGATTTCACCCGGCTGTGTTCGGGTTAGCAAGAGAGGTAAGATAAGTTGGAGGTTGCATCGATCTGGGTTGTGATATGTTGTTTGGCCGATCCGAACTTGGGCTGACTTGAGCTGTGGTGTTGGTGCCAAGGTTTTAAATTCAGATATCGATCGCGTTTCATCTTGCGAATTTTATAAACTTGATCTTGTATCGGGGGAGATCCCAAACGAGATGAGTCCAGCTCAGGAGTTCATCTCGGATTTCCATCTCGGATCTGAAAGTTCATATCAGAAAAATCTTGGGGTACATGATATGTTAAAAAAATGATATTTTACAAAATGATATTTATGAATGCTATTAAAAACATAGTAACTTGAATTGCAAAATAGATTTATTATTCTTTATTTTGTGAAAGATCATTCATACTTTAAATCGTAATATGCTTAAAATAGAAATATTGTTAGATATAAAACATTAAAAGGATCCAAAACATTAAAAAAATCAGCATAAATAGACCATAATTTCATAGGTAACATGTATGAAAAAAAACGAGTATGAAAATCATAAGTATTGTAGAACATATATGAACATACAATATGGTCATTTAACATGCAAAATGTAAAATAACATAAGATTATCTTCGATAGATTTGAATTTTTTAATTATTGTTCTAGTTCAAGCATAGATTTAAATTTTAACAAAAATAATAATATCTCGGATGATATTCCAGTATTTCGTCTCGGTCGATATACCGTTTGGTATTGCAATATCTTGAGCGATATATTCGAAAGGAGATTTAGAGTGATATTCGTTGTTTTTTCTCGAAAGGAGCTCAAAACGAGATATCGAAGGAGACCTCGGGGGATATTTAAGAGATTATAAACAATGGGCCTAGTGCTGCTGGCCCAACAGTGCTACTTCTACAAAACGATGCATGGTTGCTTGTCCTTCCATCCGTTCGAGCAAAGAATCTGTCCATCATCTCGTGTTGCTAGCGAAGAAGCTCGTCTTGATGTTCCATCCTTGTTATGAATCCCGTGATCACATTTTCCATCTCTTCCCCTGGCGGATAGACAAAGGGATTTCCATGTGAGGAAGCCTCTTGGCTTGCCTCGTTGCCTACGGCTTGACCTAAGGAAGACACTCCATCCTTATTTTGCTTCATCATCCTTGATCCAAAGATGAGCTACCTAAATCCTTTCAACCTAGAAATTGATGTAGGTGCGTGCATGCACCCTTCCTAGCACGCCAAAATGTTGACATCAAAAAGTGGAACTCTTGACAATCAATCCCCAAAGTGCATAATCCACGCGCAAATTGCAGAATATTCTCATAGTCACAATCACATAATGCAAGAATCAAAGTAAATACAGGGAACACACAAGAGTTTTTATAGTGGTTCGGCTTAATCCATGCCTATGTCCACTTATAATCCTTGTTTATACTGTCGACTACAGGTTACAGTTGTTTGTTTTGTAAGAAAGTAGGGAAAGAAGTGGTTTATACACAAAAATCCTAATGTTAATATGGACTTCAGCCTCTTTCAGTAGCAATGTCCTTGCGCGCCAAGCCAAACCAGAGAAGATCCAAGAAGGAGTCCTTTTCTTAGCTCTCGAAATACCTGTTTATATACGAGTTTCCTAGTTGGGTCGGCATGCCATGTAGCAACCATCTCGAGTCGGGTCGGCCATGTGTCTTGCGATCCTTATAATCTGGGAAGACAACTAGACCTTCACATAGGGAATAGCCTTCCTCAAAGTGTGTAGTACAAGTGTCACTTGATCCATATTTTAAGGAAATAGAATAGCTGCTTTTACTAAGGAAATCGTCACAAGAATAGTCATCATCGCTACATATCCAGGATTCGGATCTGTGTGATGGGTCGGCCTGGAGATTCGACCCAAAAGTGTTAAACTTGTGTGGGGTTTATGGTTCTTTATCAAACCAAAGTGCACTAATCCAGGATGTCGAAGTGATATAGTATGGGCCGATGCTGACCCAGGTTCTTTCAACCCGAATTGTGCTTCGATCAGAAGCTTGGCAATGTGAGTTTAGGTCGAACCGACCTATTCAACCAAGTGAATCATGTTTCTTAGAGATTATACTCAAATCCTAAGCAATTAGTTTGATAAAATCTGAGATGTTACGGCCTTGCCAAAAGGCATGTCAACAATATGTGTGTGTATACAGAAAATGTATCTAGGTATTGATAATTAACGATTATACAATTTAAAGATTCAGGATTTCAAAGAAGAAGATCTCAAGATAAAAGACTACTGAGTAACACGAATTCAAGAGTTCAAGAAGCAAAAAGTATTAGAGTCTAGATTTCTTGTTAAAACTCAGAAATAGAACTGAATCCTTATTTCAATCTTTCTTATTATTCTCAATATTCTTATCTTATTTTTTTAACTAATTTCAAAATTACTTCCTTATTTCAAATCTATATTTCTAAGTTTTTTAATTTATTTTAACTCCTGACTTTTTAATTTCTTAAAATAGTTTAACTCCTGATTCAAATATTTCTTATGATTATTACTAATTTTATGTTAAGTTTTATTTAACCATTTAAGTTTTAAATTTACTTTACTTATATTTATATCTTAAGTTTTAAGTATTTCTTATATATATTTCATAGTTGTATATATATTTTGAAATATCACATTATATAGTTTTTAAATCGTTTATATGTTTTTAAATCACTTTCATATATGGCTTTAATATATATTTTTTATTCAAGTACTCTATTTTTATATATAGGAAAATAGTTAGTTTTAACTCAAGATTTACCAAAACTTATTTGAACAACACATGCCTTAATTAAAAAAAATCAAAATTTATGAAGGCATGTCGACATGGGCAACCCTTCATGTCGACATGGTGATCGTTGGATTTCAAATTCAAAATTTGAAAAGTTGTGTCTTTTGATTTCAAATCTTTTCTAAAGGTTTTGGTTGTTGGGAGACTATAAATAGGCTTCTAATTCGAGATTTTTTAAACAATTTCATTACCTTCTTCCTTTATCTTCTCTCTATTAAAACTCTTAATTTATTAAATTCTATACTTATACCCCGCCAAATTTCAAAGAGAATTACATTAATCTTTTCTACTTTGATTCTCTACCACACTCTCTTAAAGGTTCAAGTGCTACTAAAGAGCTTTAGGGTTTCTGCAATCAAAGATCACAAATCAAGTTCTATCGAGTCTATCTACCAAAACATATACTGAAAAGGTGTGGTCGTAGCCCGTTCAAATTGACTAGGTGTGGTTGTAGCCCATACCAATTGATAGCCCAAAAATCAATTGAGTCTCACTATACTCTGAAAATAGGCAGGGTGTACCCCATGGCCTTGAAATCGAGGATTGCAATTTGGATATTATTATTGAAAACAAATCTGCATCGACCGAGAGTAGTGTGGGACTTGATTTAGGGTAACTACGAACCAATATGAAATTATAGTGTGTTCTTTACTCTTACTTCTCTTTATTAATTATTATATGTATCTGTGTTTGATTCTGTGATTATCTCATATCTGTGATTTTCATTTCATTCTTTATAACTCAAAAAGGTTTCAAGAAATCTATAAAAATCCATAAAACACTATTCACCCCCATTAGTGTTTAGTTTGCCTTAAGATCCTTGATCTGCATTCCCCAACACGATCCTCCGTACGAAGAATACGGGTCGTTACGTTCTCCCCCAAAGAAAATTTGCCCCTGAAATTTCTTAAGCAACAAATAAGATTGTCCTGCATGCCTATTAATCATACATATATAACAAACAATTTAAGCCTATCCTAGCATGCAGAGTGCTAAATAAGAAAACTGAGGATATCATAAATAGAAATTGAAGAGTGATGTATTAGAATACCAAGTAAAGAGCTCTGGATAAGATATCCTCATGATCTCCTCGGTCTCCCAAGTACAATCACTCTCGCATCACCCCATTGAACCTTGACAAGTTTCAGTGTCTTACTCCTAAGTTGTTTCGTATCATGTCCAACGATATGAATTGGTTTAAGGGTTACATTGGCTTTTGGTTCCACCTCGATGTCATACAACTGATCCGATGTGATAGTAGTATTGGAACCATGCACAAACTTTCGTAGATGGTAAACATGGAATAAACTGTGTACCCTAGCCATCTTCTGAGGCAACTCAACTCTTTATGCCAAATTTCCAACCCGCTCTAGAACTAGAAATGGACCGACAAATCTCGATGCTAACTTTCCCTTGCTACCAAACCAAATCACATTCCTCAAAGGAGAAATCTTGACAAACACCAAGTCACCAACAGAGAACTCCAAGTCTCTACGTCTCTTATCAGCGCAGATTATTTGCCTATCTTAATTAGTTTTCATTCTTTGCTAAATGATTTTGATCTTCTCTGAAGTTTCTCTAATCATATATGGTTCAAGTATAAGTTTCTCACCTACCTCCCACCAATATGAAGGAGCATTGCATAGCCTTCCATATAATGCTTCATATGGAGCCATGTCAATGATTGATAACTATTATAGTATGCAAACTCAACCAAATGCAAATGGTTATCCCACAACCTCAGAAATCTAGGATACACTCTCTTAAGAGATCTTCTAATATGCGATTTACCCTTTCAGTAGGACCATCGGTTTGAGGATGATAAGCGGTGCTGAGATGTAACTCAGATCCCAAAGCTACTTGTAAGCTCTTCCAAAATCCACAAGTATACAATGGATCTTGGTCACTCACAATGCCTTTTGGTACTCCACAAATCACATAACTCATTTCACAAACAAATTAACTAGTTTAATTGTCGTCCTATTTGACTTAATAGGTACAAATCTGGCACTCTTGGTTGGTTGATCCACAATGACCCGTATAACTATCATCCCCCGACTAAGTCCTAGGAAAACCATCAAAGAAGTCCATCGAAAATTATTCCCATTTCAACTTACGAACTTCTAATAGTTGTAACAAGCCACTCAGCTTCTTCTGCTCAGATTTAACCAATTAGCAATTCATGCAGTTGAAGATTAATTTCCAAATGTCCTTCTTCGTGCCTTACCAGTAGAACGTTTGTCTCATGTCTCTACACATTTTGTTATCACCAGGATGTATCATCAATCTTGAGTGATGACATTCTTTAAGACTTCATCTCTTAATCCATTGATGTCGGGTACAACCCCCTTTTGAAGTCAACCCTCATGGTCGAGTTCGTACATACTCTTAATTTCATCATCCATACCAGCTTCCACTTTGGTGATTGTCTCCAACATTCTAGGATCGCTCCTCCGACTAGAACCGATCCGTTCGACCAAAGTTGGTTTAATCGTTAAGCTTGCCAACATCTCTGTCTCAAACTCACATCTAGGTCAGAAGTCGTAACCAAAAATAAACTCCAGTTGCTTCCATCCAGAAACATAGCCCCTAAACCGGCATGTCTACTACTTAATGCATCGGCGGCCGCGTTGCCGTTTCCCGGGGTATATGGAATATTAAAATCATAGGAAGCCAAGAATTTTAACCATCGTTGTCAATGGAGATTTAAATCTTTCTGGAGGAAAAGATACTTCAATGACTTATGGTCCGTAAAAAACTCGAATCTTTCTCCCAAAAGATAATGTCTCCACATCTTCAATGTGAACACAATCACTGCCAATTCCAAATCATGTGTGGGGTACCTTTTCTCATGTGACTTTAGTTTCCAAGTAGCATAAGTGACAACTTTAACCCCTTGCACTAACACTACATCTAGTCCAGTACTACAAGTATCGGTGTATACCGTCATCTATTCATTTCCCTTCGAAATAACCAGCACTGGAGCACGCGTCAGCCTTTCCTTTGGACTCTTATATGCACTTTTGCATCTTGCATCCCAGATAAAAGCCTGATTCTTTTTAGTCAATTGAGTTAATGGTGTTGCTATCTTGGAGAAATCCTGGATAAGCTTACGATAATATCCAGCTAACCCTTAAAAAACTTCTCACATCGGTTGCACTCTTAGGCGTAGGCCAATCCTGCACCGTCGCCACCATCGCGGGGTCCACGACAATACCATTCTCTGAAACAACATGGCCTGAAAACCTCACTTCTCTCCTCTAGAAATGACATTTAGAAAATTTAGCCTTTAACCAATGTTTCCTCAACACCTTCATCACAATTCTCAAATGTTCCTTGTGTTCTTCTTATGTCCGTGTAGACCAGAATATCATCAATTAACACAAGCACAAACTTATTTAATTGATCCTTAAAAGCACGATTCATGAGATCTACGAAATACGCTGGTGCGATAGTAAGTTCGAACGGTGTAACCGACCACTCATAAAAACCAGAAGGTGCCTGAACATTGTTTTAGGTACACTCTCATTTGCTACCCCTAGCTGATGAAATGCTATAGCAAAGTCTAACTAAAAGAATATCCATACACCGTTCAGCCGATCAAAAAAATCATCTATTCGCAGAAGAGGATTCTTGTTCTTCCTCAATACCTTATTCATCTCACGGTAGTCTACACACAATCGAAGGAAACCGTCTGCCATTATGGCGAATACACCAGGTGCTTCCCACTCAAAAATACTCCTCTGAATAAACCCCTTCCTCAAGAGGTCACTTACTTGCACCTCGAGGTGTCATACCTCAAAGAGGCATTACTATAAGTCTGATATCCTTCACTAAGTCAATACAAAACTCAGCCCAATCACTTCCTCGAAGATGTCCGGATACTCGTCAACAATAAGCACACCCAATAACTCATCGTGCGGGAAGTCGAGGGAATACAGAAAACTAGCTAGCCATCACCTCATCACCAGGTAGATAGCCCAACACTACCCTCCACACATCATCCGCCCCAATGGTCACTAAAGACTTTCTCATAATCTACAACCATCCCATACCTCTAGAGCCAATTTACTCTGAGGATAATACCAAACCCAGTATAGCACAAAACAAAGTAATCACACAAAAACGTGATTTCATGACTCGATAAGACCAACCCACGACAAGTCATGCAAAGGCTAATAGAGCCACCAATCAGGTTCGTCATGGCCAAAGGTCGGTAAACAATCTTGAGTTCCAATCTCAGCTCATCTACGGGGTCACTGGATATGAAGGAATGGGAAGCCTAGTATCAAACAAAACTTGGATAGTAATACCATAAACTGAAAGCATACATTGAATGACAATACACTCGAACAAGAATATCATAAATTGAAAGCATACCTTGAACGAGGATACCCTTTCCTTTCTCCGTTGTTGTTAGGGAATTAGACAAGGAAGGAACAACATTGATAGTATATGCCTTCATAATCTGCTTCTCTTTCGGGGATGCTGGACAGTCTCTCTGAAAGAGTCCTTCCTGGCCACAGTTGAAACGCATTTTTTCCCCGGCTTAGAGCTAAAGTGCCAAAGAAGAAGGCCTTTCCCACCACAGCCAAAGCATTGGAATACACCCTTAGCTTCCTGTTTCTTCCCATCCTTGACTTGGGAGGGTTTCCACTTATTAGGGAACTTCTTATTGCCTCCATTGCCCTCTTGCGGTTTTGTAACAACCCTGAATTTTGGGGCCAATTTAAAATTTATTTTAAGTGATTTTAATGAGTTTTGATATTTTAAATAATCTATTTTAAATAATAATGATCACAAATTTGATTCAAATCGAAGTTAGAATGAATAATTTAATTTTAATTATAAAAAGAGTTAGAAATAGCGCGGTAGTTTGAAAAGTCAAACTTGAACTTTGACTGACCGTACAGGATGCAAAATTTAACGGATTTTAGTGAAATAAAAAATATTAGAATCTATTTAAAAATATCTTTCCAACGAATCCGAAAATTCGAAATTTCATAGCAGGAATCAAAAGTTATGCCCAAATTAAAATTTAGAAAGGTCGCTAGGTAATTTGCATAGGTCAAAAATGCTACTTTTTGCATATAAAGGAATTTGAACTCGAAACCACTTCCATTGAGTTCAGAATGATGTTTCTACATTGAAAAACAGTAAACACTTATATATTTCGAGTTTCGGAAATTATTTGTTTAAAAATGTATTTTTAATATTAAATATATAACCCTTGAAAATAGTCATTTTGCAAACGACCTCCATTTTCGACGAAACCACTTTTGTTGGATCCGGAATGTCAAAATATTGTTAAGTTTAATTTTTCATAATTTTTGGAATTAATTTGTGGTCGTGGCAAAAAGATTTCTGTTCTGTCAATTTATAGTGAATTTTAATCGACTGAAAATTAGCCATTTTTCAAAAAGTCTCAGAATTCGATGAAATAAATTTTGTTAGGACCGTATCGTCATAAGAAAGCCAAAAATATTTTTTCTGGATTTTTCTGAGTTAATTTGTGTCCCCGGTAAAATTATTTGTACCGAAAATTTAGAAATAAAGGACTTAAATTTTAAAACTGAAAAACGGAGGCCAAGATGACAGTTTGGGCTAACGGGACAGGTCCAGATGAGTCCGAAATGGGGGCTAAATGGTAGGAACGATAGCCGTTGGGCCTGAATCGGAGTTCGGACCAAAACGGACTTAAACGGGCTAATTAAATATTAATTAGATTAACCTAATAAAATAATATTATAAAATGATCGGGTTCTTCTTCCTCACGTTGTCTTTCAGCCGCGAGAACCCATAGCCGCCCCTTTCTTCAAAAATTCATTCTCCGATTTCTCCCTCAATTCTCAACGAAAACCTTAGTATAAATACACGTTTCGAAGAGATTTTCGAGCTCTTTCTTCTCCGACAAGAATCACCACCTCTCATCGACCGTAGCCACCGCCACAAGCCTCCAAAGCCGCGGCCTTTGCGCCCCCACCACGCCACCCACAAGCCGCCGCACCTCCTCCAACTCCCGGTGAAGATAGCCCTCCCGTAGCTCTCCAATCTCCCGCAAACCGTTCGTAAAACCGTCGATCGTAGCTCGAGTTATCTCGATTCAAAGTTTTGAACTTTAGGTAATGTTTATTTCAGATTTTGTCACGCTTTGTAGCGTCGCTGTGTCAGTTGTTAAAGGCTGAATTTTGATTTTTCATACGAATTTGAATTTGAACCATTCCAGATCCGAAATCGCTTTGAATTCAAACACAAGACCTGATCAAAGTTGACAATTCATTTCAGATCCGAGCTAGGTGAGAATTTATTTTTAATTTAATTTAATTTATTTAATTATTAATTCTTAGTTATTAAAAATATTTATTGATAGATCTGCTATGTCGTGATATTTTAAATATGGATCTGAATTGTTTATTCCGTATGATGTTAGATCTGCAAATCTAAATATTAGATCTGAATTTATTGATTAATTAGAATTAATTATTTGTTAATTTTATTGAATCATGCCTCGTTGATTTGTCATATGCCAATGTAAACATCACCCTGTATATTACCTTGATGTGAATTGTTAGATTTAGTCATGTTGGTTTACTTGAATGTTGTTGTTGTTTGGATGTGACATGAAATACGATGTGGTAAATGGTAAAGGCTTAATCTTTACATTGTAAATAGAAAGACTAACTTTTATATATTGAATTTTTGATTTAAATTATTAAAGGCTGAATTTTCAATTGAAATATTAAAGATGTAAATTTTCATGAAAATATTAAAAGATGATATTTTTCATGTAAAAGAGTAAAATTTACATTGTAATTTAGGAATAAATTTTACATTGTAAATGAAAGATGAAATTTTTAGATTAAAAATCAAAAGAGATGTTTCATTGTGAATAATAAAAGGTATGATTTTTCATTGTCTATGAAAGGAATGAATTTTTGTAATGAATTTTTGCAATGAATTATTAAGGAATGAATTTTTGCAATGAATTACTAAAGAATGAAATTTTCAATGAATCATTAAAGAATGGATTTCTTTTTTTCATTAAATTATTAAGTAGGATTTACTTTGAATATAAAAGTAGGACTTATAATGTAAATATAAAGTAAAGGTCTCATGAATTAAAGATGACATTTTTATATGTTATTTTAATGTAAAATTTGACGATGAATTAAAGATGACATTTTTATATGTTATTTTAATGTGAAATTGAACGATGAAATAAAGATGACATTTTTATATGTTAATTTAATGTAAATTAGAACGATAAAGTATAAATGACATTTTTTAGATGTGATTATAATGAGAATATTCACCGTATAAAAAGTTAACATTTTTATTAATGCGAATATATAGAATATTCACCGTATGAAAGGTTTACAATTTTATTAATGTAAATATATAGGAATTTCACCTTATGTAAAGTATAATTTTTTTTTCTTAATGTAAAGTAAATAAGAATTTCACCGTATGAAATTTACATTATCTTTAGTGTGAATAAAATAGAAATTCCATCGTATGTTAAAATTTACATTTTTATATGTAAATTATAAAGTGAATTTATACCGTATGTTGAAAATTACATTTTTCTTTGTAATTAACAAGTGAATTTCATCATATGTTAAAATTTACATTTTTTTATGTAAATTATAAAGTGAATTAATGTTGTATGTTAAAAATTACATTTTTCTTTGTAATTAAAAGGTGAATTCCATCGTATGTCAGAATTTACAATTTTATATGTAAATTATAAAGTGAATTTATGTCGTATGTTAAAAATTACATTTTTCTTTGTAATTAATATGAGAATTCCATCGTATGTTAAAATTTACATTTTTATCTGTAAATTATAAAGTGAATTTATGCCGTATGTTAAAAATTACATTTTCCTTTGTAATTAACATGGAAATTTCATCGTATGTTAAAATTTACATTTTTATATGTAAATTATATAGGGAATTACACCGTAGGATAAAATTTACATTTTTATATGTAATTAAAACATGAATTTACATTATGTGTTAAATATTACATTTTTATATGTAATGTCTATAGGAAAGTATACCGTATGACAAAACTACATTTTTCTATGCAATTAAAGGATGCAATTTCATTGTATGATCGAAATTGCATTTTTCTTCTGTATATATGTAACATAAAATGAGAATGAACATTAGAAATAAAATTGATTTATTTCATATGTAATTTAGATGTAGAAATGTGTCATTGTAATTAAAAATTATATTTTTACAATGTGAATTAGATGTAGTGTTTGCATTGTAATTAAAAATTATATTTTTACAATGTGAATTAGATGTAGTGTTTGCATTGTAATTAAAAATTATATTTTTACAATGTGAATTAGATGTAGTGTTTGCATTGTATTTAAAAATTATATTTTTACAATGTGAATTAGATGTAGTGTTTGCATTGTAATTAAAAATTATATTTTTACAATGTGAATTAGATGTAGTGTTTGCATTGTAATTAAAAATTATATTTTTACAATGTGAATTAGATGTAGTGTTTGCATTGTATTTAAAAATTATATTTTTACAATGTGAATTAGATGTAGTGTTTGCATTGTAATTAAAAATTATATTTTTACAATGTGAATTAGATGTAGTGTTTGCATTGTAATTAAAAATTATATTTTTACAATGTGAATTAGATGTAGTGTTTGCATTGTAATTAAAAATTATATTTTTACAATGTGAATTAGATGTAGTGTTTGCATTGTAATTAAAAATTATATTTTTACAATGTGAATTGGATGTAGTGTTTGCATTGTATTTAAAAATTATATTTTTTTTATTGATAACCAAAGAAAGAATACAAAGGAAACTACGAACGGAGAACAACAGAAAACAGAGTGACCAGGTTATCAACTACAGGAGAAAACAAACAAAAGACAAATAAAAACACAAAAAGCAAAACGCAAGAAGCAGCAGCAGCTTCTTAATTCCATATACCCGGGTCAAAGACTTGAGACATCATTTGTATACCGTTCCTTATCTTTCCCATAACATGCGTCTTCATTTGATGATCAGGAATTGCATTGTCCGGAGAGAAAATCCTATCATTCCGCAAAATCCAGATGGAATGAATAAATTTCTTGAGTACAAAACTTATCAGCTCAGCCTGCTTGTTTCCTTTACCAATGTGATGATGAATCATGGTCCATTCTTCAGCACTTTGTTGCGCAGTACTATCCCTTCCAGCTTTGTACATTGCTTCCTTCCAAATGTCTCTAATATGATCACATTGAAAGAAACAAGTGGCCAACGTCCTCAGGTTCCTCACGACAGAAAACACATTAGATCGGCACGCTAAAACCTCTAGCTACCAGTTTAACTTTGGTGAAGAGAGCGTTGTGAATAACTTTCCAAAGAAAAAGATTCTCTTTAGCCTCATTCTTTCCTTTCCAAATAGTTGACTGCCACCTGCAAAGGGGCAAAGTTTTCACATCCATCATGAAAAGGTACATGAGTTTTATTGAGTACTTCTCACCTTTCAGCGCCCAAGAAGATCTGGCATTGCTCGGATTTGATTGCGGAAGTGCATGAATCTTATTCCAGTACATAACACAGCAGTGTGAAGCAGCTCTCGGCAGTGAGAAATTGTTGTTGCTCATCAAGCTACTCACCGTAGCAAGATCGTGGATACCAGACATAAATTTTTCATGATGCGGTATGACGTTGTTAAGTATAAGCCCATGCTCAATCCATGGGTCATACCAAAATTTAATATTCATGAAAGCCGATGCATTGAATTTAAACAAAGGAAGAACCATGCCTCTTAACTTAAAAATACTCAGCCAAGTCCAACTTAAGTTTGGTGGGGGTTCCATGGTCCAGAAATTGTGATGTTTAACTATGTGATTTTTAGACCATGAGACCCAAATACTATCAGTATTATTTAGATAATTGTCGATATGTTTCACAAAAGCGGCCCTATTCCACATAACGGTGATAATTATGCCTAAACCACCATATACAATTGGTTTTTCAATATTTTTGAAAGAAATTGGAGGAGAATATTTTACATGTATACTACCTTTCCAAAAAAATCTCATGAAAGCAGTTTTAATCATTTTCAGAAGTTTCTGTGGGAGCATATAAGTTCTAGACCAGTATGTGTGCATTGCTATAATAACGGTTTTTATTAGAATCAACCTACCTGCTTGCGTGAGCCTTTTAGTGGACCAACATTCAAGCCTGCATAGGATTTTTTCATAAAGAGGGAGACATTGCACCGTAGTGATCCTAGAAGAGGTTAGGGGCAGGCCGAGGTAAGTAGTGGTGCTTTGATTTCTGCTAAGACCAGAAATAGCTTGAATTTCATTAGCGACTTCAGGAGAAACTCCGGCGATGTTTAGTTCAGATTTGGCAATGTTTATTTGTAAACCTGTGATCCTGTAAAATTTCTTTAATATACTCATGATGTTAATCATGGTATCTTTGTTAGGCTTGCAGAAAACAATCAAGTCATCCGCAAATAGCAGAGAAGTAATAATGGGATCATGACATTTTGGGTGGAGCTGAAATTCATTATTTCCTACAGCTTCATCAAATAATCTAGTTAGAAGTTCCATCACTATTATGAAAATGTAGGCAGACATAGGGTCTCCCTGCCTTATACCAATTTTTCCTTTAAAATATCCAACATTGTTGCCATTTAAGTTGATGGAGAAGTGTACAGTAGATAAGCAGGCATGAATCCAAGATATAATGTTTGCAGGAAAATTCATATAAGAAAGAATTCTAGTGACGGAGTCCCAATGCAAAGAATCAAAAGCTTTTTTGATATCAAGTTTAAGCATAGCTCTCGGCGAAATGTGTTTCCTTTTATAACCCTTTAGTAACTCATGAGCCATGAGAACATTATCTAATATATTCCTTTTATCTAAAAATGCAGTTTGATTAGGAGAAATAATATTAGGCAGGACCTTCTTTAGTCGGTTAGCTATTATTTTGGCGATGCATTTGCCAAAAAAAAAAATTATATTTTTACAATGTGAATTAGATGTAGTGTTTGCATTGTAATTAAAAATTATATTTTTACAATGTGAATTAGATGTAGTGTTTGCATTGTAATTACAAATCATGTTTTCACAATGTGAATTAAGAGTAGAGTTTGCATTGTCATTAGAAATTATATTTTTATATGTAATTTAAAGATTTTGAGTGTATCAAAATTTACATTTTCAATGTAAGGAAAGAATGAATTTAGGATGCGGTAATATTATCTTCATTTTCAAATGAATTAAAATTTAGTAAGTATCGGTAATTGTGTGGAGTGTTGTTTTAATCAAACGACGTTATTACGATTCAATGATTATATATATATAATCAAAATTGAACGAATAGGGCGTAGTAGTTCGCGTTTTGAAATCGTACTTTTAAATGACTATACAAGAAGATCCGACCGTCGGATTTTCTTGAAACTGAAACCGTTAGGACCGTCTTGGAAAAATCTTTCCAATGATATATATTACGTTAAGATCCAATGGTTAGATTCTGAGAAATGTAAAAATCAAAATTGGTTGAATGCAGCGCCATAGTCGCCCATGGACTTAAGGCGTCGTTATATAAAAATTTAATTATTTTAAATAATTAAAATAGGAATGAATCGTTAATAAAAATAATTATTAATGTGTAAGAAGGATTTTCAATATATATATATATATATATATATATATATATATATATATATACGAGGATTATTTGGAAAGTCCGAGATTATCTCATTCCAAATAATTAAACGACGTTTAAAAATTCAAGATTGGAAGACGGCGATTGAAGACCGTCAAATCTCCACATCGAATGGACGATGATGACTGTTGCCTTAGAATGGCTCGCTACCATGATAAGGTAATAGTAGGAGTTACCCAGACGTAGTGTTGATTTGTACGGATTTGGCTTTCGCTCAGACCCAGAGCATAAGCTTATAAATGGATTGTGTGTCTGACATCGTACTCCATTATATATCATGTTATTAATCTTCTGTCGAATGTATGGATGTTTGGTGGCGGAGAATTTATTCTCTTGCTTAACACCCGTTCATATATTTCGGCAAAGGATTGGTAGTGTGATATGGAGTGATGATGTGGCATGCTAAGATGCATATGATCAAGGCTTTGTTGAAAAGCAGGCCTTGTGGGACGATCAAAGCATAGTCTGTTTAGGCATAGCTTTGTGTATAGCGTGACTTCGCGATCCTCACACACCGGTGGAGTCTAAAACGGGAGAAGGGAACGCAGGGAGAGCAGCACGTTTCTTTCTAGCTAGAGTGGTGTCAGTGACCTTCCAGCCCTGACATTTTACTTATGTGGATGATGGAATGAGGCGCCTCGGATAGGTCCTATAGGACCGGGAAACGTGTGTTCAGGAATTGCCAATCCACGAAGCTGTATGTGTGGACCGGCCTTGCAGGATCCAAGGGTTAACTGCGGGGAACCCTGAGACATTAGCTAGAGTGTCTCGAATCGGTAAGGTGCTCCTCCATAGCCTTGACTCATGATGGAAACTCAATTTCCAATACGCCCCATTCGGTTTTGATTGTATTACTAGTATGGAGGCATAGTAGTATGGGATACTATTCTTCCTAGGATTGATACATTATGATTGAAATTGTTTTTAAAACATATACACACTAATAATAATATCAAATTCGTTTTTAACGTATCAAGCATGTTTAATCACCATAAGGTAAAACTCTATCCTCTGGTGTGCGTTGCATTGTGTGATGGGACCTGAGTCTTATGGTGATTTCATTTTTCTAAAAAGCATTGCGTTGTTTTACGATTTACTTTAAGTTATGCACGGCAATCCATTGGAATAAAACCCGTTCTGCATTAGCGGCGTGGTACATGGATTTGCCTTATTACTATTAGTTAAATTAGTTAAGAATTCCCACACCAGTCCTTGTTTAGCATGTCGGGAATAGGATGCAGCATGATGGGGGGTTCTCGCTTCGCGGTATGGTGGCGAACGTACCATGATGTAATAAAAGTCTGCTGTTATCGTTCTGATGTGTTGTATGCCCAGAGTTAATGCATTCGAGAATTTCTAACTTTTGGGTCAGACCTGTGTGGTTTATGGTCGGTCCAAAGGGCGGGGATTTTCGGGTCATTACATATGGTATCAGAGCTTTGGTTAGCTCAAATCTTTGGGGTACAACTCATTAGAACCGAACAAAAGGCTCATCAGAGATTGGATTAGTAATATCCAATAAGAATACTCATTAGAGATAGGATCAACAGTATCCTAGAATGAGAAAACTCATTAGAGATAGGGTTAGTAATGCCCTAGAATGAGTTGAGAGTAGCAAGCCTATAATATACGTATTTGTGATTAATTATACTCTATTTTGGAAAATCTGATTTTGAATATATAAAAAGTTATATATTTGAAAGTTAATCAACTAATGAAATTATTTAAACCAATGGAGAAAATATATATATATATTAGTTAGTTAATTAATCAACTTTTAGCTTCGTCCCTTTTTGAGGACGAAAAGTTTTTAAGTGGGGGAGACTGTAACAACCCTGAATTTTGGGGCCAATTTAAAATTTATTTTAAGTGATTTTAATGAGTTTTGATATTTAAAATAATCTATTTTAAATAATAATGATCACAAATTTGATTCAAATCGAAGTTAGAATGAATAATTTAATTTTAATTATAAAAAGAGTTAGAAATAGCGCGGTAGTTTGAAAAGTCAAACTTGAACTTTGACTGACCGTACAAGATGCAAAATTTAACGGATTTTAGTGAAACCAAAAATATTAGAATCTATTTAAAAATATCTTTCCAACAAATCCGAAAAATCGAAATTTCATAGCAGGAATCAAAAGTTATGCCCAAATTAAAATTTAGAAAGGTCGCTAGGTAATTTGCATAGGTCAAAAATTCTACTTTTTGCATATAAAGGAATTTGAACTCGAAACCACTTCCATTGAGTTCAGAATGATGTTTCTACATTGAAAAACAGTAAACACTTATATATTTCGAGTTTCGGAAATTATTTGTTTAAAAATGTATTTTTAATATTAAATATATAGCTCTTGAAAATAGCCATTTTGCAAACGACCTCCGTTTTCGACGAAACCACTTTTGTTGGATCCGGAATGTCAAAATATTGTTAAGTTTAATTTTATATAATTTTTGGAATTAATTTGTGGCCGTGGCAAAAAGATTTCTGTTCTGTCAATTTACAGTGAATTTTAATCGACTGAAAAATAGTCATTTTTTAAAAAGTATCAGAATTCGACGAAATAAATTCTGTTAGGACCGTATCGTCATAAGAAAACCAAAAATAATTTTTCTGGATTTTTCTGAGTTAATTTGTGTCCCCGGTAAAATTATTTGTATGAAAAAATTAGAAATAAAGGACTTAAATTTTAAAACTGAAAAACGGAGGCCAAGATGACAGTTTGGGCTAACGGGACAGGTCCAGATGAGTCCGGAATGGGGCCTAAATGGTAGGAACGACAGTCGTTGGGCCTGAATCGGAGTTCGGACCAAAACGGACTTAAACGGGCTAATTAAATAATAATTAGATTAACCTAATAAAATAATATTATAAAATGATCGGGTTCTTCTTCCTCACGTTGTCTTTCAGCCGTGAGAACCCATAGCCGCCCCTTTCTTCAAAAATTCATTCTCCGATTTCTCCCTCAATTCTCAACGAAAACCTTCGTATAAATACACGTTTCGAAGAGATTTTCGAGCTCTTTCTTCTCCGACAAGAATCACCACCTCTCATCGACCGTAGCCACCGCCACAAGCCTCCAAAGCCGCGGCCTTTGCGCCCCCACCGCGCCACCCACAAGCCGCCGCACCTCCTCCAACTCCCGGTGAAGATAGCCCTCTCGTAGCTCTCCAATCTCCCGCAAACCGTTCGTAAAACCGTCGATCGTAGCTCGAGTTATCTCGATTCAAAGTTTTGAACTTTAGGTAATGTTTATTTCAGATTTTGTCACGCTTTGTAGCGTCACTGTGTCAGTTGTTAAAGGCCGAATTTTGATTTTTCATACGAATTTGAATTTGAACCATTCCAGATCCGAAATCGCTTTGAATTCAAACACAAGACCTGATCAAAGTTGACAATTCATTTCAGATCCGAGCTAGGTGAGAATTTATTTTTAATTTAATTTAATTTATTTAATTATTAATTCTTAGTTATTAAAAATATTTATTGATAGATCTGCTATGTCGTGATATTTTAAATATGGATCTGAATTGTTTATTCCGTATGATGTTAGATCTGCAAATCTAAATATTAGATCTGAATTTATTGATTAATTAGAATTAATTATTTGTTAATTTTATTGAATCATGCCTCGTTGATTTGTCATATGCCAATGGAAACATCACCCTGTATATTACCTTGATGTGAATTGTTAGATTTAGTCATGTTGGTTCATTTGAATGTTGTTGTTGTTTGGATGTGACATGAAATATGATGTGGTAAATGGTAAAGGCTTAATCTTTACATTGTAAATAGAAAGACTAACTTTTGTATATTGAATTTTTGATTTAAATTATTAAAGGCTGAATTTTCAATTGAAATATTAAAGATGTAAATTTTCATGAAAATATTAAAAGATGATATTTTTCATGTAAAAGAGTAAAATTTACATTGTAATTTAGGAATAAATTTTACATTGTAAATGAAAGATGAAATTTTTAGATTAAAAATCAAAAGAGATGTTTCATTGTAAATAATAAAAGGTATGATTTTTCATTGTCTATGAAAGGAATGAATTTTTGTAATGAATTATTAAGTAATGAATTTTTGCAATGAATTATTAAGGAATGAATTTTTGCAATGAATTACTAAAGAATGAAATTTTCAATGAATCATTAAAGAATGGATTTTTTTTTCATTAAATTATTAAGTAGGATTTACTTTGAATATAAAAGTAGGACTTATAATGTAAATATAAAGTAAAGGACTCATGAATTAAAGATGACATTTTTATATGTTATTTTAATGTAAAATTTAACGATGAATTAAAGATGACATTTTTATATGTTATTTTAATGTGAAATTGAACGATGAAATAAAGATGACATTTTTATATGTTAATTTAATGTAAATTAGAACGATAAAGTATAAATGACATTTTTTAGATGTGATTATAATGAGAATATTCACCGTATAAAAAGTTTACATTTTTATTAATGCTAATATATAGAATATTCACCGTATGAAAGGTTTACAATTTTATTAATGTAAATATATAGGAATTTCACCTTATGTAAAGTCTAATTTTTTTTCTTAATGTAAAGTAAATAAGAATTTCACCGTATGAAATTTACTTTATCTTTAGTGTGAATAAAATAGAAATTACATCGTATGTTAAAATTTACATTTTTATATGTAAATTATAAAGTGAATTTATACCCTATGTTGAAAATTACATTTTTCTTTGTAATTAACAAGTGAATTTCATCGTATGTTAAAATTTACATTTTTTTATGTAAATTATAAAGTGAATTAATATTGTATGTTAAAAATTACATTTTTCTTTGTAATTAAAAGGTGAATTCCATCGTATGTCAGAATTTACATTTTTATATGTAAATTATAAAGTGAATTTATGTCGTATGTTAAAAATTACATTTTTCTTTGTAATTTGTAACGACCCAGATTTTTGAACAGTTTATTTTAAATATTTAGTATGATTTTAAATATTGAATATAAAAAAATAAATGAATATTTATTGGATTTATCGATTTAATAATCGATATATGATTTAATATCAAATATATTAAATTATCGTAATACGAAGTATAATTGAAGTCGCAGTTGAAAATGAATCAAAACAATCCAGTCGATCAATATAAAATCTATGTGGATTAAAACGATAATAATTAGTTATTTTCGTTAAATTTAATTGTCTGAAAATCAATTTATATTTTAAATCGAGTTTAATTTAAATCATTAATCTAAATTATTATCTGTTTGTTCAGTTGAATTAAATTTTAAAGCTGGTCCCGTTGAATTTAGAATATCGTATAATGTTGTTAACATCAGTCGTTGCGACTAGATAGCGGTTTGGGATTTCGAATGAAAGGACCGCAAGATATTTTAGTTATATAAAAAAAAAAAAAAAAAATCAATTTATTTTCAAAGCCTATATTTTCATTTCAGCCGACCTATCTTCATTTACATCGCAGACCTAAGTTTTCCTCGAGCTGTAGAAATTGCTCATTCCTTCGCAGTAAAGTAAGACAACAATTTAATGGCCTGTCTGCTCTCGCACATATAAATAACCATTCACCTTCACTGTTTCCCCTACTCCTGAACGCACGAAATAAGTCTGAGCTTTCGCCTTCCTTTTCTTTCCTTTTATGTTTCAATTCTTCAAAATCGAAATCGCAAATTTCAACTCGAGGGTTGCTTCTGGAATTAAAATCCACAGCAACAAAAACTAGGGCGGTTCGGAGTTCAATTTAGGGGGTTCGCGAGTTGGTGTTTGGGGTCACTACAGGGATCGAAGTAGAGTTAGATGGACAGTCGCGGTGGAAGAGGGATCGCAGTGAAGACCGCGAGTTCGACAGCAACGAAGAGGCGCTCGTGAATTCGAGGAAATGGGTGCGTTCGATTTAGGGATTTCGATGATTTTAGAAGCGAACCCAGCTCGACATCGTGACTGGAGCACTCACGATTATGGGCGACGATGCGATCAAACGGACCCGGTTGGAAGTGTTGGGGAGGTATGCAGATGGGTGAGGGTCACTGCGATGTTGAAAGCAGTCAGAGCTGTATAAATGGCGACTGTTGGAGTGATGATCGAATTGGTCCTCTTCGGTGAAACTGCAGATGCTCTAGGGTTGCAGGAATATTAGGAGCTTGATAAATTTATTAAGAGAAGCCGAGTCAATTCATGGATGCAGATATGGGATTAAATTGGATATTCGGCAAAGGATAAACCAGGTGAGTAAATCTCACTCACCTTTAGAAATATTTTTATTTTATTAAAAATAATTGTCTGTTGCTTGTGTGAATGTTTATGCTTGTTTTATATATATTAGTTATTTAGGCTATATATATATATATATTGGGTTGATTGATTGGTTGGATTCCCGCAGTCTCATTAGCGGATGCCCGCAGTTTCATAGCGGATGATTACCCTATACGCCCCACGCTATGATTAGTGGATGACCTTCTATACCGCGATATTCTGTCACGAAGCAGAATGGGTATTATTTATGTGCTAACATCTGTGGATGCAGGAAAACAGGTTGGAGGAATCCAACTGGATTCCTCAAAAATATATTATCTGTTTGTTTATTTGTTTGCATATATATTTTTATATATGATGTGTTAGAAAAATAAAAAAAATTTGTTGCTTTGTGTGTTTAAATATCACTGGGCTTAAGTAATGATATTTTAAAATATCGTAAAAAGGATATTGGCGATTTAAAAAGAAAAAATTCTATTTTTAAATAGAATTTGAATTTTAAATGGAAATAGAATATTTACTTGTTTTTGAAAAATAAAACAAGTAGTTCTTTATAAACAAAGTTTATAAATAGTTTTTATAACGAAGTTATAAATGAAGTAAAAAGAATTATCATTTGATAATTCAGAAATAGAAATACAAGTGTGAAATTGGAATTTGAAATATAGAATTTAAAAAGGAGTTTGAATATTTGAACTTCAATAGAATTCAAATATAGAAATGGAAATATAGAAGTTCCAAGGGAATTTAAATATAAAGTTTGAATAAGAGAATTCAAATGAATTCAAACATGGAATTTGAATATAGGGAATTCAAATAGAAATTCAAATATTGAATTTGAATATCAAATAGAAAAGGAATTAGAATTTGAATTTAGAATTCAAATAAAGGTGAGATTTGAATTTGAATCAAGCAGAGTTAAATGGAATTGAATTCATTTTAAAGAAGTTAGAAGTTTAAAGGTTTATATTTATAAATATAATTAAAACGAACTCGCCGCAGCGCTGCAGTTCGTAAATTGGCAATTCGAACTTCAATTGAATATACAGAACTCAATTGAAGTCGAAATTCTTTGAAACAAGAAACGTCAGGACCGGTTTGATAATAGTTTTCAAATGAAGGAGAAAAATCTGAATTTCGTCGTATAGATTTTGAGATATGTCAAAATCAAATTTTCAGAAAAGCAGCGCCAGAATCGTTTTAAAACCATAATGGTTTATTTAATTTTATAAAAGGATTTTTAAGCAAATAAAATCCGAAGTTTCTATTTAGAAAATTTCAGAGTTGAGTTGTAAAATATATGCGAATTCAATTTGTGTAAATGAATATGATTTTTGAAACAGAAACCAGATTTTGATTTATTGAATAGAATTAACCAATTCGAACAGTAATTGGTAAAGGAGATGTTGAAGGGATATTGGGATCTGAATAAGAAAATTCGATTTGAAAATTTATATTCGAAATAGAAAAGAGAACTAGAATTGAAATTGAAATTCAATTTGGTTATGAACAAGTTAAATATTTTGTTTGAACATGTTATGTTCAACAAAGAAGTGAAATAGGAAAAATGGCCGATTTAAAGAATAAACGGGCGAAACTGAATTCAAACGATTAGATGGTATTGAATTGAATTGGAAACAGGTGAACAGGTGTTAAACAGGTATGGGATAAGATATATGAAGTTATAAATGAAATGCTCGACTTAAGGTACATGTTTAATTCATATATGAGTTTTATGCGCCGTATCGGCAAGCCGCTTGGCTTTTCCTTTTTCTTTTTGAAATGAGAAGATACCGGGATGCTATTTGAAATTTCCCGATGCTCCCGATACAGGGGAGGTTATGGCGAATTTTTCCGGGAATTTAAGGAGTTAGAATATTTTTAAGAAATTTGACAATTAGAAATCTATATATCGATATATATAGAATTCGATAAGGCAACGAAATCAAAAATAGCGGAAAGGGCCAATATGGTTATTGAAATATTTGGTTAACAAATATTGATAAGAGAATATAGAAGAGATTTAATTAATGAAATATTAATTAAAGAGCCCAGTGGTTTGTTTGATATGTTGGATGAACACTTGTTTTTATTCGATAGTTAAATCACAGACTATCGAAGTTTTTGACCATCGTTGTCAATATGGAGAGACCGGTTGGATTATTATCTGAAGAACCACTCCGTATCGGCATAAGCGTTGCGAACCAAGTATGCTGAATATATTGAAGACGGAGTAAAGTGCAAGGGCTTTTCTATTTATAGAAATAGTGCCTTCGGTTTCGTTCAATCCCAGAACGAACGTAAATGGACGAATGTCTGACAGAGTATTTCCAATGATCAAATGGGTTGGTCTGTATGAATATATATGGTTGCAACGGATTTATCCCTTAGCATAATATCCAGAATATTTGTGCGAACTCAACTAGTGATTAACGGATCTGACAATGTGGCATTCAAAGTGATTGTGCTATCAAGGAATGGTAAGTATGCGTAGCCTCAGACCTCAACAACCGGGAAATGACGAAAATCGGGCAGGCAGCATGGCTATGTGGGTCGCACCCATTAGGGTGTATAATCACCTATCTAGAGAAATTCCTTTTGTTCTAAATCTATCGATTCTGCCCATTCGGGAAACGGTGGTTTGAGTCCAACCGTTGGTGATATACATTCGATACACTCAAGCGAAATGAGTGGTCGGTCATGTGTGGGCCGGGTTGCAAGATGTTCTTGTTGAACCCAGGTGTATTCGTCTCTAGAGATACACTAGCGGAAGGTGGTTCCATACCTTGTCATGTTGGAAATCCAATCTCCAATAAGCGCCATGCGGTTTTTGATTTTTTATATATATGTGGAGCGTGAGATGCAAGCGTTCTGCTATTTGGTTATTTACTTGATGTAGACATTATTATAATATCATTGGATTTGATATCAAAGTATTTTGGGTTATAGTAAGGTAAAAACCGTCCGTGTTTATGTGTGGACTGGTCTTACTATTATCTTTTCTTTCGAAAAAGATTTTGAAAATTAAACAAGTGGTTGGAGTTTACTCACACCAGTCCCATGACTGACCCAGAGTTTATTTTGTGTTGTTTTCCCTAAACTCTTGGGTGCCCAAATTTGTACGGGCAGTCAAGTGTTTCAGGCTTTTACAGATACACTTGGAGGAGCTGGAAGCAGGAGGCTTCAACGTTAGTTATTTAAGAGTTACTTCCGCTGGATCAAATGTTATGTGTTCTCTGATGATGGTATGTATGTATGTACAAAACAGATTTGTATTTCGAAGCTTATGTTATATAATATATTTTATTCGTTCCGCTGTGAGTTTGTGATCTTCGTTTTCTTCTATTCTAATATTTCTTTCTTTCTATTTCTCATCCTCTAACTTCTTTCTAATAATGAGTCGTATTTCTGTGTTATTTGGGTTGGACGTGTGGTGTATTTAGTCAACTCAGGTAGCACGGATTTGCGGGTCTTTACAGTTGGTATCAGAGCTTAGGTTGAGCGAATACCTAGGCTTGTGTGGGGTGTGCTCGTTAGAGATAGGGTCAGTAGTACCCTAGAATGAGTTAAGTGTATATATACGAGAGAGCGTATTTGTTAGTTGATATAAAAATTGTTTTATATTGTGTTGGCTAGTCTGTTGAGTGGTTTATGAATTCTGGTCGAATCGTGGGACGCCACGAAGTCGATAGGAATTTCTAAACACTTAAACAGAGGAATTCGACACAGTATTGTTTTAAAGAAGGTAAATGAAATAATTTTACCCGAAAGTTCTATTTTGATATAGAAAGAATAATTTTCTAGAATTATTATTATATGGATGTGTTGGATGTTGATTTTATAATCAGATGAGATTATAAATTTAGAATGGTTATTTATAACCAGAGTAGAATTTGTATAGGAATTAAATATACAAATGAGATGAATTAGAATTTAATTCAAACCAGAATTAAGAATTCAAAATCCTGGGAAGTTGAAAAATATTTTTCAAAGTATATTAAAATAATATAGATTTGTTTTAGAAGAATTTGAAAGGAAATCATTTTAGATGGATTTTGAAATAATAAAGCACTGAACTCACTTCAGTCGCTGGGAAATAATTCTGATGATGGTTGCAACATCATCAGTGTTCATTTCCGAGTTTCTAAGTGATGGATTGCTACCTTAGAAAGTTTTTGATGGAAATTTGTTTTGAAAGAAAACAAGTGGTTTGAAAATTCAAATGTTTTGAATTGAGATGAAAATAAAAATAAGTATACATTTATGTGATTTCAGAAGAATTTGAAATGAAAAACCCTGGGATTTGGATTCTGGAATTGAAATTTAACTTAGGCTAGTTAAATGGATTGAAGTGAATCAATTGATTAAAATCAATTTGAATTGGTTTAATAGAATATAGATTGGATATAAATGGATTGATCGTGGATCATTCGAATTGAATGAAGGAAGACCAAAAGTTTTGGTGGAATTAGATTTGTTGAAATACGAGGAGTTGAGTTTCAACATAAGTAAGATTTTGAAAAGTAAAGGTATTTGTATCATTTTCCCTACCTTAGCAATTTCGAGGACGAAATTATTTTAAGGGGAGAAGAATGTAACGACCCAGATTTTTGAACAGTTTATTTTAAATATTTAGTATGATTTTAAATATTGAATATAAAAAAATAAATGAATATTTATTGGATTTATCGATTTAATAATCGATATATGATTTAATATCAAATATATTAAATTATCGTAATACGAAGTATAATTGAAGTCGCAGTTGAAAATGAATCAAAACAATCCAGTCGATCAATATAAAATCTATGTGGATTAAAACGATAATAATTAGTTATTTTCGTTAAATTTAATTGTCTGAAAATCAATTTATATTTTAAATCGAGTTTAATTTAAATCATTAATCTAAATTATTATCTGTTTGTTCAGTTGAATTAAATTTTAAAGCTGGTCCCGTTGAATTTAGAATATCGTATAATGTTGTTAACATCAGTCGTTGCGACTAGATAGCGGTTTGGGATTTCGAATGAAAGGACCGCAAGATATTTTAGTTATATAAAAAAAAAAAAAAAAATCAATTTATTTTCAAAGCCTATATTTTCATTTCAGCCGACCTATCTTCATTTACATCGCAGACCTAAGTTTTCCTCGAGCTGTAGAAATTGCTCATTCCTTCGCAGTAAAGTAAGACAACAATTTAATGGCCTGTCTGCTCTCGCACATATAAATAACCATTCACCTTCACTGTTTCCCCTACTCCTGAACGCACGAAATAAGTCTGAGCTTTCGCCTTCCTTTTCTTTCCTTTTATGTTTCAATTCTTCAAAATCGAAATCGCAAATTTCAACTCGAGGGTTGCTTCTGGAATTAAAATCCACAGCAACAAAAACTAGGGCGGTTCGGAGTTCAATTTAGGGGGTTCGCGAGTTGGTGTTTGGGGTCACTACAGGGATCGAAGTAGAGTTAGATGGACAGTCGCGGTGGAAGAGGGATCGCAGTGAAGACCGCGAGTTCGACAGCAACGAAGAGGCGCTCGTGAATTCGAGGAAATGGGTGCGTTCGATTTAGGGATTTCGATGATTTCAGAAGCGAACCCAGCTCGACATCGTGACTGGAGCACTCACGATTATGGGCGACGATGCGATCAAACGGACCCGGTTGGAAGTGTTGGGGAGGTATGCAGATGGGTGAGGGTCACTGCGATGTTGAAAGCAGTCAGAGCTGTATAAATGGCGACTGTTGGAGTGATGATCGAATTGGTCCTCTTCGGTGAAACTGCAGATGCTCTAGGGTTGCAGGAATATTAGGAGCTTGATAAATTTATTAAGAGAAGCCGAGTCAATTCATGGATGCAGATATGGGATTAAATTGGATATTCGGCAAAGGATAAACCAGGTGAGTAAATCTCACTCACCTTTAGAAATATTTTTATTTTATTAAAAATAATTGTCTGTTGCTTGTGTGAATGTTTATGCTTGTTTTATATATATTAGTTATTTAGGCTATATATATATATATATTGGGTTGATTGATTGGTTGGATTCCCGCAGTCTCATTAGCGGATGCCCGCAGTTTCATAGCGGATGATTACCCTATACGCCCCACGCTATGATTAGTGGATGACCTTCTATACCGCGATATTCTGTCACGAAGCAGAATGGGTATTATTTATGTGCTAACATCTGTGGATGCAGGAAAACAGGTTGGAGGAATCCAACTGGATTCCTCAAAAATATATTATCTGTTTGTTTATTTGTTTGCATATATATTTTTATATATGATGTGTTAGAAAAATAAAAAAAATTTGTTGCTTTGTGTGTTTAAATATCACTGGGCTTAAGTAATGATATTTTAAAATATCGTAAAAAGGATATTGGCGATTTAAAAAGAAAAAATTCTATTTTTAAATAGAATTTGAATTTTAAATGGAAATAGAATATTTACTTGTTTTTGAAAAATAAAACAAGTAGTTCTTTATAAACAAAGTTTATAAATAGTTTTTATAACGAAGTTATAAATGAAGTAAAAAGAATTATCATTTGATAATTCAGAAATAGAAATACAAGTGTGAAATTGGAATTTGAAATATAGAATTTAAAAAGGAGTTTGAATATTTGAACTTCAATAGAATTCAAATATAGAAATGGAAATATAGAAGTTCCAAGGGAATTTAAATATAAAGTTTGAATAAGAGAATTCAAATGAATTCAAACATGGAATTTGAATATAGGGAATTCAAATAGAAATTCAAATATTGAATTTGAATATCAAATAGAAAAGGAATTAGAATTTGAATTTAGAATTCAAATAAAGGTGAGATTTGAATTTGAATCAAGCAGAGTTAAATGGAATTGAATTCATTTTAAAGAAGTTAGAAGTTTAAAGGTTTATATTTATAAATATAATTAAAACGAACTCGCCGCAGCGCTGCAGTTCGTAAATTGGCAATTCGAACTTCAATTGAATATACAGAACTCAATTGAAGTCGAAATTCTTTGAAACAAGAAACGTCAGGACCGGTTTGATAATAGTTTTCAAATGAAGGAGAAAAATCTGAATTTCGTCGTATAGATTTTGAGATATGTCAAAATCAAATTTTCAGAAAAGCAGCGCCAGAATCGTTTTAAAACCATAATGGTTTATTTAATTTTATAAAAGGATTTTTAAGCAAATAAAATCCGAAGTTTCTATTTAGAAAATTTCAGAGTTGAGTTGTAAAATATATGCGAATTCAATTTGTGTAAATGAATATGATTTTTGAAACAGAAACCAGATTTTGATTTATTGAATAGAATTAACCAATTCGAACAGTAATTGGTAAAGGAGATGTTGAAGGGATATTGGGATCTGAATAAGAAAATTCGATTTGAAAATTTATATTCGAAATAGAAAAGAGAACTAGAATTGAAATTGAAATTCAATTTGGTTATGAACAAGTTAAATATTTTGTTTGAACATGTTATGTTCAACAAAGAAGTGAAATAGGAAAAATGGCCGATTTAAAGAATAAACGGGCGAAACTGAATTCAAACGATTAGATGGTATTGAATTGAATTGGAAACAGGTGAACAGGTGTTAAACAGGTATGGGATAAGATATATGAAGTTATAAATGAAATGCTCGACTTAAGGTACATGTTTAATTCATATATGAGTTTTATGCGCCGTATCGGCAAGCCGCTTGGCTTTTCCTTTTTCTTTTTGAAATGAGAAGATACCGGGATGCTATTTGAAATTTCCCGATGCTCCCGATACAGGGGAGGTTATGGCGAATTTTTCCGGGAATTTAAGGAGTTAGAATATTTTTAAGAAATTTGACAATTAGAAATCTATATATCGATATATATAGAATTCGATAAGGCAACGAAATCAAAAATAGCGGAAAGGGCCAATATGGTTATTGAAATATTTGGTTAACAAATATTGATAAGAGAATATAGAAGAGATTTAATTAATGAAATATTAATTAAAGAGCCCAGTGGTTTGTTTGATATGTTGGATGAACACTTGTTTTTATTCGATAGTTAAATCACAGACTATCGAAGTTTTTGACCATCGTTGTCAATATGGAGAGACCGGTTGGATTATTATCTGAAGAACCACTCCGTATCGGCATAAGCGTTGCGAACCAAGTATGCTGAATATATTGAAGACGGAGTAAAGTGCAAGGGCTTTTCTATTTATAGAAATAGTGCCTTCGGTTTCGTTCAATCCCAGAACGAACGTAAATGGACGAATGTCTGACAGAGTATTTCCAATGATCAAATGGGTTGGTCTGTATGAATATATATGGTTGCAACGGATTTATCCCTTAGCATAATATCCAGAATATTTGTGCGAACTCAACTAGTGATTAACGGATCTGACAATGTGGCATTCAAAGTGATTGTGCTATCAAGGAATGGTAAGTATGCGTAGCCTCAGACCTCAACAACCGGGAAATGACGAAAATCGGGCAGGCAGCATGGCTATGTGGGTCGCACCCATTAGGGTGTATAATCACCTATCTAGAGAAATTCCTTTTGTTCTAAATCTATCGATTCTGCCCATTCGGGAAACGGTGGTTTGAGTCCAACCGTTGGTGATATACATTCGATACACTCAAGCGAAATGAGTGGTCGGTCATGTGTGGGCCGGGTTGCAAGATGTTCTTGTTGAACCCAGGTGTATTCGTCTCTAGAGATACACTAGCGGAAGGTGGTTCCATACCTTGTCATGTTGGAAATCCAATCTCCAATAAGCGCCATGCGGTTTTTGATTTTTTATATATATGTGGAGCGTGAGATGCAAGCGTTCTGCTATTTGGTTATTTACTTGATGTAGACATTATTATAATATCATTGGATTTGATATCAAAGTATTTTGGGTTATAGTAAGGTAAAAACCGTCCGTGTTTATGTGTGGACTGGTCTTACTATTATCTTTTCTTTCGAAAAAGATTTTGAAAATTAAACAAGTGGTTGGAGTTTACTCACACCAGTCCCATGACTGACCCAGAGTTTATTTTGTGTTGTTTTCCCTAAACTCTTGGGTGCCCAAATTTGTACGGGCAGTCAAGTGTTTCAGGCTTTTACAGATACACTTGGAGGAGCTGGAAGCAGGAGGCTTCAACGTTAGTTATTTAAGAGTTACTTCCGCTGGATCAAATGTTATGTGTTCTCTGATGATGGTATGTATGTATGTACAAAACAGATTTGTATTTCGAAGCTTATGTTATATAATATATTTTATTCGTTCCGCTGTGAGTTTGTGATCTTCGTTTTCTTCTATTCTAATATTTCTTTCTTTCTATTTCTCATCCTCTAACTTCTTTCTAATAATGAGTCGTATTTCTGTGTTATTTGGGTTGGACGTGTGGTGTATTTAGTCAACTCAGGTAGCACGGATTTGCGGGTCTTTACATAATTAATATGAGAATTCCATCGTATGTTAAAATTTACATTTTTATCTGTAAATTATAAAGTGAATTTATGCCGTATGTTAAAAATTACATTTTCCTTTGTAATTAACATGGAAATTTCATCGTATGTTAAAATTTACATTTTTATATGTAAATTATATAGGGAATTACACCATAGGATAAAATTTACATTTTTATATGTAATTAAAACATGAATTTACATTGTGTGTTAAATATTACATTTTTATATGTAATGTCTATAGGAAAGTATACCGTATGACAAAACTACATTTTTCTATGCAATTAAAGGATGCAATTTCATTGTATGATCGAAATTGCATTTTTCTTATGTATATATGTAACATAAAATGAGAATGAATATTAGAAATAAAATTGATTTATTTCATATGTAATTTAGACGTAGAAATGTGGCATTGTAATTAAAAATTATATTTTTACAATGTGAATTAGATGTAGTGTTTGCATTGTAATTAAAAATTATATTTTTACAATGTGAATTAGATGTAGTGTTTGCATTGTAATTAAAAATTATATTTTTACAATGTGAATTAGATGTAGTGTTTGCATTAATTAAAAATTATTTTTTTACAATGTGAATTAGATGTAGTGTTTGCATTGTAATTAAAAATTATATTTTTACAATGTGAATTAGATGTAGTGTTTGCATTGTAATTAAAAATTATATTTTTACAATGTGAATTAGATGTAGTGTTTGCATTGTATTTAAAAATTATATTTTTACAATGTGAATTAGATGTAGTGTTTGCATTGTAATTAAAAATTATATTTTTACAATGTGAATTAGTTGTAGTGTTTGCATTGTAATTACAAATCATGTTTTCACAATGTGAATTAAGAGTAGAGTTTGCATTGTCATTAGAAATTATATTTTTATATGTAATTTAAAGATTTTGAGTGTATCAAAATTTACATTTTCAATGTAAGGAAAGAATGAATTTAGGATGCGGTAATATTATCTTCATTTTCAAATGAATTAAAATTTAGTAAGTATCGGTAATTGTGTGGAGTGTTGTTTTAATCAAACGACGTTATTACGATTCAATGATTATATATATATAATCAAAATTGAACGAATAGGGCGTGGTAGTTCGCGTTTTGAAATCGTACTTTTAAATGACTATACAAGAAGATCCGACCGTCGGATTTTCTTGAAACTGAAACCATTAGGACCGTCTTGGAAAAATCTTTCCAATGATATATATTACGTTAATATCCAACGGTTAGATTCTGATAAATGTAAAAATCAAAATTGGTTGAATGCAGCGCCATAGTCGCCCATGGACTTAAGGCGTCGTTATATAAAAATTTACCTATTTTAAATAATTAAAATAGGAATGAATCGTTAATAAAAATAATTATTAATGTGTAAGAAGGATTTTCAATATATATATATATATGTATATACGAGGATTATTTGGAAAGTCCGAGTTTATCTCATTCCAAATAATTAAACGACGTTTAAAAATCCAAGATTGGAAGACGGCGATTGAAGACCGTCAAATCTCCACATCGAATGGACGATGATGACTGTTGCCTTAGAATGGCTCACTACCATGATAAGGTAATAGTAGGAGTTGCCCAGACGTAGTGTTGATTTGTACGGATTTGGCTTTCGCTCAGACCCAGAGCATAAGCTTATAAATGGATTGTGTGTCCGACATCGTACTCCATTATATATCATGTTATTAATCTTCTGTCGAATGTATGGATGTTTGGTGGCGGAGAATTTATTCTCTTGCTTAACACCTGTTCATATATTTCGGCAAAGGATTGGTAGTGTGATATGGAGTGATGATGTGGCATGCTAAGATGCATATGATCAAGGCTTTGTTGAAAAGCATGCCTTGTGGGACGATCAAGGCATAGTCTATTTAGGCATAGCTTTGGGTATAGCGTGACTTCGCGAGCCTCACACACCGGCGGAGTCTAAAACAGGAGAAGGGAACTCAGGGAGAGCAGCACGTTTCTTTCTAGCTAAAGTGGTGTCAGTGACCTACCAGCCCTGACATTTTACTTATGTGGATGATGGAATGAGGCGCCTCGGATAGGTCCTATAGGACCGGGAAACGTGTGTTCAGGAATTGCCAACCCATGAAGCTGTATGTGTGGACCGGCCCTGCAGGATCCAAGGGTTAACTGCGGGGAACCCTGAGACATTAGCTAGAGTGTCTCGAATCGGTAAGGAGCTCCTCCCTAGCCTTGACTCATGATGGAAACTCAATTTCCAATACGCCCCATTCGGTTTTGATTGTATTACTAGTATGGAGGCATAGTAGTATGGGATACTATTCTTCCTAGGATTGATACATTATGATTGAAATTGTTTTTAAAACATATACACACTAATAATAATATCAAATTCGTTTTTAATGTATCAAGCATGTTTAATCACCATAAGGTAAAACTCTATCCTCTGGTGTGCGTTGCATTGTGTGATGGGACCTGAGTCTTATGGTGATTTCATTTTTCTAAAAAGCATTGCGTTGTTTTACGATTTACTTTAAGTTATGCACGACAATCCATTGGAATAAAACCCGTTCCGCATTAGCGGTGTGGTCCATGGATTTTCCTTATTACTATTAGTTAAATTAGTTAAGAATTCTCACACCAGTCCCATGACTGACCCGTTGTTTGTTTCCACCTTTACAAACTCGGGTGCCCTCTTCTCCACACGGACAGTCGAGTAGTTTATCTACAGGTCCTTATCTCGAGCAGGATGCTGGATTGAAGCTTAAAGCTGTGTCCAGAGCATAGTTATCTTCCGTTGTATCTATTTTATTGTTTCCGCTGCAATGTATTAAATATATTGTAATTTATCTTCCGCTGTAATTTTATTTCGATGTACTCTGATATATTCTGTACTCTGATGTTATATTACCATGATGTAATAAAAGTCTAATGTTATTGTTCTGATGTGTTGTATGCCCAGAGTTAATGCATTCGAGAATTTCTAACTTTTGGGTCAGACCTGTGTGGTTTATGGTCGGTCCAAAGGGCGGGGATTTTCGGGTCATTACAGGTTTTGCCTCCTCCTTAGTAATAACAATAGCAACTTCAATCATTGACATGGGATAAAGGCTTTATGACCTTAAAGCTTTCCCGATGATGGACTCGAAATTCTCATCGATATGATTTATAAGCCTCTCTCCCAAGTAATCATCCAACTCTGTGATGAGCTTTTGATTCTTCTTCTCAGCAGTATTGATGAAAGACATTCCATATTTTGACAAAGCGCCAAACTCAGTGACATACTCAGAAACAGTCCTACAATTTTTCTTAAGTTCCGCGTACTTCCGAAATAGCTCCGACTTCTAAGAAGCTAGAATAAACATCCCACAGAATCAGGGTTTAAATTGGTCCTCGGGAGTAGCAACTTTAATGATATTCCACTAATTTATAGCCCTACCCTGAAGCTAACATGAAGCCAACCTCATATTTATAGCATCATCAAGTCCAAAATCCTCGATGATGTGATCACAACTATCAATCCAATCCTGAACCTTGGAACGGTTTACCACCCAGACTGGTAAAATCCTTATTCAACTTAGCAAATTCGGCCCAGGCTGTCTGCACAAGTGTACCACCACCCTCAGCAACGTTCAGAGCAGCTCCTTGAGTATTCCTAAGAATCCCTCTCATGAAAGCAATAAACAATGTCTGCATATCAGGAGTAGCAGAATTATTGGCTGTTAAGCCTACCCCTTCTTCGACTCTTGAAGCAGAGTTCCTAGAAATGTTCCTTGCCTGATGACTCATCGTTAAATTTGTAAAGTAAGTCGATTAATCGTCTTTCCAAGGAACCCTACTTAACCGTGCAGGTGCAGTGCGACTTCATCCTTAAGTATATAATAATAGTACATATATAGTTTTGAAAACCAAAATACTACAAGTACGCGCTGTCATGTATGTATACTCATCCCTAGTACAATCCACATAGGTAAAACTACTCAACCTAAGTTCTGATACCAAATATGATGACTGCCCTAGACCAAATGACACCCAACGAGTTGCGATATGGCGGTGCCCAACTAATACAAGGCGGTTATCATGGTTAAAATAAGAAAATCAATAAAAACCTGTTGTATATCTCACAACGCATGGAAGAAAATATAATTATAACATAAGACATGATATAAAACATATGAGATAATGTATAAGCTAAACATAAGAGTAGTAGATTAACATTACAGCATAATATTTAATGAGTCATACATAGATACATCTTGAAATACTGTCTCTAAACAAAACACTACTAATTCCCAAAGTAGTGATCAACGGAAGTAAACAAGGATATGAGCATATATAGTACGTACAAGCCTCATACTTGTCTCAAGTCAACTACTCGAGCACACCAACCTATCCCTAGTCTGCTCATTTAAGAGCATCCAAAGTAATAAGAAGCAAAGCATAAAACCCTAAGTCAGACAAAGTCTGATGTGAGCGATAGTAATCTTAATCACTAAATATGATAACATGGTAGGTATGAAGAATAATACCTGACCTGGCCCTGCATCCAAAGAGTTAGCACATATAATCATATACTATAATATATGGTAATCACAATACTGAGTGTAAATGGAAGTGTGTGACATGATGATAACAACCATCAAAACATACCATCCATCCTCACATTCACTCACGTAGTGCGTCGAGTATACGCATTCCCTACTTGGGACATTAAATCTCTTGGGACAACAATAGTTCCTACTGTTATGGACTCTACCGACACATCACTATGTCCCACTACAATAGACTACAGCCAGTAACACTACCCAGTCAATACTGCAACTAATGTTGGGGTCCGGGTTGATCAGACCATACTAGAATTCGCATGGAGCCACTCTTGTGCCCCTCCTTCTAAAGTGTACCAAAATTTTGAATGCGGGTAATCCCTTTGCATATGTGTTCATATGAAGTCTATCTCAGAAGTCACCTCTATGGCCCCTCACTTAAAACCTATGCCGTATCCCTTCCAAAGATTTTCTTCGTACCTCGAACTAGCTTGTCGTATTGCAGTAAGGTCTTCAAAAGAACCCGATCGTCGTCATGAAGAAACGCCACGTCATGCACAACTATAAGGAATACACTTCTCTTGCTCATATTAAAATTGGCCCGACCCCAGTTTTACATGGTCGAACCGAGCCTAATTTTCCATGCCCAGATCAACTATATCGGTACGGGATTGGGTCACCATATCCAGGTCAGCTGAGTCGATGCGGACTAGATCTCTATCTCTGGATCGACAAATTCAATCCGGATTTATTCTATCCAAGCCTGGATCGCTCCTATCGGTCCCAAAATTTTAGTCATCGCATCAAGTTGACCTCCGGCTCGTACATCGAACCGGAATCCTCTTCTCAGCCTCCTTGTTACTTCTTTCAACTTCGCTACAAGCCGAACCGAAGACATTTCCCCTAGCTGAACCAAACTTGACAGTACTATAACGTGATCCCTATGACTCCAACTGACTTGAAATTTGGCCTACATCCTCTTGGGGCCTTCCCAGTCATCCTCACAAAGTTTCCTGCTAATTCGAAGATACTGGTCCGACTCGGCCTGGTCGAACTGTAACGACCCATCTTTTGCCCGATTCCCGCCGGTAATTAAACCGAATTAAATCATTCACAAAGACAAATTGTTAATGGTACATACATACATTGAACAAAATAACAGAACCTTTATTTCATAATTCAATATTACATCAGAGTTACATGGAATATCAGGGTTACACATATATACACAGTGGAAGGAAACATATAAATATATTCTCAGCAGAAGAACAAAACACGACAGAAGCTTCAACTCTAGCGTGGACTCCTACTCTGAAGCGCTCCGAAGTTACTCCAACGAATAACTACAAAACTAAACTACTAGCTGCCCATGTAAAATTTATGGGCATCCAGAGTTTTGGAAGGAACAATAAACTCCAGGTCAGTCATGGGACTGGTGTGAGAACATAAAATAGTTGTTTGTAGGATTCATTTTAAAATTTGGAAATTCACTGTACCATGTCGCTAACGCGAAACGGGTTTACTCCAAAATGAATGCCTATGCATATAAATACGCAATAACTTTTGAAAACGAAGCTATCATAAGCTCTTCCCACATCACACAATGCAAGCGCACACCAGATGGGCCAGTTTTATCTTATGATAACCAAAAATGCCTTCATACATGAAAATCCTCTTCTAATATTATCATTAGTAAAGTTTGTGAAGAAAAATCATTCCGCAAATAAATATAGAATCATAGCCCCCATAACCCCAATTAGTTATATTGACATGCAGGTATACAGTCACAATCCGTATGGCCCGTATTGGAGATTTGGGTTTCCAACTTGATGATTCCTGGCACGATAGATCAATCAGGGATACAAAGCGAAGTTAACACGACTTTTTCGTCCATCTTGGACACCAACAACAATCGTAGGGCAGATCAATGGTTTTTGACCAGACACGCTCCCCCAAACATACCCAATTTCCCCAAGTTCATAAGTGGTTTCCCACTGCTACAGCTTCATCATCAATTCATATATAAGTATACAACCTAATCACCAGTTTTTCATCAATCCGGGGTGTAAGGTTTGTCGATCTCATGTCATACACAAAGCATGCCTAGGAAAGAAATGCCTTGATCGTACAAGATCATTTCATTTCTTAAGTATGTCACATTGTCCATTCACAACATGACCACTGATATCCATCCATACATAACCACTTCGAGATCATACGTCACAAACCAGATACACATCAACGGAAATAAATGTTATGCTGTCAATTACAATGTCAGGCACACAATCCATACAAGTCCATTCTGGGCCTGAACGGAACAAAATCCGAAAATCTTCAAATATATATTCAGACCTCATGCCACTTATAACCTCACATCAGGTGTACTCCCTGATTAGACACATCATCAATCCATCCAAATAAATTCGAGGATTCCCGGTCTTCATTCATGAATTCCAAGTCTTGAATATGCTTCAAGCGTCTTATTATTACTTGGAATGGTTTTCAGACTTAAATCCGATCCCGGTCTTTCCAAGTAATAAGCGTATTCTTAAATTGATAGTCATGGACCATACGGGCTTTTCAATTCAATCTCCTTCCAATCATTTCAATACATTTTCAATGTCAATGTTGGATTTGTCCTAAATTCTGCTATTTTAACCGTTCTTTAAATATTCGATTAACCAACCTTTATTTTCAACATAACCCTTCGATTCTTATATTCAACACATAATTCTTTGGTTCCTTAAGTCTTTAAGTTTACTAAATGTTTATTTGGATTCAAATTCCATTAATGATAAACAATTTATATTCAAACATAGGTTTTATAGAGGTAAATCGACTTATATTTGATATAAATTCATAGCTCAATCAAACACTATCAAAATAATTAGGTAATTATTTTCTTAGGCTTCTGATTGTATTTGTTCAACTTTGGAATTACATATCGAATATCTGACACAACTCTATCCAAATCATTTCCCTTTAAATTTTAACTTTTAGAATTAATAAATAATTCCATATTAAATCATTTAAAAATCCTTTCTAACCATTTTACAATCCTTTAACCATTTAAAATATGGTTCATGATTTTTATACATTCCAAAACCCATTTATCTTTGGAAATGTGATAATAATGTTTGGAAACGTTACTAAATGCCGCTGTAAAATAGTCACTTAAATCTAATAGGTTCCAAATCATTGAAAATTCAAATAATTCAGTTCTAATTACTTTAAATTAATAAAGTAAGATTTATCATAATTTTCCTCAAATTTTAGAACTTGTTTTATTTGGATTTCCTTACGGTCACTGAACTGCACTTATAGCGACCTTTTCCAAATTTGTTTTGAATATAACTTGAAAATCGATGCCAAACGATCAAGTTGTAACCATTCAAAATTTGAATTGATATTTACGAACTGTCGCGCGTTGTAAATTGATTTAAATATAATTCCTTCAAATCTATTTGAATTGCATTTTAAAATTTTATTACAATTAAATTTCCCAAACTGATTATTAAATTTAATCCAAAATCATTCCTTAATTCCAAATCTTAATTTAAATTTGAATAAGTTGTAAACCATAGGAATTCAAAAACCCTTTTTAGTTTAAATTTGAATTTAAGCTTCATAAATGGTCCTTACGCGACATTTATTATTTTAATTCCAATTGGTTTTCTAAGTTTTAAAACAACTTCAAATTCAAATTCAAATTATACTTGAATTAACTGTTTCGTCCTTCGGACCACTTAGGGATAGCCAGGGAGAGCAAGAAACTGGATTTCCAAACCCAAGGTTGGACACCATCCTCTCTGTCATCCTAGAACGGTCTGTTATATAACAATATAAAATATTATATTAAATTTACAAATCTCTTTCGAATTAACTGGGCTTAAAAATAATATTTTAATCAAATTTCACTTATATGGAAGGAACATTAAATCGATCATCTGTATAATTCCACAACTATGGTATTGTGTGTGCATCATGCAAACATAATAAATCAACCATATTAGTCGGATGATCATGAGTTATAATCATCTCCGGTAACAAACAATTCAGTTGTGCACAAGCATTACGGTCGATAACCCTTATCTGTGTTCATTGTTTTGTCTAATTACATGCACATCCTTGCACACAATAACATCCATATCAAATCAATGATCATTAATCCAACACAACACATTATTTAATCACTAGTAATTAAAATAAATGATTAAAATAAGTATTCTCACCGAAATAGCTATATGATTCCATAACCAAGACAGACAAGCCAACGAACACTAACACCGCTACTCGTATCGCTACCAATCAAGATCAATTAGCAGTTAGAGATCTTCTGCTAATTTTATATCAGAATAGAATTAATAATAACATCGTTTGGAATATATCGTCATATGATGTTTCAATTTATTTCCCTAAATTATACTTAACTAAAATTACAAACCTATATATAATTTGATTCTATTATCTAATACGATCCTAACGAACTCAACGGTGCGTAATTCCAAGTTAAAACGAAATAGTTATTAGTTTCCAAAGTTTGAACTTAAACTTATCATAATAAAAGAATTATACCAATCCATTCGGGCCCAAGCCCAAAGAAAAACATGGATCCGAGCTTCAACCCACGGCCCGCTTCCCTTCTCTTCTTCCTCACTCACGCCTTTCTCCTTATTCACACGCTGAAACCCATCATTGCTGTGCACGACGTGCACACGCACAATCCATCCCTTCCACCATTCTCGAATCCAAAAGCACTAACCATTTTCTGTTCGTCTTCTAATTCAAATGCATACCGTCACCTGAATTCCTAAATCGAAATCCGATCCACTATGATCGAACCTGGAGCAGCAACTTTCACGCATCATCAACATATCGCATCCCCAAACATACACCGAACACCTTGAAACTCCGCCACAGGAAAGCCTTCTTCATCCTCATCACAACTCCATCATCCATTCCTTCTATCATCGCTCAAATCAACGACAAACTCTAAACCTAGTTTTCAAAATCCAAAATCATCATCACAAAATCGCCTCAAACTTATACCAAAAATACTACGTCTTCTGCCAATCGCAACGGCGCTGACGGCGTCGATTGATTCAGAATAGATTGGGAGAAAAGATTTCTCGAAATTTCCTTTGCAAATATTCATTTTACTGTAAAACACGAATTTCTTTTCCGATTGTTAACGAAATTTGAATCCGTCGAATTCTAAAAATCAGAAACGATGATTTGAACAATTGTCATGTTAATCTTTTTGATAGAAGTGAATAGATAGGAAGTTATTGATTTTTGGATGAAGAGGAGGAGGTGGGTTCTCTTTACTGTAAGCTTTTTGAAGTGTGAAAAGAAGGTTTTGAACGTGATAAAAAGGTGCTAAAGTTTGACCAGGAGAAGAACAAGTCTTTGTACATGGATTTAAAAGGATAATTTAGTCTTTTGTTTAAAGGACACTTGGTTTCTTCTCATGAAATCTCTCCATGCATGTAAACCACAAAAGGACACATAATACTTATTTTAAAAATTAACCAATGCATGTTGGCCAAAATTACCTTATTTATTTAGTTGTTAAATTTTGATATTTAGTTACACCTTAGAAACATCTATAAATGTAGTAAATTTCCAATGCTCATGAATGCAACCAAAATATTACTTAAGACTTACAAAATACTAATATTTCAAAATACTTATTCATATTATTTATCAAATATAACTTATTAAAATGAGATTTAGATACCCAAAATCTTTATGGAAATCATTATATTTTATAAAAATTAAATAATATTATTACTTATTAATATTTAAAATATTTATTTCAATGAGATCTTAAATGAAATCTTAAAATAAGGTATTCATATCAAAACAAAAATATTTATTCAAACACCCATATATATAATATTTTTAAAACAATATTTGTATTTAAACCTTATTAATTCACCTGATATTCATAAAATTGAAATTATATCATATATTAAACATTAAAAATCATGGATCGTTACAATCTCCCCCACTTAAGACTTTTCGTCCTCGAAAAGGAGAGTTCGAAAAACTTACATAAGTAAAATAAATCTTACCTATTAATTTCAACTTTTGAAATCTCAAGATGATTTCTCTGACTTAGAACCCCATTTTCCCATTTCAAACCATTGAAATATTACATATTCCTTTCATATAGAATATCATACTTAACTTCGAGATTTCCAAAACCAAATTAGCTTTCAAAATTTCAAATATACTATAATGAAATCCTTATATAATGAGTTTGAGAAGTTCATCTTCATGACAGGGCAACTAAGTATCACCTATCGCACGAAGTCCAATCTTACATCCAACCTAGTTTTAGTCATGGTTACTCGAACAAACCAAATCATTTCATATCCCGAAATTGTAAATCATTTAAAAATCATAGTTTACAAATACTTATTGACTTCTAAATATTTCAAAATACCGGGATTCTAGTCATCGAAATTTCTTTTATTTACAAGTCATTCATCATGTCCAAATAAATGGAAAATTCGCTCAATTGAGGATAAAATTTCAACTCCAACATAAAAAATTTTATGCTTCAAAATTTCGAAATCAAGGATCTTACTCAAACATTTCAAATTTCTAAGTTGAAAATTTCAAGAATCCTATTCATAAGTTTAAATTTATTTCGAAACATCTAATTATCTACATAAGTTAGTATTCATATAACCATGCAATTTCCCTTTATCCAATTTGATTAATATGAATTCTTTAGTAGCCATTCACTACGTATGTCTTTTTAACTTCCTTTAAAATTATTTCCAAGGTTTCAGGTAAATCTTCATACATTTTATGATTGAATTTCATATTTTAGTTGTCTTATTCACATACTCGAATAAACCCTTTCTTTCTAAGTTAATTTGAAATCCAAAGTATATAATTTTTTCTTCTTTCTTCAAATATTGAAGCTCAATGGGGAAAAATTTCTTTACTCCACTTGTCAAAAAAATCATCCATTTAAAATAACATCATGCTTCTGCTATGCTACTCTGATTCGGCATATTCCAAACTAGTATTGTTTCAAGCATTTATTCAAACATTTGAGGTAAATTTCCGAAATCAACTAATATTAATAAATCCAAATTTCTTGCATAAGTTAGACTCTTTATTTCAAACTCTACCATTTACTATACAACGTTTATTTATTAAGATTTCGTTAACATAATATTTGGATAGCTTACCATTATCTAGTTTGAATCTAAACTTGGCTTTGTTCGACCAATCAAAATGCATGTGCTCGAGGTAAGTTATAAATAAAAGTTCAGTATTAGAATGAGGGTTTGGATCAAATTACTTGACCAAGTTCATAAGATAAAACGATATGAATGATGTTTTTCAAACAGTTCGAAAATGGAACTAGCATACATCAAGATAAAAAAATCGAGTGCATCTAACGATACGATTGTGGACAATTCAATTAAGATAAATCTCACTTTAATATTTCCTTTGCGACATAACCAATTGCTTGTTAAATAATTTCTAGTTGACGTATTCATGCAGTCCCAATAGGGAAGTGTGGTTTCTCCCCTACTTAGATTTTTAGCTATATTTAATCATCTTTTTAAACAATTTCATAATTAAATCAAATTACCTTTAAATTTCTCAAAGATTTTCTTTGTTAAAACATACTGTAAACAAAATAGTTTAACTTGCATATTATTATTTTCAATTCGCATTAGGTATAAGCTCAACTCTATTATTTAACACTCATCGAGGAGTATGATATCTTCTTTGATTATAACTTATTATATTTCAAAAATTCATATTCAAATGTTTTGTTATAATTTGATCCATTATTCTTGTCAATTTGGGATATGGGTAAATTATCTTTCTTACGTGTATTTTCAAAAATTCATTTCCCAATTCTTTAAGTGAGATTTGCTCCTAAATTATATCTTTTAATTATTCAAGTACTTATTGTTAACATATCCAAGGTTTAAGGGTTCAAAGTCCTAAAGTATTCTTAAGCTAATCTCAGTTTTTTTTCTTTTCCAAAACTTCTAGTTTTGTTTTTCCCAAATTAAATTCCTATATTAATTCATCAAAACATTTTATTATGATTTATTCATTAAAACACCTAGTTAAATGATTTTAAATATTCCCCAACGTTTAAATCGGAATTATATAGTCATCCCACCTTTGAAACTCGAAAATGATTACTGATGATGCTGCAGTCATCAACGGAATCGTCCTCGAGCGAATGAAGTGTGATTCTACATCTATCTAGTATGTAATGCACTACGTATATACGTTGATTAGACACATATTCAAAATTCTTACTTACCCGATTGTCCAGTCACGACGTCGAATAAAATACTCAAAACCCGTATCTTTAATTATATTCCAAAAAATCACCCTTTCCAAATGATTTACTTAGTTCAAAATACGCTTTCTCAACTGTAATACTCCAGGATCTCATTCTAGGGCACTCCTAAACCTATCTCTAATGAAATATTATAACTCTGACGAGTCCTACCTTTTGTTCAAAATATGTCGTACCTTGTAGCTTTGTATAACCAAAGCTCTGATACCAACTGTAACAACCTATCTTTTGCCCGATTCTCGCCAGTAATTAACTTAAATCATTCACAAAAACCAATTGTTATAGGTACATATATACTTTGAAAAAAATAACAAAACCTTTATTTCATAATTCAATATTACATCAGAGTTACATGGAATATCAGAGTTACACATATATACACAGCGGAAGGAAACATATAAATATATTCTCAGCGGAAGAACAAAACACAGCGGAAGCTTCAACTCTAGCGTGGACTCCAACTCAGAAGCGCTCCGAACTCGCTCCAATGAATAACTACAAAACTAAACTACTAGCTACCCATGTAAAATTAATGGGCACCCAAAGTTTAGGAAGGAACAATAAACTCCAGGTCAGTCATGGGACTGGTGTGAGAACATAAAACAGTTGTTTTTAGGATTCATTTTAAAGTTGGGAAATTCACCGGACCACGCCACTGATGCGAAACGTGTTTACTCCAAGTGAATGCCCGTGCATATAAATATGCAATGAATTTTGAAAATAAAGCTATCATAAGCTCGTCCCACATACACACTGCAAGCGCACACCAGATGGGCGAGTTTTATCTTATGATAACCAAAAATGCCTTCATACGTGAAAATCCTCTTCTAATATTATCATTATTATAGTGTGTGAAGAAAAATCATTTCGCAAATAAATATAGAATCATAGCCCTCATAACCCTAATTGGTTATATTTACATATAGGTATACAACCAAAATCTGTATGGCTCGTATTGGCGATTTGGGTTTCTAACTTGATGATTCCTAGCATGAAAGAACAATCAGGGATATGAAGCGAAGTGTAACACGACATTTTCGTCCATCTCGGACAACAACAACAAATCTCAGGGAAGATCAGTGATTTTCGACCAGACACGGCCCCCCGAACATACCCAATTTCCCCAAGTTCAAAAGTGGTTTCCCAGTGCTACAGCTTCATCATCAATTCATATATAAGTATACAACCTAACCACCATTTTCTCATCAATCTGGGGTATGAGGTTTGTCGATGTCATGTCATACACAAAGCATACCTAGAAAAATAATGCCTTGATCGTACAAGATCATTACGTTTCTTAAGTATGTCACATTGTCCATTCACAACATGACCACTGATTTCCATCCATACATAAAACTTCGAGCTCATACGTTACAAAACAAATCCATATCAACGGAAATAAGTGTTATGCTGTCAATTACAATGTCAGGCACACAATCCATACAAGTCCATTCTGGGTCTGAACGGAACAAACTCCGAAAATCGTCAAATATATTTAGACCTCATGCCACTTATAACCTCATATCAGGTGTACAGCCTGATTTGAGACGTCATCAATCCATCCAAATAAATTTGAGGATTCCCGGTCTTTATTCATCAATTCCAAGTCTTGAATATGCTTCAAGCGTCGTATTATTACTTGGAATGGTTTTCAGACTTAAATCCGATCCCAGTCTTTCCAAGTAATAAGCGTATTCTTAAATTGATAGTAATGGACCATACAGGATTTTCAATTCAATCTCCTTCCATTCATTTCAGTTCATTTTCAATGTCAAGGTTGGATTTGTCCTAAATTTTGCTATTTTAATCTTTTTTAAATATTCGATTTACGAACCTTTATTTTCAACATAACCCTTCGATCCATATATTCAACAAATAATTCTTTGGTTCCTTAAGTTTTTAAGTTTACCAAATCTTTATTTGGATTCAAATCTCGTTAACGATAAACAATTTATATTCAAACATAAGTTTGATAGAGTTAAATCGACTTATATTTGATATAAATTCACAACTCAATCAAACACTATCAAAATATTTAGGTAATTATTTTCTAACGCTTCCGATAGTATTTGTTCAACTTTGGAACTACATATCGAATATCCAACACAACTCTATCCAACTCATTTCCCTTTACATTCTAACATTTAGAATTAATAAATAATTCCATATTAAATCATTTAAAAATCCTTCCGAACAATTTTACAATCCTTTAACCATTTAAAATATGGTTCATGATTTTTATACATTCCAAAACCCATTTATCTTTGGATATGCGATAAATATAGCGTTTGGAAACGTTACTAAATGCTGTTGTAAAATAGTCACTTAAATCAAATAAGTTCCAAATCATTCAGATTTAAAATAATTCAGTTCTAATTACTCTAAATTAATAAAGTAAGATTTATCATAATTTTCCTCAAATTTTAGAACTTGTTTTATTTGGATTTCGTTACGATCGCTGAACTGCACGTACAGCGGCCTTTTCCAAATTTGTTTTGAATATAACTTGAAAATCGATGCCAAACGATCAAGTTGTAACCATTCAAAATATAAATTGATATTTATGAACTGTTGCGCCGTTGCTCGTTATAAATTGATTTAAATATAATTCCTTCAAATCTAACTGAATTTAATTTTAAAATTTCAATATAATTAAATTTCCAAAATAGATTATTAAATTTAATCCAAAATCATTTCTTAATTCCAAATCTTAATTTAAATTTGAATAAGTTGTAAACCATAGGAATTCAAAACCCCCTTTTTAACTTAAATTTAAATTTAAACTTCATAAATGGTCCTCACGCAACATTTTTTATTTTAATTCCAATTGGTTTTCTAAGTTTTAAAACAAATTCAAATTCAAATTCAAATTATATTTGAATTAACTGTTTCGCCCGTCGGACCAGTTAGGGATAACCAGGGAGAGCAGGAAACTGGATTTCCAAATCCAAGCCTGGACACCATCCTATCTGTCATCTTAAAACGGTCTGTTATATAACAATATAAAATATCATATTAAATTTCCAAATCTCTTTCGAATTAACTGGGCTTAAAAGTAATATTTTAATATTTGAAAATCAAATTTCACTTATACGGAAGGAACATTAAATCAATCATCTATATAATTCCACAACCATGGTATTGTGTGTGCATCATGCAAACATAATAAATTAACTATATAAGTCAGATGATCATGAATTATAATCATCACCGGTAACAAACAATTCAGTTGTGCACAAGTGTTACGGTCAATAAAGCTTATTTATGTTCAGTGTTTTGTCTAATTACATGCACATCCATTCACACAATATCTTCCCTATCAAATCAATGATCATTAATCCATCACAACACATTATTTAATCACTAGTAATTAAAATAAATGATTAAAATAAGTGTTCTCACCGAAATAGCTCCACAATTCTATAACGAAGACAGACAAGCCAACGAACACTAACACCACTACTCGTATCGCTTCTGATCCAGATCCATTAACAGCTTGAGATCTTATGCAAATTTTATTTTAGAATAGAATTAATTATAACATTGTTCGGAATATATCGTCATATGATGTTTCATTTTATTTCCATAAATTATATTTAGCTAAAATTATCAAATCTATATATAATTGGATTCTATTATCTAATACGATCCTAATGAACTCAACGGTGTGTAATTCCGAGTTAAAACGAATTAGTTATTAGTTTCCAAAGTTTGAACTTAAACTTATCATAATAAAAGAATTATACCAATCCATTCGGGCCCAAGCCCAAAGCAAAACAAGAATCCAAGCTTCAAACCGCGGCCCGCTTCCCTTCTCTTCTTCCTCGCTCACGCCTTTCTCCTTATTCACACGCTGGAACCCATCATTGCTGTGCATGATGTGCACACACACAATCCATCCCCTCTACCATACTCTGATCCAAAACCACCAACCATTTTCTTTTCGTCTTCTCATTCAAATGCATATTGTCACCTAAACTCGAACTTCCGGAATCGAAATCCGATCCGCCATGATCGAACCTGGAGCAGCAACTTCCGTGTGTCATCAACATGTCGCACCTCCAAACATACACCGAACACCTTCAAACTCTGCCACAAGAAAGCCCTCTCCATCCTCATCACAACTCCATCATCCATTCCTTCTATCATCGCTCAAATCACCGACAAACGCTAAACCTAGTTTTCAACATCGAAAATCATCGTCACAGAATCGCCTCAAACTTACACCAAAAATACTATGTCTTTTGCCGATCGCAACGGCGCTGATGGCGTTGATTGATTAGGAACGGATTGGGAGGAAATATTTTTCAAAATTTCCTTTGCAAATATTCATTTTACTGTAAAAGATGAATTTCTCTTCTGATTGTTAACGAAATTTGAATCCGTCGAATTATAAAAATCAGAAACGATGATTTAAACAACTTTCATGTTAATCTTTTCGCCAGAAGTGAATAGATTGGAAGTTATTGATTTTTGAATGAAGAGGAGGAGGTGGGTTTTCTTTACTGTAAGCTTTTGAAGCGTGAAGAAAAGGTTTTGAACGTGAGAAAAAGGTGCTGAGGTTTGATCAGGAGAAGAAAAAGTCTTTGTATATGGATTTAAAAGGATAATTTAGTCTTTTGTTTAAAGGACACTTGGTTTCTTCTCATGAAATCTCTCCATGCATGTAAACCACAAAAGGACACATAATACTTATTTTAAAAATTAACCAATGCATGTTGGCCAAAATTACCTTTTTTATTTAGTTGTTAAATTTTTGTTTTTAGCTACACCTTAGTAACATCTATAAATGTAGTAAATTTCCAATGCTTATGAATGCAACCAAAATATTACTTAAGACTTACAAAATACTAATATTTCAAAATACTTATTCATATTATTTATCAAATGTAACTTATTAAAATGAGATTTAGATACCTAAAATAATTATGGGAATCATTATATTTTATAACAATTAAATAATATTATAACTTTTTAATATTTAAAATATTTATTTCAATGGGATCTTAAATGAAATCTTAAAATAAGGTATTCATGTCAAAATAAAAATATTTATTCAAACACCCATATTTATAATATGTTTAAAACAATATTTGTATTTAAACCTTATTAATTCACTTGATATTCATAAAATTGAAATTGTATTATATATTAAACATTAAAAATCTTGGATCGTTATACGAACCGACCCTAGACGAATCGGATCCTGTAGCATTTCCAAAGCCATTTATGTCATCCTATTTCTCCATTCGACAGTGTTCGCATTCATTTTAACATTCCTTGGAAATGTTTTAACATGCCAAACAACTAAAGTAACATATAAAGCAACTAAACAAGATTAAAATGCCTACAGAAGTACGTTTTCCCTTAATCCCTTAAATTACCGGATTCACAAATCAAGCCCACATCAACCGAAACTCATACACGTGTCATAACATGATTACTAATGTATTATAAGCATTTTTACATATTTTTATGAGTACTTCATATGCTAATCTACCATAATTAGTGAGTGAGAATACTATTACTCACCTTAATCACCCCAAATGAGTTAGATCCAAAAATAGAGATGTTTGGCTCAGATCCCAAGGTGTTGCAGCCGCCCTTTGTCCTCTTTCATTGTTAATTTGACTTGACTAGATCCTAATTAGGTTGTTGGCTAATTAAAGGAGGATATAATGAAGGACTAGAGAGGTAGAGGCCATTATTGTGGTTTAGATCTACTTTGGGAGTTGTGAAAATGAATAGGAGATGATTCTCTGTCCTTTCAGCTCCCACAAGTCATCAAACCCAAAATGGGTTATGGGCCTCGTCTATTAATAGCCAAAACAGTCCATTTAAGTTGTATGCTTGTTCGATGATGAATATTCTATTGATTAGAAATCACTCGTGAAGTCTATCAAATCATCAGCGCTCGACGTACACTTGTAGTATGTAGCGAATACGGGTCGATCCACGGAGAAAGAAATAATTTTAGATTTACTCAATCAAATTAAAACAGTGCTAAGAGAAATGTTATCAACATCTACAACTAAACTAACAAACTAAGATTGATAAAAACTATGAGATTAAATGAGAACTTAGGAATAAATCCACTCTCCAGATCATATGAATCAACATAAAATGATATCATTAACTATTTAATTTAGTCATAAGTGCGATTACATGATGTGTTTATCCTAAACAAGGCGTATTGTGCTAATAATTAGCACAAATTAAGCCATCAACTTTAACACAACCTCCAACCCTCATGAAAATGACAAAAAGAGGAAAAGAAAATCTATTTTAAGCATGACCTATTAACTATTATTTAGAAATATAGGTGTAATAACCCGGAAATTCTGGGCCAGTTTAAAATTTTTATTTTGGCAATTTTAGCGAATTCTGATTATTTAAAATGGATTATTTTAAATAATATCGACGAGAAATTTATTTTGAATATAATTCGAACGTATATATTATACGCGTCGTCGTTGGAATATAAATATTTATATATAATTATAAATAGAATTAAAAATGGCGCGGTAGTTCGATAATTCGATTTCAAACTTCAATTGAATGTACCGGGTGCAAAACAATCCGGATTTTAGTGAAACCAAAAACATTAGGATCTGATTGATAATATCTTTCCAACGAATCCGAAAAATCAAGATTTCATATCAGGAATCAAAAGATATGTCCAGTTGAAAATTCTGAATAGTCGCTATGGAATTCAGGCCCTTAAAAATAGCCATTTTGCAAACGACCTCGGATTTCGACGAAACCACTTTTGTTGGGTCCGTGATGTCAAGTTATTGCTAGATTCCAAATTTCATAATTTTTCGAATCAATATGTGAGCGTGGCGAAGGAAAACGCGTTTGACCAGTTTCAGTTGATTTTAATCGACTGGAAATTGGCCATTTTTCTAACGGCCTCGGAATTCGACGAAACTAGTTTTGTTAGGACCGTATCGTCAATACGAAGCTAGAAAATATGTTTCTGGAATTTTTCGAGTTAGTATGTGACCCCGGTAAAATGAAATGTACGTTTAAAATTCAATATAGTGATTTAATTGTAAATTTAACGGAAACTGATTGTAACGTTCGAATCAGCTTACGATGCATATCCCATTGTGTTCGGAATGGGGGTAAAACGCTATAGGCGACAGGCGGTGGGCCTCGTTTAGAGGTCGTATGTAAAAGTCAACTTTTTATAATTAAAATAAATTAAAAATTAAATTATCTCTCTTTTCCTCCCTTATATTTCTGGCCCCCCCCCTTTTAACTCGATTCAGTTTCTAAAGAAAAAAAAAGAAAAAAAAAAGGGACCGACGATGGCCATCGCGCCTCCAGGCGGAACCGCGCCACCGCCCTCCGCTTCCATCCCCCTCGCGCCGACGATCCGACAAGAGCCCCCCCCTCCTTCGCGTTTCTCTCTCCCCCTCTGATAGAACCCGCGCCCAAAACCCGCCTTCGCTCCGTTCAGATCAGGCGGCTCCACCACCGAGGAGACCACCGCGAGCTCGACGAGCGCCGCCACTTGCCGATGCCACCACGCCCTGACTGCCGTGGGCCCCTCCGACCTGCCACCTCGCCGACGGTCAGAGGTCCGACTCCCCCCCCCCCTTCGCAGGAAATTGAAACAGTAAGTTTTACAATTATTTAATTTAAATGATTAGTTAACATTTATAAAATTAGTTTTATCAAGGTAGAAAAGTTTGTTTTTTTTTTTACTTAGACTAAAAATAGGATTTTTATGAAATAGCTTTGTAAAGTAAAAATAAGATTTTTATGTAATATAAACAACTTAGTTTTTAAAATGTAAACAGCTTTGTTTGTTTTAAAAATAGATATTGTTTTTAAAAAAAAAAAATATAAATAACCTTGGGTTATAAAAATATAAATAACCTTGGGTTATAAAAATATAAAATAGCATTGTTTTATTTTCAAAAATTCATTTATTAACATAGGGTTAAAAAGATGTGATTTTTATTCATTCAAAAACGAATAGAAGTGAAGATAAGAATTTGATTTTTATATAATCTAGAGAGTAAAAATTCGATTTTTATATACTGAATAGAAAAGAAAAAAATTCGATTTTTATATATGGAATAGAGAAATAAAAATGTGATTTTTATATATATAGTGACTACGGGCAACGAAGATGACGAAGAGGCGATAACAGTGAAGATTTCCTGCATTTGAAGTGCCGTGGAGCTAGGATAGCTATAGGTGAGAATTTCTCACCTTTCAATTTATTTTTCTAGTTATATATATATACTAGGATGCAGACGGTGCTTAGTAGCACCCGACACAATCGTCCACAGACCATGGACTTGTTTGTTTGGTTGCATAGATTAGTTAGATGATTTGGTTTGAATTGAATGGTTTGGTGAAATGAAATTGATTTGATTGATGTGTGAATGGCGTGGGCCTTCACTAGACCGGGGATAAGGCTAGGAAGTTTCTAGTATCGTGCCGTTATGCCGCCGAAATTTTCTAAAATATGTTAGAAAAATAAAAATATCATTTTTATTGAATAAATGAATTGAATAGGAATTCATATGTTGAGATAAAATATCTTATCGTTAAAAATATGATTTTTAACGTGAAGTGAATAAAATAAATATTCATTTACAAACCAGACGGTTTGTTTATGTACACCTATTTGAAGGACATTGATTGGGTCGATAAATTTCGCACATCGCCCAACTGCACAAATAAAATCTGTGTTTGATTGTTTGAAACCCCACACGGGTGTTGGGATGAAATTTGAAGTTCACTCATCCTGGTTGATTAAATATGTCGATCGATTGATTGACAGGCTATTATAAGCGTTAGATATCTATATTTGATGCTTATACAGTGTAGTGCACTTTGGTTGATGGTTGATTATTTTCAATGCTATTATACATGTGTTGTATGAAAATCCATATAATTAACTTTATATGGTAATTGATTGGGCCTCATTCCAGTTTTAAAATAGAAATATTTGAAATAGAAATATTCGAAATGGAATACTTGAAAATATCAATATATGAAGCCGTGTTGATTAGATTGACGCCATTTTGACGTGAACGATATTTATATCGATTTTATTCATTTTAAAATGAATATTAAAAAGTAATTTTGAAATCGACGATTTCGAAATGAATTGAATTGAAAACGATTTCGAAATGAAATGAATTGAAAACGATTTCGAAATGAATTGAATTGAAAACGATTTCGAAATGAATTGAATTGAAAACGATTTCGAAATGAATTGAATTGAAAACGATTTCGAAATGAATTGAACTGAAAACGATTTCGAAATGAATTGAATTGAAAACGATTTCGAAATGAATTGAATTGAAAACGAATTCGAATTGAATTGAAAGCGAATTGAAATGAATTCAAATTGAATTGAAATTTGAATTGAATAGAAATGAATTTTAAAACGAATTTATAAAGAAGAATTCAATTTTGATTTGAATTGAAATGGAAGTTGAAATTGCTTTGGAAATGAAATTAAAACGATTTATAAAATTCGTTTTAAATAGAAATCGACGATATATATATTATATATATTATATATATAATATAATGGCCTGAATAGAACGCGCCGTGGCAGTTCGTGAATTTCGACCATTTATTTCAAACGGACATTACGGGAGATCCGACCGTCGGATTCTCCTAAAACCGGAACTGTTGGGTTCGTATCGAAAAGAGCTTTCTAACGAATGTTAGAAATTTGAAATCTAATGGTTGGATTTGGAGATACATCCAAATCAAATTCGAAAAAGGTCGCTGTAAGTGCAGTTCGATGGCCATTGGTGGAAATCGACTGTACGGGCCTTGATAAAATTATTAAAAATAGTAATAATTTGTGTAAAATCATAAGAAATGATTTGTGAAGATTTGGGATGAAAAACTCCATATTTTAAAAGATAAAAATAGATTTTTATCGAAATGAACTAGTTTTGAACTAGAAATATAATTCTATTTATTTTTAAATAAATAAATTGAATTTGAAAAGGGTTTTAAAAATAACCAGAATTTCCAATGATTGCATTGGAGTGGATTTGAATCGAAATTGTCTTTGGAGTATTTCGATGTTGGAATTCGTGATTATACAGGTGTTGTTATGGAAATTTGAAAGATATATATTTATATCGTTATTTCCAATACGACATTTGTTAGTCGTAGAATTTGATATTGAATATAAGCCGATATATTTTCTATTCAGAGCCTTGTATTGAATATCGAATGTGATTTGGGTTTGTCGTGAATGGTGTCTTCACTAACACTGTTCTTGAACCCAGTTGAGAAAAGATTAAATCTTTTTGTTTAGATTTAACGAAGTGTACCAATTAAATAATATTTAATTGGAATTGAATTGATATTGATTTTTGGGTTTATCGTGGATAGTGTTTTAAATAACACTCGTCCTTTAACCCGATAATTAATGGAATGTGACTTTGGGTTTATCGTGAACCGTGTTTTAAATGACACCGATTCTTTAACCCAGTTAACGATTAAAACTAAGTGGAGTTTTAATGAATCTTTAATTAGATTGAAAAAAATCGAGAATGGAGTATCACCAGTTTTACTTCAGGCGATAGTTAAATCTTTAATTAGATTTGAACGTGAAATGGTAATTGAATTTACCGATAACACCGTGGTGCTAGATATGAAGTATAACCAGTTTTACTTCATGGGATGAATAGGTTGGGATTGGGAAATAAAATAAATGATTACTTCGGTGTGGTTCGCTAATCCCGACTAGTTTGAATTGATATTCAAAGGATATTAAAGAATAAATTTAAAGAATTTATCTTGGATAAAATTAAGGGGAACTTTTCCCAAAGTATAGGAATATTTGAATAAAAGAATACTCTGAATTGGAATGGGGCGTATGTTGTGTTTGTGTAACACTTTTATAATATATACGCGAGTTATTCAGAAAGACCGGGTTTATCCCATTCTGAATAACTGATTCGACGTGGTGTCGAAGATGAAGACGGTGGTCGAAGAACAGAAGTCTTCACGTCGTTTGGATAATTACTGATGATCTTGATTGGGCTGTACACCCAAGAAGATGGAAATAGTTGGTGATCGTCCAGACGTACTTGGAGATCGATGGATATGCGGGGTACTAGGTGCCTCCGGTTTCGTTCAGACCCAGAACGGACTTGTAAATGGACTGTGTGTCTGACATTGGATTTTAGTCCGTGTGATTGATCTCTATTAAATATATATCTGTTTGGCGGCGGAGAATTTATTCTCTTGCTTAACGCCCTTCTCTGAGACGTACGAGCTCAGGGGTTATATATTGATGGATATCAAACGCATGGAGTGAATTGCCTGTGTGGCATGCCTAAGTGGCAATTGATCGAGGCTTCTGTTGAAAAGCAAAGTCTTGTGGTGATGATCAAAGCACAGCCTGTGTGGCACAGCTTTGTGTAACGTGAATTCGCGAGTCTCGCACCCCGGTTGTGAACCAAAAACGGGAGAGGACCTCAGGGAGGGCATGCGTTTCTTTCTAGCTAGGGTGGTGTCAGTGACCTACCAGCCCTGACATTTATATACTTTTCACCTGTGTGGTTGTTGCTGTTGCGAGGCGCCTCGGTTTGATCGGACGATCCGGGTCCGATGGAGTCATTCGTTGGCTCATTTACGCCCCAAAGGGCGGGGAAACGTATTGTTCAGGCACTATAATCCACATCGGTGGACCGGCCCTGACGATCCAAGGGGCAGTTGTGGCTGTTCCGGTGGCTCGGGCTAGAGAGTCACGAATCGGTTGAGGACTATCTTTTGCCTCGGTTCATAGACGGAAATCCAATTTCCAAATACGTGACTTTGCGGTTTTATTTGTAAACCTATATATGGCGACATAGTGGCATGGGACGCTCATGCCGCCTATGATTGATACTTATGATTTGAAGTTGTTTTATGCACTATGCACTTATAATAGTATCAAACGATTTGTTTTAACCGTATCAAGCATTCTTTGGCTGTTATAAGGGAAAACCCTATCCTCGGCTGCGTTGCATTGTGTGATGGGACCTGGGTCTTATAACAGCTTCATTTTTCTTTATTTAGCATTGCGCTGTTTGTTTTATGCACTGGTATTCTTGGGAGGAAACCTGTTCCGTGTTATACGGCGTGGTCCCTTGATTTACCTAATTTTAAAATAAAGATTAATAACTGTTTTAGTTCTCACACCAGTCACATGACTGACCTGGAGTTTATTGTTTTAACCTAAACTCTGGGTGCCCTTATTTTGACGCGGGCAGCTAGTAGTTTTGGTTTTGCAGATTTATATTCACAGGATCCTGGTTTACAGCTGGAACGATATCCGGAAAGCTTTGTATCCGTATATCTCATTCTAGTTGTGTATTGTATTATTTTCCGCTGCTATGTATTTAAATGTAATTTAAATCTCTGATATTTCTGTGTAATATTCATTTGTACTCTGTATATTCTTGTATTCTGATGCATTGTTGTAATATACAGTGAAATGTTCTTCTGTTTGCGTTCTGTTTTGTCCTGTTCTCAAAACAATTCGTTCTTTCTCTTCTCTTCGGAGACCGGGGAAGTTCGGGTCGTTTCATTTGGTATCAGAGCTTTGGTTTACAAAGCAGAGAACAAGGCACATTAGAACCATACGAAAGAATTCATCAGATATTGGGTTAGTAATATCCAATTAGAATGACTCGTTAGAGATAGGATCAGTAGTATCCTAGAACGAGTATGAAGAGTATATTTTTGAAAATGAAAACAATTTTGTTTTGAAATTTAAATCGTTTTAAACGTATTTGGTTATTTATTTATATTGGTGTGGACAATCCAGTATATATAGGTTTTCCGTATACGTCTGATCCGCGTGTATTCAAAGTTTTAATATATTGGATGGATATAGCATCACACTCTAGTCGCCCGAAGATGATATTGATGATAGCGATCGCATCATCAACATTTATGTTCGAGTTTCGAAGGTGTGATTTTCTATATATTTCCATTAGACTGGTGTGAGAACCAAAACTAATATAGCTAGAATACATTATTGTGATTTGGCATCAAAAACATGATTTTTTGTATATGTATCAAAATTATGAATTTGAAACGTTAAATTCACTAATTGATTGATGTTTGTGTTGTTTGTTTAATTGTTTGATAATTTTGAACCATTATGCCTAATTGAACCAAATATTGAATTGTATTGAAAATTGGTCGCATTTGCTTGCATATACATGTATATCATTGAACAGGTCATAGCAAGGAGGCTAGAGCAGAGAATAAAATTTGTTTGCCCGACAAATAGGTACATGTTTACTACATAATTTACTGTTTTGTTTGGGTGATGATGATTTTATGAGCCTATTGGCTAGCCGCTTGGCTTTTTCTTTTTCTTTTTGAAATCTGAAGGACCGGGGAAGCTATTTGAAATTCCCCGATGCTCCCGGTGCAGGGGATGTTATGGCGAAATTTTTCGAAAATTTAGGGAGTTAGCCAAAATTTTGAAATTTTGAAAATTCTCAGAAACTAAAGAGTTGGAGAATGGAAGTTAGATCGAGCGTGGAGCTGATTAATCAAACCACTTTCGATTTTGTTCCTTTTCGGGGACGAAAAGTTTTAAGTGGGGGAGATTGTAATAACCCGGAAATTCTGGGCCAGTTTAAAATTTTTATTTTGGCAATTTTAGCGAATTCTGATTATTTAAAATGGATTATTTTAAATAATATCGACGAGAAATTTATTTTGAATATAATTCGAACGTATATATTATACGCGTCGTCGTTGGAATATAAATATTTATATATAATTATAATTAGAATTAAAAATGGCGCGGTAGTTCGATAATTCGATTTCAAACTTCAATTGAATGTACCGGGTGCAAAACAATCCGGATTTTAGTGAAACCAAAAACATTAGGATCTGATTGATAATATCTTTCCAACGAATCCGAAAAATCAAGATTTCATATCAGGAATCAAAAGATATGTCCAGTTGAAAATTCTGAATAGTCGCTATGGAATTCAGGCCCTTAAAAATAGCCATTTTGCAAACGACCTCGGATTTCGACGAAACCACTTTTGTTGGGTCCGTGATGTCAAGTTATTGCTAGATTCCAAATTTCATAATTTTTCGAATCAATATGTGAGCGTGGCAAAGGAAAACGCGTTTGACCAGTTTCAGTTGATTTTAATCGACTGGAAATTGGCCATTTTTCTAACGGCCTCGGAATTCGACGAAACTAGTTTTGTTAGGACCATATCGTCAATACGAAGCTAGAAAATATGTTTCTGGAATTTTTCGAGTTAGTATGTGACCCCGGTAAAATGAAATGTACGTTTAAAATTCAATATAGTGATTTAATTGTAAATTTAACGGAAACTGATTGTAACGTTCGAATCAGCTTATGATGCATATCCCATTGTGTTCGGAATGGGGGTAAAACGCTATAGGCGACAGGCGGTGGGCCTCGTTTAGAGGTCGTATGTAAAAGTCAACTTTTTATAATTAAAATAAATTAAAAATTAAATTATCTCTCTTTTCCTCCCTTATATTTCTGGCCCCCCCCTTTTAACTCGATTCAGTTTCTAAAGAAAAAAAAAGAAAAGAAAAAAAAGGGACCGACGATGGCCATCGCGCCTCCAGGCGGAACCGCGCCACCGCCCTCCGCTTCCATCCCCCTCGCGCCGACGATCCGACAAGAGCCCCCCCCTCCTTCGCGTTTCTCTCTCCCCCTCTGATAGAACCCGCGCCCAAAACCCGCCTTCGCTCCGTTCAGATCAGGCGGCTCCACCACCGAGGAGACCACCGCGAGCTCGACGAGCGCCGCCACTTGCCGATGCCACCACGCCCTGACTGCCGTGGGCCCCTCCGACCTGCCACCTCGCCGACGGTCAGAGGTCCGACTCCCCCCCCCCTTCACAGGAAATTGAAATAGTAAGTTTTACAATTATTTAATTTAAATGATTAGTTAACATTTATAAAATTAGTTTTATCAAGGTAGAAAAGTTTGTTTTTTTTTTACTTAGAATAAAAATAGGATTTTTATGAAATAGCTTTGTAAAGTAAAAATAAGATTTTTATGTAATATAAACAACTTAGTTTTTAAAATATAAACAACTTTGTTTGTTTTAAAAATAGATATTGTTTTTTTAAAAAAAAAATATAAATAACCTTGGGTTATAAAAATATAAATAACCTTGGGTTATAAAAATATAAAATAGCATTGTTTTATTTTCAAAAATTCATTTATTAACATAGGGTTAAAAAGATGTGATTTTTATTCATTCAAAAACGAATAGAAGTGAAGATAAGAATTTGATTTTTATATAATCTAGAGAGTAAAAATTCGATTTTTATATATTGAATAGAAAAGAAAAAAATTCGATTTTTATATATGGAATAGAGAAATAAAAATGTGATTTTTATATATATAGTGACTACGGGCAACGAAGATGACGAAGAGGCGATAACAGTGAAGATTTCCTACATTTGAAGTGCCGTGGAGCTAGGATAGCTATAGGTGAGAATTTCTCACCTTTCAATTTATTTTTCTAGTTATATATATATACTAGGATGCAGACGGTGCTTAGTAGCACCCGACACAATCGTCCACAGACCATGGACTTGTTTGTTTGGTTGCACAGATTAGTTAGATGATTTGGTTTGAATTGAATGGTTTGGTGAAATGAAATTGATTTGATTGATGTGTGAATGGCGTGGGCCTTCACTAGACCGGGGATAAGGCTAGGCCTTGTCCCGTTTCTAGTATCGTGCCGTTATGCCGCCGAAATTTTCTAAAATATGTTAGAAAAATAAAAATATCATTTTTATTGAATAAATGAATTGAATAGGAATTCATATGTTGAGATAAAATATCTTATCGTTAAAAATATGATTTTTAACGTGAAGTGAATAAAATAAATATTCATTTACAAACCAGACGGTTTGTTTATGTACACCTATTTGAAGGACATTGATTGGGTCGATAAATTTCGCACATCGCCCAACTGCACAAATAAAATCTGTGTTTGATTGTTTGAAACCCCACACGGGTGTTGGGATGAAATTTGAAGTTCACTCATCCTGGTTGATTAAATATGTCGATCGATTGATTGACAGGCTGTTATAAGCGTTAGATATCTATATTTGATGCTTATACAGTGTAGTGCACTTTGGTTGATGGTTGATTATTTTCAATGCTATTATACATGTGTTGTATGAAAATCCATATAATTAACTTTATATGGTAATTGATTGGGCCTCATTCCAGTTTTAAAATAGAAATATTTGAAATAGAAATATTCGAAATGGAATACTTGAAAATATCAATATATGAAGCCGTGTTGATTAGATTGACGCCATTTTGACGTGAACGATATTTATATCGATTTTATTCATTTTAAAATGAATATTAAAAAGTAATTTTGAAATCGACGATTTCGAAATGAATTGAATTGAAAACGATTTCGAAATGAAATGAATTGAAAACGATTTCGAAATGAATTGAATTGAAAACGATTTCGAAATGAATTGAATTGAAAACGATTTCGAAATGAATTGAATTGAAAACGATTTCGAAATGAATTGAATTGAAAACGATTTCGAAATGAATTGAATTGAAAACGATTTCGAAATGAATTGAATTGAAAACGAATTCGAATTGAATTGAAAGCGAATTGAAATGAATTCAAATTGAATTGAAATTTGAATTGAATAGAAATGAATTTTAAAACGAATTTATAAAGAAGAATTCAATTTTGATTTGAATTGAAATGGAAGTTGAAATTGCTTTGGAGATGAAATTAAAACGATTTATAAAATTCGTTTTAAATAGAATTCGACGATATATATATTATATATATTATATATATAATATAATGGCCTGAATAGAACGCGCCGCGCCGTGGCAGTTCGTTAATTTTGACCATTTATTTCAAACGGACATTACGGGAGATCCGACCGTCGGATTCTCCTAAAACCGGAACCGTTGGGTTCGTATCGAAAAGAGCTTTCTAACGAATGTTAGAAATTTGAAATCTAACGGTTGGATTTGGAGATACGTCCAAATCAAATTCGAAAAAGGTCGCTGTAAGTGCAGTTCGATGGCCATTGGTGGAAATCGACTGTACGGGCCTTGATAAAATTATTTAAAATAGTAATAATTTGTGTAAAATCATAAGAAATGATTTGTGAAGATTTGGGATGAAAAACTCCATATTTGAAAAGATAAAAATAGATTTATATCGAAATGAACTAGTTTTGAACTAGAAATATAATTCTATTTATTTTTAAATAAATAAATTGAATTTGAAAAGGGTTTCAAAAATAACCAGAATTTCCAATGATTGCATTGGAGTGGATTTGAATCGAAATTGTCTTTGGAGTATTTCGATGTTGGAATTCGTGATTATACAGGTGTTGTTATGGAAATTTGAAAGATATATATTTATATCGTTATTTCCAATACGACATTTGTTAGTCGTAGAATTTGATATTGAATATAAGCCGATATATTTTCTATTCAGAGCCTTGTATTGAATATCAAATGTGATTTGGGTTTGTCGTGAATGGTGTCTTCACTAACACTGTTCTTGAACCCAGTTGAGAAAAGATTAAATCTTTTTGTTTAGATTTAACGAAGTGTACCAATTAAATAATATTTAATTGGAATTGAATTGATATTGATTTTTGGGTTTATCGTGGATAGTGTTTTAAATAACACTCGTCCTTTAACCCGATAATTAATGGAATGTGACTTTGGGTTTATCGTGAACCGTGTTTTAAATGACACTGATTCTTTAACCAAGTTAACGATTAAAACTAAGTGGAGTTTTAATGAATCTTTAATTAGATTGAAAAAAATCGAGAATGGAGTATCACCAGTTTTACTTCAGGCGATAGTTAAATCTTTAATTAGATTTGAACGTGAAATGGTAATTGAATTTACCGATAACACCGTGGTGCTAGATATGAAGTATAACCAGTTTTACTTCATGGGATGAATAGGTTGGGATTGGGAAATAAAATAAATGATTACTTCGGTGTGGTTCGCTAATCCCGACTAGTTTGAATTGATATTCAAAGGATATTAAAGAATAAATTTAAAGAATTTATCTTGGATAAAATTAAGGGGAACTTTTCCCAAAGTATAGGAATATTTGAATAAAAGAATATTCTGAATTGGAATGAGGCGTATGTTGTGTTTGTGTAACACTTTTATAATATATACGCGAGTTATTCAGAAAGACCGGGTTTATCCCATTCTGAATAACTGATTCGACGTGGTGTCGAAGATGAAGACGGTGGTCGAAGACCAGAAGTCTTCACGTCGTTTGGATAATTACTGATGATCTTGATTGGGCTGTACACCCAAGAAGATGGAAATAGTTGGTGATCGTCCAGACGTACTTGGAGATCGATGGATATGCGGGGTACTAGGTGCCTCCGGTTTCGTTCAGACCCAGAACGGACTTGTAAATGGACTGTGTGTCTGACATTGGATTTTAGTCCGTGTGATTGATCTCTATTAAATATATATCTGTTTGGCGGCGGAGAATTTATTCTCTTGCTTAACGCCCTTCTCTGAGACGTACGAGCTCAGGGGTTATATATTGATGGATATCAAACGCATGGAGTGAATTGCCTGTGTGGCATGCCTAAGTGGCAATTGATCGAGGCTTCTGTTGAAAAGCAAAGTCTTGTGGTGATGATCAAAGCACAGCCTGTGTGGCACAGCTTTGTGTAACGTGAATTCGCGAGTCTCGCACCCCGGTTGTGAACCAAAAACGGGAGAGGACCTCAGGGAGGGCATGCGTTTCTTTCTAGCTAGGGTGGTGTCAGTGACCTACCAGCCCTGACATTTATATACTTTTCACCTGTGTGGTTGTTGCTGTTGCGAGGCGCCTCGGTTTGATCGGACGATCCGGGTCCGATGGAGTCATTCGTTGGCTCATTTACGCCCCAAAGGGCGGGGAAACGTATTGTTCAGGCACTATAATCCACATCGGTGGACCGGCCCTGACGATCCAAGGGGCAGTTGCGGCTGTTCCGGTGGCTCGGGCTAGAGAGTCACGAATCGGTTGAGGACTATCTTTTGTCTCGGTTCATAGACGGAAATCCAATTTCCAAATACGTGACTTTGCGGTTTTATTTGTAAACCTATATATGGCGACATAGTGGCATGGGACGCTCATGCCGCCTATGATTGATACTTATGATTTGAAGTTGTTTTATGCACTATGCACTTATAATAGTATCAAACGATTTGTTTTAACCGTATCAAGCATTCTTTGGCTGTTATAAGGGAAAACCCTATCCTCGGCTGCGTTGCATTGTGTGATGGGACCTGGGTCTTATAACAGCTTCATTTTTCTTTATTTAGCATTGCGCTGTTTGTTTTATGCACTGGTATTCTTGGGAGGAAACCCGTTCCGTGTTATACGGCGTGGTCCCTTGATTTACCTAATTTTAAAATAAAGATTAATAACTGTTTTAGTTCTCACACCAGTCACATGACTGACCTGGAGTTTATTGTTTTAACCTAAACTCTGGGTGCCCTTATTTTGACGCGGGCAGCTAGTAGTTTTGGTTTTGCAGATTTATATTCACAGGATCCTGGTTTACAGCTGGAACGATATCCGGAAAGCTTTGTATCCGTATATCTCATTCTAGTTGTGTATTGTATTATTTTCCGCTGCTATGTATTTAAATGTAATTTAAATCTCTGATATTTCTGTGTAATATTCATTTGTACTCTATATATTCTTGTATTCTGATGCATTGTTGTAATATACAGTGAAATGTTCTTCTGTTTGCGTTCTGTTTTGTCCTGTTCTCAAAACAATTCGTTCTTTCTCTTCTCTTCGGAGACCGGGGAAGTTCGGGTCGTTTCAATAGGCCATCAAATTTCAATTTAAACAATCACCTCTTGGCCATAATCGCATTTCCATTAAGCACAAAAAGAGAGCACAAAATCGAATAATGTTGAAGCTACATGATTAGAGAGCTTCATTACCCCTAAGTTGAAGGGGTTTAGCTACTCATATATGTTATCATATCAACAATTATAGCTTGCAATATGAACAAGAAAAAAATAGCAAAGCAAAGGGAAAAAGTAGTTAACAAGCATAAAATCAATTTATTCTACTTATATGAAATGTAAATCTACACTACTAACATAAAGAAATAAATATCAAAAAAAATTGCTTGAACTAGAATTGCATTAAAAATAATTACATAAGAGGGAAATTGGCTACATAGCCATTGAAGAGAAAAAGAGCTTTGATCCTCCAACAAAAACTGACTAGAAGAGAGGATACATTTGTAACACCCCGTATTTTGTAACAATTAAATAATTCATATGTGTATATATTTGCATAGACATAAACATTTAAAAGAAAGAAATGATTGGTTGCATGCAGTGCATTGATTTACAAATATTATGCATTAATAATAAAAGAAAAATAAAAGAAAAATATTCATGCAAATATGGTTTAAATGAAACATTGTAACAAACATAAAAAAGAGGAATAAGAAGAGAACAATAATTACAATTTTTTAAGCCTTGTTAACAATGGCCTTAGTAGTCCAGTTGGTTGGAACATGTGGCTTGCATACAAGAGGTACAGAGTTTGATCCCCGCTGGCATCATATTTTTGTTTTAAGGGAACGACTGAAATAACACATGTTCGAAAGAGAAAATATGTATACACGTACATATATGAAAAAATATACATATAAGGAGGTGTAGAAAAATATATGTTGAGAATATATACGTATGTATGTGCAGTAACATATAAATATATATATACATATAAGAGAAAATTTCAGAATAAGACTGCAATCAAAGAAAAATGGAAAGAATTAAATAACGGTACAAAACCGTTTGAATTTTGAAAACGAAATATAAGTTATGCGCATATATATACGCGTAAAATGGTCATGAGAAATTTTGTATACATATAAGGACCTTATATACGAATATAATTCAAATCAATTCAAAATTGATGGGAAGATAATACATGCTCTAAATTAATGCAATGGATTGATTGAAATAAGGAAAAAGAAAACTTGGTAAAACGATTACATTAAATAAAAAGATAAGGCATGTAAAATAATAAGGAAGATGTGTATAATTATATAAACATAACATTCGAAATTCTAAAGTAAAAGAATTAATGATAGGAAATAAAAGGTAAACAATAAGTATTAACGTAAAGAGAAAAATTAAACAAGAAACAATTTATAAGGTTATGTACATACATACAAAATATGCATGCAAATATATAGAAAAAGGAAAACAGGCGCATAATCTATTTAAAAAGAGCCAAACCAGGGATTGAGATGATGAATTAAAAGGGAATATATGTGTATATACTTAGAAATATATGAAGAATGTATGCATAATAAATAAAGATGAAAAAGGAATTAATGTGCAAAACGGTAGAAAATTAATGTGGCGCCTTATTGGCACATTTAATTGGTAGGAAATGACATTACATGCCTTGTTGGCTTTGTTCTATTGGTCCAGCTCAAAATTATTGTTGACTTGGCAACTTCCTATTGGCCTTATAACATGGAAAGAATAGATTTCATCAGGGAAAATAGACAGTCAGTGTCAATTTGAGCTTTATAAATAAAGGACCTTATAGCTCTCCATTCTCATTTGCAGTTTCTTCACTCTCTTTTCTTCCTCCATATAATTTCTGAATAAAATTATTAATTACAATATTGGAGCGCTATCTAAATGAAGATTAAAAAGAAAATTTATTGTCAACAACGACAAATTCAGAAAATAAGGCGTTTTCAACTTCAACAACAATATAAACTCACGATTCTCCATCTACAACCAATCCAAGGAGATTCTCTTCTAGATCGGCATATCAATGTGAGTGGATCTAAATCATATCTTTTTTGATGATGGTATGTTATCGTTTGACATTCCCCGTTAACACGCAATGTAAGTCAGTTAGAAATGTTAATTTGATATGCTTATATGTTAAAATGATTAAAAAGCTGAAATGTTAACATATGGAAATGTAAACTTGTTAAAAATGTGGAAACAATTACTGTTGTATACATGTAAGTTTTGGTTACATGATAATTTATGACATATTATGTAATTGAACACTTAATCGTTAACCTGTGATATATTATACTTGAACCTTTGTCTGTAGAATTATGACAGTTACATGTTAAAGTGTTAGAAAGGAATAATTACATGATTTTATGATTACATGTTGTCATTTTAAAAATGAAGTTAATTATATGTTAGGAAAAACAGGCGACACGACAATTGGCTAGCTTTTGGACCAAGCCACCAAGATTTAAACGAGAGTTAAAAATGAAGCTTAACTTGGGGAAAGACCTTAACCCGATCGCGATCGCCCCCTGTTAGACCGACCCGACCCGCTCATCCTAGCTCGACCCGATCCATCCTTGAAAGCGCGACCCGATCCGAACCAGGAAACCAGATGAAAGCCATGACCAAGTCTTTCACGATCCGCAAACGCAGGATCCAGCGACTCCTGTCCATAACGACCATATTGACTATTTCTCCATCAAGCTACGAACCAACCCGAGATACTTGGGATTTGTGCCACGTATGACCGCGATCCGCCTGCAGAAATCAGCTATAAATAGCCTAGAACTTGGCTTTTTCAGGATCTTTTGGCAATTCTGAGTTCTGAATCTACCATTATTACACCTCTATCATTATTATTCAGAGTTGTCTCGAAATTATTGAGTGAATCAACATTGTAAAAGTGAGGATGAGGGATAAATCATCGATTGTACTTGAATTTTAAGTACAGTCATAGATATAAAGTGGATGTAGGCTCGTTAACACCGAACCACTATAAATCTAGTGTCTTTCCTGTTTATTCTTGCATTTTTTCTAATATTAATCCCTTCATAATTGAACAACTTGGGTGTTGGAGCCAATTTTGGATCTAACATTTTGTTGCTTTCGCTGAGAACGAAGTCTCAGCATATTGGATTGTGTTCTATTATTCGGACGATCAAGTTCGAAGAAAATAGTCCAAAACTCAGCAGTTTCGACTTTTGAAGATTTCAGCGATACCCAGATATCATGGCTGGAAAGAATGATAAGGAATTACGAGCTTCGCAAGCGAACGAATCTACGAATGAAGCAATCGAGGAAGGTGGGCACGAGCGGGTCGAGGAGGAGCTTTCGGATCGCGATGATGTGGGGGCGATCCAGACCGAAGAGTGTACCACGACCCGACCTGAAGGGGGCGCCACGATCCGGGTCTCTGAAGGTGTCATGACTCGATCTCAGGACAACAACACCATCCTCCCGTCTAATGCCCCCGCGATCCGATCTCAGGGAGCCACCACGAGCTATCGACACAAGGGTATCGCGATCCGAAGCGATAATCAGACCACAACCCGACCCAGAAAGGAGGTTATGGCTTGTTCTTATCATGCCGGTACATCTGCTCGACCTGGCCCTAGTTCTTTACGTGTAAGAGAGAATGTTGATGATCAATTCGACCCTTCTGCCCCAGTTACCGAAGGAAATTTGACTTGAATACATGAAGCATTGGACATGCAAACCGATGAACTGGCCGCTGAAAGGAAAGAGAGCTCGTTGCTGCGTCAAAATATTACTGCCTTAGGCAGAAGAATTGACGATATTCAAAGGCAGGTTTCACCACCTCTAGCTTACCCTTTCTCTCCGGAACATACGTCGTCGTCTGAAGAGCCCCGAAGGAAACAACGATGACCCCCGTTAGAAAGGTCCGAGAACATAGAACAGCTTCGATTTGGGTCACTCCCATCTCGTGAAGAAGAGGCATTTAATTAGGGAACTAGTTCCGCAATTTAAATGAGTCTGTTCTACCACCGAGGAACGACATGCCTCCCGCTCGTCGCGTGATCGACCACGGCAACAGGGGGTAAGGGAGTTCTGCTCAGGGCCCAGATTTTGTAGCAATGCGTCAAAGAAATGCTGGAGGAGGACGTCGAGCAAGAAGTGCTGATCTCGAATCTATCCTGACCCATGCAGAGGTTGAAGCAATGATTAGGCAAGTCATGGTAGATAGCCACAGACAGAGGAATGAAGATTGGGGCATAAATCGTAGTCACACGCCTTTTACTAACGACATACTTTATGTTACATTCCCGAGGCACTTCAATATGCCAACCATGAATCGCTGTACGGGCAGGACTGACCCCATCCAACATTTAATGCGGTACTCTTGGTCAATGAATGCCGCTGCAGCTACAGACGTGGTCAAATGTAAAGCGTTCCATATATTCTTGGAAGATGTGGCGTTATTGTGGTTTATCCGCCTGCCAGCACGGTCAATATCCCATCTTCAGGGAATTGAGTGAGAAATTCGTGAACCAATTCCATATTTATGCCCAGAGGTCTAAGAATGTGATCGAGCTATCCCTTATTAAACAACGACCGGACGAAAGCCTAAGGTCGTATTTGGATCATTTTAACTTGGCTGTCACAGAAGTTAAAGATCCGCATGAGCAAACTATGTTGATGGCCTTGATCGATGGCGTCGATAAAGATAACGAGTTTGGAAGATATCTGGCTGGCAAACCACCCCCGACCAGAGAAATATTTTATGAAAAAGCCAATGTTTGCCTGCGTCGGGAGGAGATATAAAAAGAAAGGCTACTGATAAGGAAGATATCCAAAGCAACGTGGCCATCAAGCAAACGGGAAATAGCTCAGGAAAAGTTGAAGTTAACGTTGGGAAAAAGAACCAAGGCAGTAGTCGCCAATCAGGGAATAATAATAACAATAATCGAAAAAGAAATCGAGGAAATGACTCCCAGTGGAGATCCCAGCCCAGACCGTTTGAGAACTTCACACCGCTAAATGACATGTTGGAAAACATCTTCCTGGATACATATAATGTCCTCCAATTCAAAAGGAATCCTCCGAGAGATTCTACAGAGAAAGAGTGTGAAACTGGGAAATTCTGTCTTTTTCATCAGATTAACGGTCATTCCACAAACAAATTTCGTCACTTGAGAGACGTGGTTGAAAGGCTGCTCCGAGAAGGGAAGCTTGATGAGTATAAGTGACTCCCAGGGACAGGGGGAAAGCCATACAAGCCCCGAACCAATGCCAACCTACTGCCAAACCAATGCCAACATACTGCCAAACCGACGGCTCAGCAAAAAGGAAAAAATATCATTATCAATACAATAATTGGTGGGCTCCACCTAGCAGGGCACAGTTTCAGAGCTATGGATCAATACATAAATGCAGCTAAACTGCATTTCGAAGTGGGAGAGTGTAGTAATCCCGAGGACAACGCTCCGATTAAGCAACAAAAGACGATGTCCGATGATGTCATATTTCGCGAGCGAGAGAGTATTGGAGTACATTCCCCAACTGAAGATCCGTTGGTGATCACCGTCACCATAGGCCCAGCTACAGTTCATAAAGTCTTGCTAGATAACGGGAGTTCAGTCAATATTTTCTTCAAGAAAACGTTCGACCAAATGAAACTCGAGCTGAAGGATTTGAAGCCATGTGAAGGTTGGATACGTGGATTTAATGGGGCCACGACCGCTCCAATAGGATACGTGGAATTATCAGTAACCCTTGGGGAAGGGGAACGCCAGAGAGTGAGGATACTCCCTTTCGTGGTCCTGGATATTGAATCGCCATACAATGCCTTCTTAGGCCAACCGACCCTAGCCAAATTCAGGGCCTGTGTTGCACCCTGGTGCTTATTGTTGAAATTCCCAACGGATTCCGGTGTGGGTATTGTTAGAGGAGATCAAGTTGTCGCACGAGCATGCTACATTGCAGAGTTAAAATTGCTCCGCAAAGGAAGAGATATAGAGGCGAAAGGTGGTTCCTCCCCTCCAACGGAGGAATCGTCATAGCAACTAAAGGAAGTGCCTTTGGGAGGGTCGCCCAGAGAGTTGCCCGAGGACATAGATACCAGAGAGGATGAAGAGCCTGAGGGCAGAATGGCGACTCCCAATGAAGCAACTGTAGATGTACCAATCGATGATAGTGACCCAGAGAAGGTCCTGAAGATCCCATTCGAGTCAAGGAATTAACAAATTTTCTGAAAACTAACTTGGATGTATTTGCCTGGACCCATGCGGACATGTGTGGGATATCTTCCTCGATTATGAGTCATTCACTAAGCATTAACCCGAAACATCCTCCTGTCAAGCAGAAAAGGCGAATGCTGGGTCCAGATAGGTCTGCCGCATTGAAAGAAGAAGTCAAAAAACTGAAGAGTAATGGATTTATTAAAGATTCGACGTACCCTGACTGGATTTGAAACCCGGTTTTGGTAAAAAAGGCCAATGAAAAGTGGCGAACGTGCATCGATTTCTCTGATCTAAGCAAGGCTTGTCCGAAGGATAGCTTCCCGTTACCTAGAATCGATCAATTAGTAGATTCAACTACAGGTCATAAACTCCTTTCTTTTATGTATGCCTATTCGGGGTATAATCAGATCCCCATGCATGTCCAAGACCAGGAGCATACCAGCTTCATTACAGATTTGGGATTATATTGCTATGTGGTGATGCCTTTCGGTCTGAAAAATGCCGGTGCTACATATCAATGGTTGGTGAATAGGATGTTCTACAAGCAGATTGGGAAAACGATGGAGGTATACATCGACGATATGTTGATAAAGTCCAGACAGTCGTCCAATCATACCAACGATTTGGCAGAGATGTTTCAAATTCTTCGAAAATATGGGATGAAATTGAATCCTTTGAAATGCTCGTTTGGGGTAGCATCTGGAAAATTCCCGGGGTTCATTGTAAGCTCGCGCAGAATTGAGATTAATCCAGACCAAATTACAGCAATCCGAAATATCCAAGAACCAAAGCAAATTAAAGATGTGCAAAGCCTTGCTGGAAAAGTGGCAGCGCTCAGCAGATTTATCTCAAAAGCAATAGATAAATGCATCCCGTTTTTCGAACTAATAAAGCGAGGCAAGCGCAACTTTAAATAGACTCCTGATTGTATAGAAGCTTTCCAAAATCTGTTGAATCATCTGGAGAGACCCCCGATATTGTCTAAGCCTGTGGATCACGAGGATTTATTCATGTACTTGGTAGTGTCATCGCACGCAATCAGTTCGGCTTTGGTAAGAGAAGAGGATAAGGTGCAAAGACCAGTGTATTATGTGAGCAAGAAAGTGGCAGCCGCAGAACGAAATTACCCAAAGATAGAAAAGCTCGCGTACAGTTTGCTGATCGCAACTAGGAAACTTCGTCACTACTTCCAGGCTCATCCCATCACTGTTTATACTGATCACCCACTTAAACAAGTCCTATAAAGGCCAGAAGCATCGGGAAGATTGCTCAAATGGAACATTGAGTTGAGTCAATTCGACCTAAACTTCCAACCCCGGAGGTCGATAAGAGGACAGGCACTTGCAGACTTTATAGTAGAATTTACCATCCTAGAAGATGATGCAGTAATTGAGGAAGACGATCCGCTAAAGCTACTCCTTGACCCTAATGCCTGGAAACTATATACTGATGGAGCTGAAAATGACAGACGATCAGGTGCCGGAGTGGTTCTTGAAACTCCAGAGAAACGGCTAATATATTACGCTCTTAGATTGGAGTTCCATGCAACCAATAATGATTCCGAGTATGAAGCTCTAATTTCTGGGTTGAAGCTTGCAAAGGAACTAGGGATAACAAAGCTAGACATCTTTTGTGACTCCAATTTGGTCGTGAACCAAGTTAATGAAAAGTTTCAGGCTAAGAGTCCAAGGTTGATATCATATCTGGAAAAAGTAAGGATGTTGCTAGACGGTTTTGATCACCATAATATATCTCCCATTTCTCGAACGTAGAATCAAAGAGCGGAAAAGTTAGCGAAGATGGCTAGTTCCGATAATCCAGAACATACGGAGCTAGTCCCGATTGAATTATTACAGTTCCCCAGTGTGGATCGGATGCAAGTTGATCCGGTATTGGAGATTGAACCTGAGAGGGAGTCATAGATGACCCCCTAAAGAAATTCTTGATGAATGGAACACTCCCAACTAAGAAAAGTGAGAGGCGTACAGTTATACGGAAGGCTTCCCGATATGTGTTGCAAGGCGAAGTCCTGTACAGACAAGGTTTCTCGATGCCTCACCTCCGGTGCATTGCCCATGACAACATCAAGCGTGTGCTGAAGGAAGTCCATGAAGGTGAGTGTGGCGACCACACTGGAGGGCAAACATTGGCAAAGAAGATACTGCGATACGGCTATTTCTGGCCCACTATAAACAAGGATGCAACCAAGTATGCACGACGCTGTGATGCTTGCCAGAAGTTCTCCAAAATCCCTAGGGCTCCACCTAACCAGTTGAAGACAATGACAAGCCCGTGACCTTTTGCTATGTGGGGAATTGACACTATTGGGAGCCTCCCCATAGCAAAGGTCGGAGCAAATTTCGCTATTGTGGCCGTCGATTATTTACTAAATGGGTGGAAGCAGAGCCTTTGACCACGATCACGACCAAACGAGTAATCACCTTTATTGTTAAGAACATTATTTGTCGGTTTGGGATTCCAAAAGTCATCATAACTGATAATGGGACCCAATTCGATAGCACGGAGTTTCAAGAAATCTATCGAAACTATCACATCGAGAAAAGATTCACCTTTGTGGCACATCGACAATCGTACGGACAGGTTGAAGCTGCAAACAAGGTGATCAAATCCATTCTAAAGAAAATATTGAAGAGGGCCAAAGCTATGTGGGTCGATAAATTGCCCCTGGCACTATGGGCCTATAGAACGACGTACAAGTCGGGGACGGGTCACACCCCGTTTTCCCTTGCTTTCGGAGCTGAAGCAGTTATTCCGGTCAAGTTAGAAGTACCATCCCATCGTACAAATTATTACGACCCGATGACCAACAATGAGTTGCTCCTTGAATCCTTGGACATGATTGAGGAAAAAAGGGACGAAGCCGACTTACGTGCCTTGAGGCACAAACAACAAATAGCTCGGTACTGCAATAGAAGAGTCCGAGCTCAGACATTCGAACCCGGAGACTTGGTTCTGAAGTGTGTCTTTCCGCCCCCAGTACATATGGGCCCGAAATGGGAAGGATCGTACTCCATTTTACGAAGGCTTTATAATGGAACCTTCAAGCTAGCGAGCGTAGATGGAGATGTACACCAGAGTGTGGAATGCCCAGCATTTGCGGCTTTACCTGACATGTTTTTAGAACCATGTAAAAAGGCTCCACTTGCCTATACCGAACCACTATAAAAATACTGTGTGTCATTTACCTTTACTGCACCATTTCTTATCTACTCTTTTGTTTTGATCAATATATGTACTGTTACCATTTCGAGAATTGTTTTAAATTTATGCAGTAATCTCAAAACAGCAAATTCAAAATGCCATTCAGCAGATCAGAAAGTTCAAAATAATTAAAGCTCCAAAAGGTGCAGCGAGGTAAATCGCACTACAACTTGCACTCTAACTCCCGAGATCAGGGAGAGAGTATAAAGGATGCGAAGATAACGTCCCCAAGGCGTGAAGGTGCACCATGATAAAGCCGCCTTGACAACACTCTAACCCGCTGAAGGATCAGGAGAGTATAAAGGCGCTAGAGACTTAGCGCCCCCAGAACTTCTGCCCCGCTGAAGGATCGGTGAGCAGACCAAAATTCTAGCTCGAACTCTAAACCACTGAAGGATCGGGAGAGTATAAAGGCGCTAGAGCCTTAGTGCCACACACACTCTAACCCGCTGAAGGATCGGGAGAGTATAAAGGAGCTAGAGACTTAGCGCCCCCTGAACTTCTGCCCCGCTGAAAGATCAGTGAGCAGACCAAAAATCAAGCTCGAACTCTAACCCGCTGAAGGATCGGGAGAGTATAAAGGCGCTAGAAACTTAGTGCCATACAAACTCTAACCCGCTGAAGGATCGGGAGAGTATAAAAGCGCTAGAGGCTTAGCACCGCAAGAATCATTACCCCATTGAAAGATCGAGATAGTACAAATATAATTCTAATCGATCGCCAATAAGCCCTGGCCAGGCACTATCATGACGATCAATTAAGAATATATACGTGCATCACTACACATTTACTTAGCGCGTATATTTCCCGATGATTGTTTTCGTTATGATTAATGATCATTATTGTTTTCGTTATGATTAATGATCGTTGCTTATAACTTTAATATTTAACTATGAAAGTTTCAGTTATGATTATTTAAACTCTGCTAACATGACGAATTTGCAGGAACACAATGATGCAAAAGAAGTAGGTCCTTATTTACTGGAAGTAGATTAACAAAAAATGATAAACTAAACAAAAAGTGAGGGCCAATCTCACGACTACATCTTTTGGCCAAAGGAAATCCTAAAACTAAAACATGAGCCAATAGCTGCATTTTATTTGCGCTTGGGAGATGGCTTTGATTTCTTGTCCTTCTTCTGTTTCTCCAACTCCTCTTTATCAGTACCGGAGTGGTCACTTTTCTTCCTCTTACTCTTGTCAACAAGAGGCTCCGGAGGAGGACTGGAAGGTTCGGAGGCAAGCTGTGAAGTTATCGATTTAGAAGAGAATCTTATAACCAACCCAGTCTTAGGGTCGTTTTCAGCAATAGGGGTCACGAACATAGGTGTAACAATCCGTATTTTTATAACATGTTAAAACCAAAAATCAAGGCAGAATTAATTTTTAAAATAAGAATCAAAGGGAAACGGTTACGCCATTGCATTGGTCTCGGAATTCTGCTTGAAATAGAGTCCGAGTTTGCGTAAAACGGATACCGTACGTAGAAGATATGGACGAACGAAATTAGGCAGAAAAACCAGAAACCGGCCAGAACGCACTGGCGCACTTGGAAAGTGCGAAGTGCGCCAGAACAAAATTGCACTGGCGCACTTGGGAAGTGCGCCCATTCAATTTTTCATTGGCGCACTTGGTAGATGCGCCCAAGCCGAGCAGCAGGCCTGCACAACTTTCTGGTTTGACCCTGGCTGGCCTGGTCGGGTTCTGGTCGAATTTCTGAGCTCTACTGTGTCACTAGGGCTAACTTGTCACTTTCTGATTGGCTTCTCTTGAGATGGATGGCCTTGATTAAATCTAGCTTCATCGACGGCTCTAATTAGTTTGAAACCTTATATAAACAGCCTCCTAGCGTCATTCTCTTTACACCATTCTTCTCTAACCTTATGCTGCTCAAACTCTTGATGATCATGGCTTCTTCTTCTTCCTCTAAAATAAAATAAATTAAAATAAATCGTGAAGATTATTTCTTGAAGACTACGGCTAGGAATTTCTTATTGGGGATTTGCTTCTACAATCAAAGCAAGGTTCAACGATTCAACAATTCAACGACTAATTTCTAAACTTGACTTCTGCATCTAAATTTCTTAGACCATGATCTGTAAGTTCCAGTTACTTTTAGATAAAAACTATAAATCTAATATGGGTATGTTATAAACTGGAATTGATTTATGTATGATTCATATCTATTCTTGTTTACTTCTTGGATCTTGACTATTGTGCTGATTGTAAGCGACCAGAACGACGGTTGTGTTAATGGCCTAAGACTATGACGGTGAACATAAGACTACGCCTATGACTGTGAAAATAAGACTATGCCTATGCCTATGACTATGAACATATGACAATGCATATGCCTATGACTATGAACATAAGACTATGCCTATGCCTATGACGGTGAACATAAGACTGTTGCCTATAACCATGACAAGGACAATTGTGAATAATCACCTATGATTCATGACCAAGAGGTTATTGCCTAGAATTATGACTATGAAATTGAATCTAGATTATTATTCAAACCTTTTCATGTTAATAATGTTATGCCTGTGATGTTTTAATCAATTTATTCAGTTAGGTCATGAATTGGAAATAAATTGATAATAGAGCAATGTTCATTATGTTGATCTATGCCTGTGGTTCTATTCTATCATCATGTTGAATCGGGAATTAATGAATAAGTCTATTCATATGTATATGAACTTGGAGTATAACCCGTTATGACAAGTTGTACAGTTTATCATGTTATACAAGTTTTAGGTTGTGAAATCATATCATATATGTGACCAAATGTTAGATCTACATGTTTATGTGTATATGTTAAACCTATGTCATATTTCAAGTTCACACTTATTCATATGTTCGTGATTGATTTGCAAGTTCACATATATGTAAGTTGATTTAGTCTATGTTGCAAATTCACATATATGTATGTTGGTTCAGTCTACGCTACAAGATCACACCTATGATATTCATGTTGATTATTTTGCAAGTTCACACCTATGATGTTCATATTGACTATGCTGATGATGCCAAGTTTACGCCTATGTCATGCTTATGTTAATAAATTGCTTTATGCCAATTTTGTGTACGTTAAATTAGGCTAAGTTTTTAGCCTAATATTATATGCCAAAAACCATGCGGACGGAAAATTAGGCTAAGATTGTTCGCTTAATATTTAGACGGGGTAACGTTGGGAAAAATTGGTAATTATAGGAAGCTTGACATGAAACTTGCCTTGAAAACTTGACACGAACTTGAAATGAAAACTTGAACATGGACATGACACTAGAATGAACTTGAAAATCGCCAACTCGAGGTTGGGTTGAGTTTGCAGTGTAAATCTGCCCGGAACCGCCCGACAAATACAGTGACTGCAAACAATAGGATCCAATGTGAGTAGTTAGTCATATCCCGCTTGAAACCCGAGGTTAGACTAAGTTGTGGTGTAAATCTGCCCGGAACCGCCCGGCATATCCAGTGACCACAACAACAGGTCTAATGTGAGAGGTTGGGGTGCATTAATGAATTAATGCCACATGATAGGGTTAAGTCATGGACATGAAAGACAACACTTAACCAACTTGACATGCTAGACTGATAGGGGTTAAGTCACGAATTTAAATGACAACACTTGACCTATTAGAAGAAAACCCTAGTTACGCGGTCCATTTCAGCAGTAACCCAATAGATGTATCATGGTACCCTGGAACTAGGCAGGGTGGGGCACGATTACTGGGCTGATTGTAAGCGACCAGAACGTCGGCTGTGTTGGTGCGCCAGTGTAGGTTCAGGCGGGCTATGGTCGTGCACGTGGTCCGGAGTTGAAAAAGCAGGCATTGGGCATCAGTAGGTTTATCTGTGCATTCTTGATTTGTGTCGGTGGTTGGCACCGTAGGGCTTGATACACCCTATGGTGGACCTAGCACAGGTGATGTAACACCTCACGTCCATTAATGTCACTCACAAAGGGAATGCATTAACTTCCATGGAGGTTATAAGTGAATATAGAACAGAAAAATTACAACAAGACAGATAATAAGTAGTACTTGGAAATCTAAAACTTCATTTTATTGCAGCGGAAACATGTTTATTACATCACAAAACCATTAATCAGAGTCAAGTACATTATCCATCTTCATAAAACAAAATACATAATCCCATTATACAAATAGCCATTAAAGAAGATAACAAGCTGGACTTTACTTCAAGGGTCCAAGCTTTCCAAAGAGATGAAGCAATCCAATCAAGCTCCACTAGAGCTGGGCCCAACCTGAGGACCTGGAGGGGGAAAAAGGATAGAAATGGAGGGGGTCAGATATAAAGTCTGGCGAGTATGATAATACTAACAATACTACTATCAAAATAACTAGACTAAGGCATAAGCTGGAAGACAACTAAATGTCTATGAACTATTAGGTATGGAATGAGCAGATAAAGATAACGTTAAAGATAATGGTAAAGACATACCTAATTACTAACGAATAATTACTATACTGCACCGCACATTACTACACTGCACCGCACATTACTACACTGCACCGCACCAGTCACCCTAAAGGTTGATCCCACTTGCTTCACACAGAAACAATATAAATAGCCTTACGTACCCCTACCTGACTACATAGGTGCCGTCTGCCCCTATCTCCACTAAGTGTACCCCACTACCCACTTCCGATCGGCTCCCTACTCGTAGATACCCGTGCTGGCCCCATAGTGGGGTGTATCACTCCCCTAAAGTGGCAACCCGATACAACTTGAGAAAGCACGACTTATACCTACACGATGCAACAACGTCTTACCTACCAGCCCGGGTCCACACACGCATATGAAACCCGTTGGACTTGCGTTGCCACCGCTCCCCGTTTTGGCCTCTTATAGTCAAGCCTAGTATGTGTGTCCCGTCCTCGACTTGGGTCGAGCCCACAAAGATACGTTTGGTATACTGGTTGAAATGGGCCCCCACAAGCTACCCACCTAAGCTTGTCACCACTAGTATATCCCACTTAACCCTCTTAGTCATGTTCATTTACATGTGTGTTTGGTTAAGTCTTACTAATCGTATTTCACATGCCGCTAAGGGCACCCACTAGATTCCTCATGCCACCCAAGGCACCTACTTAACCCCCATGTCCCACTTTACATGTTTATCTGGTTAAGTATTTCTTAATTCATTCAGGCCATAACCTCATAAAGACCTCTCACATTAGACTGGCTTTTATGGCAGCTGGATTTGCCGGGCGGTTCCGGGCAGTCTTACACCATAAAAGAGTCTAACCTCGTGTCTTTACAACTATTATGCTTTAGTTTAGGCCTAGGACCTCTCACATTGGGCTGACGTTTGTGACCACTGGATTTGCCAGGCGGGTCCGGGCAGGTTTACATCACAAAAGAGTCCAACCTCGTGTCCTAAGCATTGATTATCACTTATAATCTTTTACCCCAGTTTTAATAATTCTCTATCCTAATTATTAATTAAGTCCACTTTTATTGATGTCCATAATTGACTCAATTATGGTCATCCACTCACGGTATGCAAAATCATATCAATTGCACCCCAACATCTTATTATTAAATCCTTAATATTACCCCTACCCCACGTTTATACGTTCGCTTATTCAACGCATAATATAGGCTAGACTTGAATAGTCTAACGCATAGCACAAAGACAAATTATCACAACATATAGACAATTAAAATAAATCTAATCATAATAGGGGTGAAACTTGCATAAACTACGCATGTTAAGGATCAAAAGGTGTCAACTTGTTAAATGTCACAATTTACATGATATGATCATAGCCCAAATCTATACATAAACTTGCATATGGGGTTTTTAGGCAACATAATGATGGTGTGAACTAGCATAGGATATCACATATGTCATAGCATAATTCTAGATGTCATAATAGATGTCATGGCATATGTTCATAACTTTTCTAATCAATCTAACTTGCTTATGTAACTTGTCATATAGATCAACATAGGCCAAACATGATGATTTAATTAATATGAACTAACTAGCATAAATGGCTTTCTAACATGTATGATTCATCACAACTTAGCATAGAAACTTTCAACATACATAACATCATCATAGCATGATTTACAACATATAGGATATCATCACCACATAGCATAGGATTAATAACATACATGATAACATATACGACAATTCACATCATCTACTCATAATCCATTCATGACTTAACCTAATTAAAATGATAATAATCTTGTTAAGACTATCATACTCACAATTAGAGAAGAAAAGAGAGTTTTGCTTTGCTTTAGGGTTGAGAGAATTAGAATTGAATTAGCTTTTCTTCCTTCATAGTTGGCGGCGGCTCCATTGATTTCCAGGGCGACGGTATGACGGTAACTATTCTATTTTTCTTATGAATTAGGGTGAGAGACTACCTAGGTATTTATAGAGTTAGGATTTATTTTAGACCGTCAGATCAACTCAGAACTAATCCCAGCTAACCAGATTAGGTCAGAAACCCTAATGGGTCATTACCCAATTAAATACAGGTCAGCCAGAAACCCTAGCCGCCAGACCCAGGTCGACACCATAGTCGACCTGGGGGGGGGGGGCTGGTCGACACTAGTGTCGACCCCACAGTCGACCTCCCTGGGCGGGAATTTTTCCCGCCCCGCCCGCTTTTGCACTTTTCAGTTTGAATTTTAAATTTCCTGTGAGCTGTTTTGAATATTCTGAAACTTCCGTTGGCCATAACTTCTTCATACGAAGTCCAATTCACGCAAACTCGGACTCTATTTCAACCAGAATTCCGAGACGAACACAATAGCGCAACCCGTTTCCCCCAATTCTTACGTCTGAGATTAGTTATTCTTTAATTTGTGGATATTAATATTAACAGAATTACGGGGTGTTACATTCTCCCCTCCTTAAAGGATTTCGTCCCCGAAATCTACAAGTCAAGAAGAATGTATATCCTAACATCCAAACAACCATCTACTCAACCATCAAACACAGGCATCCATTGTCCTTATAGACTTCTAATGCTTTCATGTTTAAATGCACAGTGTGTGTATATGTCCATATCTAATGCAAAATCAGGCGGTCCACTGATTCAGTTGACCACCTTAATGCAAACCATGATAGTGCCATGCGTCCATTATGTATGCAAAAGTTCCCTAATGCTACATATTATCTCTACATGCGTGCACAATCATCACCTGAATGCAGTATCCATATGATAATACAATCATCATACATCCATTTTACTAAATACAGCCATATATATGCAATATGCAATATGAAGTGACTGAGCCGATCTAGTGCCTAATAGTGTGTGTATATGCATCCACGAGCAACCACTAGCAACCACTTGCATCCATTTTGCATCCATCATACATAACATGTCTCAAACACATGTTTCATCCATAGGATTATCCTATCTAAAGGTCAATAATACTAGCGAGAGGATACTCTAAAAGTAAGATAAGTACAAGATAAGAGATAAAGGAGAAATTAAAGGACATACCCTCAAAAAGGGAAGGGTATCGTGAACGCATCTTCTCTTCTGTCTCCCAAGTAGCGTTGCTCTCGTCATCTCCCCATTGTACTTTGACTAGTCTGACCTCGCGATTCCTCAACTTCTTGATCTCTGACCCAAGAATGCGCGTAGGAGCTCGTCGAATCGTCGCATCACGCTCTATCTCCACCTCTCTAAGCAAGTTCGGCTCTACCACCTCCGCGGACTCGTGCAAGCACTTCCTCAAATGTGATACATGGAATACGTTGTGTAAACCACTAAGTCTCTCCGGCAACTCCACTCTATACGCCATCTGTCCAATTCTTTCCTTAGTAGGAAACGGCCCTACAAACCTTGGTGCTAACTTCCCAACGGACCCAAAGCGAACTACGTTTCGTAATGAAGACACTTTGACAAAGACCATGTCCCCAACTTCAAACTCAAGATCTGTCCTCCTCTTATCCGCATAAGATTTCTGCCTATCTTGCGCTGCTTTCATCCTCCTCCGAATCAAGTCGATCTTCTCCAAAGTCTCTCTAATCATATCGGGCCCAAGTAAGATCTTGTCCGTAGACTCCCACCAACATGTAGGTGAACGACAAGGTCATCCATAAAGAGCTTCGAAAGGTGCCATGCCAATGCTAGAGTGAAAGTTGTTATTATATGCGAACTCCACTAACGGAAGATGCTCTTCCCATGTACCCCCAAAGTCTAGGATACATAGCCTCAAAAGATCCTCTAAAATGCGATTCACCCTCTCGGTCTGGCCGTCCGTCTGAGGATGATATGCGGTGCTCAAACATAACTGAGTCCCTACCGCCTCTTGTAAGCTTCTCCAAAATTCGCTAGTGAAAATAGGATCGCGGTCGCTCACTATGCTAGAAGGAACACCGTGCAAACGAACTATTTCTCGGACGTATACAGAAGCTAACCATGGAGCAGTCCTCTTACTCTTCACGGGAATGAAATGGGCGCTCTTAGTAAGTCTATCTACTATAACCCAAATCCCCGTATTACCCTTTCTCGATCTCGGTAATCCGTCAATAAAGTCCATCGAGACGCTTTCCCACTTCCATAGTGGAACCTCCAATGGGTGAAGTAACCCACCGGGTTTCTTTTGCTCCGCTTTTACTTGTTGGCACACCAAGCATCTAACGACATACTCGGCCACGTCCCTCTTCATACCGGCCCAAAAGAAAACTCGCTTCATGTCTTTGTACATCTTGTCCCCGCCGGGATGAATGGTCATCTTCGAACGATGTGCATCGTCAAGAATAGTCTTCCTTAGGTCATCGTCTTTTGGAACACAAAGTCTACCGTCCCTACGTAACCAACCCTTATCATCTAGGTTATACCTACGGAGATGGCTTGATGACTCCCCTCCTTTGAGCTTTTCTACTAACTCAACCAACTGCGGGTCGCCTCGCTGTGCCTCGCCAATCCGTCCCAAAAGCGTAGGTCTGACCTCCAAGGATGCTAGCAAACCGGGTACAAAGTCAACAGAAGGTCTAAAGTCAAACATCAAAATGAATTCTAAGCTTCGCCGCTCAACAAACAAAGGACTTAAGGATAATCTTTTTCTACTTAAGGCATCTGCCACTACGTTACCCTTGCCAGGGGTATATGCTATCTCAAAGTCGTAGGATGCCAAGAACTCCATCCACCTTTGCTGCCTTAAGTTCAAGTCCTTCTGAGAGAATAAGTAATTTAGCGATTTGTGGTCAGTGAATAATTCGAATTTCTCGCCAAGAAGATAATGACGCCAAGACTTAAGCGCGAAAACAATAGCGGCCAACTCTAGGTCATGCGTGGGGTAATTCTTCTCATGCGCTCTCAACTGCCTTCCACCATAGGCTATTACCCTACCCTCTTGCATTAAGACTGCACCTAGTCCTGTCCCACAAGCGTTAGTATATACGGTAAATGACTTACTCCCGTCTGCCAGCACTAAGACTGGGGCTGAGGTCAAAGCTCTCTTCAAACGTTGGAATGCATCATCACAATCTACGTCCCATGTGAAAACTTGGTTCTTCTTCGTCAAGCATGTCAATGGAGCAGATATCTTTGCGAAGTCCTTGATAAACTTCCTATAGTAGCCAGCCATCCCCAGGAAACTTCTTACTTCGGTAGCATTTTTAGGGACCTTCCAATCTTGGATGGCCACCACCTTCGCGGGATCCACGGCTATCCCTTCTTTGGAAACCACGTGCCCCAAGAACCGTACTTCCTCCAGAAGTGACACTTAGAAAATTTAGCCTTAAGGCTATGCGCTCGAAGAGTCTCCAACACTTCCCTAAGATGTAGGGCATGCTCTTCTTCATCCTTAGAAAAGATCAAGATTTTTTCTACAAAGACTACCACGAATTTGTTAAGGTACTCCCTAAACACCCTACTCATCAAATCAACAAAGTATACGGGGGCGTTTGTCAAACCGAAGGGCATCACTAGCCATTCATAGAAACCGTCTGGAGTCCTAAAGGCAGTCTTGTCAATGCTATCCTCAGCCACCCTCAACTGATGGAAACCAGTGGCTAAGTCCAACTGCAAAAACACTGAGGCGCCAACTAACTGATCGAAGAGATCGTCAATCCTCGGCAGTGGGTGTCTGTTTTTCTTAGTAAGCTTATTAAGTTTTCTATAGTCCACACAAAGTCTAAGGAACCCATCCGCCTTCGTGGCAAATACTACTAGAGCACCCCACTCCGATATACTTCGTCTTATGAACCCCTTCTCAAGCAACTCCTTCACTTGCTTATCGAGTTCCCTCCTTTCACGAGGAGCCATGTGGCGTACTGGCAAAGATACTGGTTTCGCATTATCCACAAGATATATTCGAAAATCTATCTCCCGCTTCGGAGGTAAGCCCTTCACCTCCTCAAACACATCCGAATACTCTCGGACCACTCTAACAGATCATAGATTTTCCTCAGACGCGTCAAGCGATTCTAGATAACTTAGCATAACAGAATTGTTGGGATTACAAAAGATTTCGAGAGTGTTGCCAAGGCGAATCACGAGCCTAACTACTCTCCTTTCACAATCAAGAACGGCCCCATTTCTGGATAGCCAATCCATTCCTAAAATTAGCCCATAGCCCGTGAAGCCCAACACATAAGCATCACATCTAAACTCAACGCTAAGTATAGAAATTTTCAAATCCAAACACATCATGGACAAATGAGCTGAGCCCCCAACTGGATTCGAAACAACTAAGGGATCCTCTACTAAACTGGTGTTTAAGTGTAGTGATTCAACTAATGATGTAGAGATAAACGAATGCGATGCGCCCGAATCGAATAAGGTACGGACAGGATGATCAAACAGAAAAACTAAGCTTTCAACAGAAATGGTTCTACCTCGTTCTTGCAGCGGTGGGACCGCGAGAGCCTGAACTTGTCCCCTTGCCTGCCCTGGTGCTATAAGAGCCTGCACCTGTCCTCCTGAGGTAGCCCCTGCCCTCTGCCCCTTCCTTGGGCAGTCCTTCACTAAATGTCCCGCATCGCCACAATGAAAACAGCCAGTCTTCTTTTTCTTTCGGCAGTCCTTGCTGAGATGGCCTGGGGTCCCACAGTTAAAACATTTCTTCTTTCCCTTGCCATTATTGTCTTTACCACCCTTCTTGTTTTGCTGTTGTGGTTTCTTCTGATCCCCTTTCTTCTCGGGTGCCTTATCAACTTTAGTGCTTTTCTCCTCATGCATGAGCGCCATTTCTACTAACTTCTCAAAGGTGGCCCCCATAGGGATGTGGGTCATGGCCAACCCTTGCAACGGTTCATTCAAGCCATTCACGAACCTTAGAGCCTTCTTCTCCGGCGTGTTTACCAAGTCCAAACCAAACCTTGCTAGCTGATTAAATTTGTTGACATATTCTTTCACTGACGAGCTTCCTTGCTTCAATATCAAGAACTTTTCCATATATAGATTTTATTCCGCCCTTGAGAGAAACTTCGCCTCGAACCTACGTCTAAAATCCGCCCAAGAGTCAACAGGACGCTCCCCATTAGTGACCTCCCACCAAAATGAGGCCTCTCTCTTCATTAGCCAAGCTGCTAATCTAACTCTCCTCCCTTCTTCCACTTCAAAGATTTCTAGCAATTCTTCCACCTCCTTAAGCCAATCTCTAGCTTCCACAAACGTTTCTGACCCTTGAAAGGGTTTTCCACCCATAGCTTTAAATTCCTTGCACGTCTTTGCAAAAGTATTTACGCGAGGAGGAGGAGGAGGAACGGGTGCAACTGGTGGTGGAGGAACATTGGCTGGACCCGCAGCGGCCCTAGCCTCTAACAACCTCCTATACCATCCTGGTATCGCTACACCGTCAGGTAGGTTAAGATCTTCAGCCATGCTGAAACGAAAAAAAGGAAAGATTCAAAATGGAGAATTCGAAAGATAAAGATATATGGCTATTTAGGGATTATGTTTTTCATAAAAACTTCCTCTTTAAATTTCTCATTAAAACATGTTTTTGAAAACATTTCTTCCAAAAATAACTATTTTTCTAAAGTATTTTTATCTGTTCGGGTAACCTTAGGCTCTGATACCACGTGTAACACCCCACGTCCATTAATGTCACTCACAAAGGGAATGCATTAACTTCCATGGAGGTTATAAGTGAATATAGAACAGAAAAATTACAACAAGACAGATAATAAGTAGTACTTGGAAATCTAAAACTTCATTTTATTGCAGCGGAAACATGTTTATTACATCACAAAACCATTAATCAGAGTCAAGTACATTATCCATCTTCATAAAACAAAATACATAATCCCATTACACAAATAGCCATTAAAGAAGATAACAAGCTGGACTTTACTTCAAGGGTCCAAGCTTTCCAAAGAGATGAAGCAATCCAATCAAGCTCCACTAGAGCTGGGCCCAACCTGAGGACCTGGAGGGGGAAAAAGGATAGAAATGGAGGGGGTCAGACATAAAGTCTGGCGAGTATGATAATACTAACAATACTACTATCAAAATAACTAGACTAAGGCATAAGCTGGAAGACAAGTAAATGTCTATGAACTATTAGGTATGGAATGAGCAGATAAAGATAATGTTTAAGATAATGTTAAAGATAACGGTAAAGGCATACCTAATTACTAACGAATAATTACTATACTGCACCGCACATTACTACACTGCACCGCACATTACTACACTGCACCGCACCAGTCACCCTAAAGGTTGATCCCACTTGCTTCACACAGAAACATTATAAATAGCCTTACGTACCCCTAACTGACTACATAGGTGCCGTCTGCCCCTATCTCCAGTAGGTGTACCCCACTACCCACTTTCGATCGGCTCTCTACTCGTAGATACCCGTGCTGGCCCCACAGTGGGGTGTATCACTCCCCTAAAGTGGCAACCCGATACAACTTGAGAATGCACGGCTTATACCTACACGATGCAACAACGTCTTACCTACCAGCCCGGGTCCACACATGCATATGAAACCCGTTGGACTTGTGTTGCCACCGCTCCCCGTTTTGGCCTCTTATAGTCAAACCCAGTATGCGCGTCCCGTCCTCGACTTGGGTCGAGCCCACAAAAATACGTTTGGGATACTGGTTGAAATGGGCCCCCACAAGCTACCCACCTAAGCTTGTCACCACTAGTATATCCCACTTAACCCTCTTAGTCATGTTCATTTACATGTGTGTTTGGTTAAGTCTTACTAATCGTATTTCACATGCCGCTAAGGGCACCTACTAGATTCCTCATGCCACCCAAGGCACCTACTTAACCCCCATGTCCCACTTTACATGTTTATCTGGTTAAGTATTTCTTAATTCATTCAGGCCATAACCTCATAAATACCTCTCACATTAGACTGGCTTTTATGGCAGCTGGATTTGCCGGGCGGTTCCGGGCAGTCTTACACCATAAAAGAGTCTAACCTCGTGTCTTTACAACTGTTATGCTTTAGTTTAGGCCTATGACCTCTCACATTGGGCTGACGTTTGTGACCACTGGATTTGTCGGGCGGGTCTGGGCAGGTTTACGTCACAAACGAGTCCAACCTCGTGTCCTAAGCATTGATTATCACTTATAATCTTTTACCCCAGTTTTAATAATACCCTATCCAAATTATTAATTAAGTCCACTTTTATTGATGTCCATAATTGACTCAATTATGGTCATCCACTCATGGTATGCAAAATCATATCAATTGCATCCCAACATCTTATTATTAAATCCTTAATATTACCCCTACCCCACGTTTATACGTTCGCTTATTCAACGCATAATATAGGCTAGACTTGAATAGTCTAACGCATAGCACAAAGATAAATTATCACAACATATAGACAATTAAAATAAATCTAATCATAATAGGGGTGAAACTTGCATAAACTACGCATGTTAAGGATCAAAAGGTGTCAACTTGTTAAATGTCACAATTTACATGATATGATCATAGCCCAAATCTATACATAAACTTGCATATGGGGTTTTTAGGCAACATAATGATGGTGTGAACTAGCATAGGATATCACATATGTCATAGCATAATTCTAGATGTCATAATAGATGTCATGGCATATGTTCATAACTTTTCTAATCAATCTAACTTGCTTATGTAACTTGTCATATAGATCAACATAGCCCAAACATGATGATTTAATTAATATGAACTAACTAGCATAAATGGCTTTCTAACATGTATGATTCATCACAACTTAGCATAGAAACTTTCAACATACATAACATCATCATAGCATGATTTACAACATATAGGATATCATCACCACATAGCATAGGATTAATAACATACATGATAACATATACGACAATTCACATCATCTACTCATAATCCATTCATGACTTAACCTAATTAAAATGATAATAATCTTGTTAAGACTATCATACTCACAATTAGAGAAGAAAAGAGAGTTTTGCTTTGCTTTAGGGTTGAGAGAATTAGAATTGAATTAGCTTTTCTTCCTTCTTAGTTGGCGGCGGCTCCATTGATTTCCATGGAGACGGTATGACGGTAACTATTCTATTTTTTTTATGAATTAGGGTGAGAGACTACCTAGTTATTTATAGAGTTAGGATTTATTTTAGACCGTCAGATCAACTCAGAACTAATCCCAGCCAACCAGATTAGGTCAGAAACCCTAATGGGTCATTACCCAATTAAAAACAGGTCAGCCAGAAACCCTAGCCGCCAGACCCGGGTCGACACCCAGGTCGACACTATAGTCGACCTAGGGGGCAGGTCGACACTAGTGTCGACCCCCCAGTCGACCTGCCTGGGCGGGAATTTTTCCCGCCCAGCCCGCTTCTGCACTTTTCAGTTTGAATTTTAAATTTCCTGCGAGCTGTTTTGAATTTTCTGAAACTTCCAATGGCCATAACTTCTTCATACGAAGTCCAATTCACGCAAACTCGGACTCTATTTCAACCAGAATTCCGAGACGAACACATTGGCGCAACCCGTTTCCCCCAATTCTCACATCTGAGATTAGTTATTCTTTAATTTGTGGATATTAATATTAACAGAATTACGGGGTGTTACAGGTGACTACATTCGTGATAGGGCCGTATGGCACAGACACATGACGAGCTAGAACTTGTAGGGAGCCGATCGACTAGTGGATCGTTTCGTTGGGCCTAGAAATGGGTCATTTCATGATATTGGGCCTAGGAATCATTTCATGATTAATATAAGACATGGGTTTGGTATTCTAGTACAGTTGATGCAGCGAACCTTGAATACGTGATGCTATACTTGATTTATACTTGATTTATCATGTTATCTTAGTCTATCTTGCCCATCTTGTCATCATCCGTATGATTACTTTCAGTTTATACATGTCATGTTACCTTTATCTGTTTTTATGCTGAAAGTCACTTGGACTTACCAGCCTTTATGACTGGCCCGTTTTCTTTCGCCTCTTTTTCTTCCGTTTCCCTCCCCCAGGTTCTCAGGGAGGAAACTCTAGCACTTAGCTTGGATTTCACTTGCTTTCGGTTCAGCTCACGTACGGTTTGATCTTGAGCTATGCTATTGCTGCATTTCTGCTACCTTTGGGGAATTAAGCTCCTTTTGTTGTTTCAAGTTTATGCTCCTTTATTTATGCAAAACAGAATTTATTGTAATGGAAAATAATGACCTTGGCTATTTGATGTAAAAGGTTTTGACTCTTTTTGGAAGTAATGAAATTTATCTTTTGATTCTTCCACTGTTTTATCTATGTTCTGTCTTGTAATATTTCTGTGTTTGTTTACCTCGATAACGCTCCTCCAAAACTAGTGCATTCCCTTTCTGAGTGACCCTAGTTGAGGTGGGGTGTTACATTTGGTATCAGGGCCGAAGGTTACCAGACTGTGCAAAAGTTTTTAAAACCTTCTAAAATTATTTTCAAAACCGTTTACAAAGAAGCATTTTTCAAGAAAAATCTTGTTTTATTTCAAGGCTATTCCCCAAAAGCCATTAGCACTATCCTTTGTTTCCTCGTTTGAATCTCTTCTTTTTCATTTCAGCATGTCTGGGAGTCTTAACTTTTCAGAGGCGTGCCAATACCTGGATGGTTTAGGAGGTACTTAGAGGCTAGGGCCAACGATGCAGGCCCAACAGATATTCCTCCTCCAGTTGCAGCGATTCCTCCTCCTCCGCCCCCTCCTCGTGCAATTGCTTTCTCGAAGATATGTAAAGATTTTAGAGCCATGGGTGGAAAGGATTTCAAGGGAACTGAATCATTCATAGAAGCGAGGAATTGGCTCAAAGAAACTGAGGATCTGTTCATTATCTTCGAGGTGGACGATAGGCTGAAAGTACAGATGGCGGTATGGTTTCTCCAAGACGAAGCTTCCTATTGGTGGGAAGTCACTAACGCTGAGAGGCCAGTTGAAACATGGATGGATTTCAGAATAAGGTTCGAGACGAAATTCCTCTCACAAGTTGAACGAAGTCTACAGCTGAAAAAGTTCTTATCTCTTAAGCAAGGAAGTATGACGGTCAAAGAGTACGTCAATCAATTCAATCAGTTGGCTCGGTTTGGACTGGACTTAGTAAATACCCCCATAAGAAGGCTCTTCGTCTTGTCAAAGGATTGAATGAGCCACTTCAAAGCTTGGCCATGACTCACGTACCTATGGGGTCTACTTATGAAAAGCTAGTAGACATGGCACTCTTAAGTGAAGAAGACAAGAATGGCAAGAAGGAGGTCAAGGCGAATGAATCTCAAAACAAGAAGGTAGACTCCGAGAAAGGAGGCAAGAACAACAACAACAAGAATGATAACAAGACACGCGAGAAAAGAAAATGCCACTTCTGTGGTATTGAGGGCCATATAGCCCAGGATTGTAGAAAAAAGAAGATGAAGATGGGAGCATGTTTCCAGTGTGGTGAAACTGGACATATCAGCAAGAACTGCCCTAAGAAGCAAGGGAAAGCCCCGCAGGCTGGACCCTCTGGGGTACATCTTTAACTTCTTCTCCTTGATGCTTTGTTTTATCTTGTTTATCTTCTCAATCCTATCTTGAGAACCTTAGGTAGAACCCTTTTGGATGTAAACATGTGATTGAAACATGTTATGGTTGATGTTTGCAAATGGTTGCAAGTGGTCGCAAGTGGTTGCTCGAGGTTCCATAACACACATTAGGCAATAGATCGGCTCAGACACATTTTCATATTGCATATGCATGAGTGTTTATACTTGTTTATGGATGAAATTGAATGTGTTATCATGTGTATGTTGCATATGGATGGATGTTTGCGCACACATATAGGGTTTATGTGACTAAGACTATTTGCATACATGTTGGATTCATGACACTAAACATATTTTACATTAGGAAGATCAATTAGGCCTGATCATTTGCATTAGATAAGGAACATATACACACACTTTCTGCATATGTTCATATAGCATTAGAAATCTTTTAAGGATAATGGTTGCTTGTGGATGATGGTTGAGTAGATGGTGGATTGGATGATAGGATGCATTCTTCCTAACTTGAAGATTTCGGGGACGAAATTCTTTAAGGAGGGGAGAATGTAACAACGCGTATTTTTATAACATGTTAAAACCATAAATCGAGGCATAATTAATTTTTAAAATAAGAATCAAGGGAAACCGGTTATGCCATTGCGTTTGTCTCGGAATTCTGCTTGAAATAGAGTCCGAGTTTGCGTAAAACGAATACCGCATGAAGAAGATACGGACGAACGAAGTTAGGCAGAAAAACCAGAAACCGGCCAGAATGCACTGGCGCACTTGGGAAGTGCGCTAGAACAAAATTGCACTGGCGCACTTGGGAAGTGAGCCCATGGAATTTTGCATTGGCGCACTTGGCAGGTGCGCCCAAGCTGAGCAGCAGGCCTGCACAGCTTTCTGGTTTGACCCTGGCTGGCCTGGTCAGGTTCTGGTCGAATTTCTGAGCTCTGCTGTGTCACTAGGGCTAACTTGTCACTTTCTGATTGGCTTCTCTTGAGATGGATGACCTTGATTAACTCTAGCTTCATCGACAGCTCTAATTAGTTTGAAACCTTATATAAACAGCCTCCTAGCCTCATTCTCTTTAAACCATTCTTCTCTAACCTTATGCTGCTCAAACTCTTGATGATCATGGCTTCTTCTTCTTCCTCTAAAATAAAATAAATTAAAATAAATCGTGAAGATTATTTCTTGAAGACCACGGCTAGGAATTTCTTATTGGGGATTTGCTTCTACAATCAAAGCAAAATTCAGCGATTCAACAATTCAGCGACTAATTTCTAGACTTGACTTCTACATCTAAATTTCTTAGACCACGATCTGTAAGTTCCAGTTACTTTAGATAAAAACTATAAATCTAATATGGGCATGTTATAAACTGGAATTGATTTATGTATGATTCATATCTATTCTTGTTTGCTTCTTAGATCTTGACTATTGGGCTGATTGTAAGCGACCAGAACAACGGCTGTGTTAATGGCCTAAGACTATGACGGTGAACATAAGACTACGCCTATGACTGTGAATATAAGACTATGCCTATGCCTATGACTATGAACATAAGACTATGCCTATGCCTATGACGGTGAACATAAGACTGTTGCCTACAACCATGACAAGGACAATTGTAAATAATCACCTATGATTCATGACCAAGAGGTTATTGCCTAGAATTATGACTATGAAAATGAATCTAGATTATTATTCAAACCTTTTCATGTTCATAATGTTATGCCTGCGATGTTTTAATCAATTTATTCAATTAGGTCATGCCTTGAAAATAAATTGATAATAGGGCAATGTTCGTTATGTTGATCTATGCCTGTGGTTCTATTCTATCATCATGTTGAATCAGGAATTAATGAATAAGTCTATTCATATGTATATGAACTTGGAGTATAACCCGTTATGACAAGTTGTGCAGTTTATCATGTTATGCAAGTTCAGGTTGTGAAATCATATCACATATGTGACCAAATGTTAGATCTACATGTTTATGTGTATATGTTAAACCTATGTCATATTTCAAGTTCACACTTATTCATATGTTCGTGATTGATTTGCAAGTTCACATATATGTAAGTTGATTTAGTCTATGTTGCAAATTTACATATATGTATGTTGGTTCAGTCTACGCTGCAAGATCACACCTGTGATAATCATGTTGATTATTCTGCAAGTTCACACCTATGATGTTCATATTGACTATGCCGATGATGCAAATTAGGCTAAGTTTTTAGCCTAATATATATGCCAAAAACCATGCGGACGGAAAATTAGGCTAAGATTGTTAGCCTGATATTTAGACGGGGTAACATTGGAAAAAATTGGTAATTATAGGAAGCTTGACATGAAACTTGCCTTGAAAACTTGACACGAACTTGACATGAAAAATTGAACATGGACATGACACTAAAATGAAGTTGAAAATGGCCAACTCGAGGTTGGGTTGAGTTTGCAGTGTAAATCTGCCCGGAACCGCCCGACAAATCCAGTGACTGCAAACAATAGGATCCAATGTGAGTAGTTGGCCATATCCCGCTTGAAACCCGAGGTTAGACTGAGTTGTGGTGTAAATCTGCCCAGAACCGCCCGATATATCCAGTGACCACAACAACAGGTCTAATATGAGAGGTTGGGATACATTAATGAATTAATGCCACATGATAGGGTTAAGTCATGAACATGAAAGACATCACTTAACCAACTTGACATGCTAGACTGATAGGGGTTAAGTCACGAATTTAAATGACAACACTTAACCTATTAGATGGAAACCCTACTTACTCGGTCCATTTCAGTAGTAACCCACTAGATGTATCATGGTACCCTGGAACTAGGCAGGGTGGGGCACGATTACTGGGCTGATTGTAAGCAACCAGAACGACGGCTGTGTTGGTGCGCCAGTGTAGGTTCAGGCGGGCTATGGTCGTGCACGTGGTCCGGAGTTGAAAAAGCAGGCATTGGGCATTAGTAGGTTTAACAGTGCATTCTTGATTCGTGTCGGTGTTTGGCACCGTAGGGCTTGATACACCCTATGGTGGACCTAGCACAGGTGACTACATTCGTGATAGGGCCGTATGACACAGACACATGACGAGCTAGAACTTGTAGGGAGCCGATCGACTAGTGGATCGTTTCGTTGGACCTAGAAATGGGTCATTTCATGATATTGAGCCAAGGAATCATTTCATGATTAATATAAGACATGGGTTTGGGATTCTAGTACAGTTGATGCAGCGAACCTTGAATACGTGATGCTATACTTGATTTATACTTGATTTATCATGTTATCTTAGTCTATCTTGCCCATCTTGTCATCATCCGTATGATTACTTTCAGTTTATACATGTCGTGTTACATTTATCTGTTTTTATGCTGAAAGTCACTTGGACTTAACAGTATTTATGACTGACCCATTTTCTTTCGCCTCTTTTTCTTCCGTTTCCCTCCCCCAGGTTCTCAGGGAGGAAACTCTAGCACTTAGCTTGGATTTCACTTGCTTTCGGTTCAGCTCATGTACGGTTTGATCTTGAGCTATGCTATGGCTGCATTTCTGCTACCTTTGGGGAATTAAGCTCCTTTTGTTGTTTCAATTTTATGCTTCTTTATTTATGCAAGACATAATTTATTGTAATGGAAAATAATGACCTTGGCTATTTGATGTAGAAGATTTTGACTCTTTTTGAAATTAGTAATGAAATTTATCTTTTGATTCTTCCGCTGTTTTAACTATGATCTGTCTTGTAATATTTCTGTGTTTGTTTACCTCGATAACGCTACTCCAAAACTAGTGCATTCCCTTTGTGAGTGACCCTAGTGGAGGTGGGATGTTACAATAGAATTCTGTTCCCCCCTCTTAAGAGCCAACTGCTTCGCCTTCCTAGCCTGTATGTCAGACAAGGTTTCACTATCATCACCCTTGGCCTTGTCAATGATTTCTACCTCCTCTTCCTCGTCTCCATGACCGCCATCTGTGTCATGCAGAGAAACAATGATCTCGGCGTCTGTAGGAGCGCTAGTGCCAGACTCCATAGGTACTACTGTAACTCTGTCACTTGTTGAGCCCTCGGCTTGCTTTGAGACCTCGGAAGCTTCGATACCAGAACCCGGGGGAACCTCAACCTTCTCAGCCTCTACCTTCTCCTCTGCACCCTTTTCGACTACTTTGGTACCTACACCATTAGAAGCAAAGGTTAGTGAATCGGGAGGAGATGTGGCCATGTCAGTTGTCTGTCCCATGAGATGACGACAAGTTATGATTTCTTTAATGAACTATGGAGAAAATATGGAGATACCTTCGGCCGACTCATCTCCCAGATTTGTACTGATGGTCCTGACAATCGGAGGAGTAGGTGCCAAGGGGATCAATGGATCATCGGGGTTATATCCCTCAACTTCAGAGGTTTTGGGCTCTACCACCGAGCTCGAGCTCTCGCCAACCTTATCCTTGCCCTTGAGCCTGCTTTTCTCCCTCTCCATTTCCTTGTGGATAAGGCGTCTACCTTCCTCCAAGGCCTCAGGCTCTTCACTTATGAGAAAGGTTTGCATCAGATGGCGTTCGTCAATCTTGTCAACCACTAGTCGCCGCTTCTCGCCCTCGACAATTGCGTCCCATACATTGGCCAAGGTAATATGTTAGTCTGGAATCCAAGAGATGTCTCGGTGCTTGGTGTCTTGACCAAAGAAATCGAACAACAGTTCCTCAAAACTATCTATATCTTTCTCTCTTTCGGCAAGCTTATTGGCTGCAGCAGCTGCTGACTCAAGAGCGCTATTGGCATAGCTTTCGGCGAGAGTTGTACGCTCCTCAGCTTGAGCAAGTTGATCATTTAGAACCTCCTTCTCCTTCTTGGCGTGGGCAAGGTCATCTTTCAAGCTCGCCCTCTCTTTCTCCCAAGCCTCTTTCTCAGCAGAAAAGTGATCTTGTACTGTCTTCAGTTCGGTGTTAACCGCCCTGAGATCCTCTACTTCCTTCTTCGGGGCCACCCGCTCCTGGCTATTTAAGTCGAGCTCATTGCGAAAATGCTCCCTAACACTCTCCAACTCAGACCTGTAGTTCTCTGCATCTCGCCGAGCTAAAGCCAGTTGGGCCTATGCATCCTCTAGTTCTTTTTCCATTTTGCACCTAGCCCTAGCATCATTATCAATCTTTACTCTGGCCCTGGCCGCGTCCGTCTCCATCTGGCGGATGATAGTAGAGAGTGTAGCAGCATCCTTCTTCATTACCCCGTATTGTTTAGCTACATGGCATACATATCCTATCACCTCTGTGTCCCAATCCTCAGGGACCGGTTCAAAATCTGGGATGAACACCATCCTCTCAAAGTAAATGTCGGGAAACTGCTTTTGTAAGCGCTCTAGCCTGGCCATAATCTCAGAATTGGGGGCAACATCCTTTGCGGCAGTAGTATCCAAGCTACGCTCACTAGAGGAAGTGGAAACTGTCTTCCCCTTCTCTATAATCCTGCCCTCGTCTTTGTTCTTGTCCTCTGGCTCGGGATGTTTTTTGGAAGATTGGGTGTGAGAAGGATTGCTTTTTGGAGGTGTTAAATCTCTAGGAAGTTGCTTTCCCCCAGCCGGTGGCAATGGACGACTATGAGGCTTTCCATAACCTTGCTTTGGTGGAGATCGAGGTAGTGCAGAGTAAGATTGATGAGAATCCCGGGGCCGATGACTATCCTTTACCGAACTATCGCTACGAGTGTGCTCAGGATCTGGAAGGAGGCTTGGTGTGCCCTCGCGAAGGGAACGGTAAGAATAAGACCGTTTGCGAGACATTTTCCCTGCAAAGAAAACAAGTGCGTGTTAGAACTATGAACGACAGTAGCAAAAGAGTGTTATGATAAATGGTGCATGTGTTTTGTGCATCCCGTGAAATCCCCTTTTTTTGAAACGGACCAGGGCCCGAAGTTAGGCTCGTTTGGGTGACTTCTTTTTCTCCAACTGGGGCACCCGTCTCTTTGGAGAGGGGAGAAATTGGTTCCCCTCCGAAATCTTCTTGAGTATAGATATCATCTGGCAAAGGAATTTTATTTAATTCCCCGAGAATCTGTTCCTCCGTTAATTAGTCTTGGGCGACAGACTCAATTAGCGATGAAGTTCTTAAGGGAGATTGCCACTCGGAGGTTGGAACCTCCTTTGGTTCATCAGCTCGTCCCTTATCTCCTTTATACACGTTTAAATCTTCGTCATCCTGATTAATCATCGGCGAAGGACTCTTGCGAAGAGTAGTCATCTCTACAACTTGAGAAGTTCCTTCTCCTTCAGCCGCGGGTATATATGTGTAAGGTTTACCGCCCGCTCCAAGTCCGAACCTTATGTCTAAGAGACGGTGTTTATGAAGGTTTTCGTCAGTGATACATTTCTTAATCCTTAAAAAACCCGAGTTACTCTTAAGGAGACGGGACATTCGATCTTCATATATCGATCCTTCTGTTCTCTCAAAGTTGTGATCTTTGCGGAACAAAATGATTCGTTAGCACTAAATTATGGATTCGAATTAAACACGAAAATGTTGGAAACATACTTGCTTGTAGCCACCTCCTCACACATCTGGCCTGGTGTTTTATATAGAACTAGTCAGACTTGACATCCCCTATATTACTATAACCGTCTGTCACAACTTTTCTATTAGCGACCGATTCGAAGAAATAGGAATTGGGAGCTCCTACGGAATATGTTTGAAATGGTAATATAATTTCAAATCTTTAAGAGTAAGTTCGGTCTGCAGAATCTCCATATAAGCAACGTACAGAGTATACAAAGTTGCATAAGCATTCGGGTGGAGTTGCATGGGGGCAAGGTGAAGCTGTCTCAAGAGATCAACAACAAGCGGAGGAAAAGGAGGAATGGCCCCTACCCAGCACATGTGTCGACTAATGGTCATGTACCCCTTTAGGGCAGAATGAGGTCTATCTTTGTTTTTTGGAACTTTCACGTCATCCTTGGGAATTCCATGTTGTAAACATATCTTCTTAAGTTTTATGTCGTCTAGCTTAGAAGGCAAAGAATCTGTGAACTTCTCTATTTCCTTATCACCCAGAATCTCATCAGGAGCTCGATCATCCTCATCTTCAAGGGACGTGCTCTCAGAAGTTGCCGACTCTATATCAGTGCATGTCTCGTAATCAGGATCATATTTTTCCTCTCTTGAACCTGAGGGAAGCACATCAGGGTTGTGGTGCATTAATGTCTCTGATTCAGTACTTTCACTTAATGACTCAGTCACTTGTCTATCTGACATTGCTGTTTTGGCGAGCAAAGAAAGATTAGAAAAATAGTTATCCTCGGACCCCGTGTATGTGCAAGTGCTTGTGTGTGCAAGTGTGTATGATACGGATAAATAAAGTCATGAACCAAACTGGATAAGCATAATGAATATGCTGTTAAGTCATGTTCTCGATAAGCCCAAGAGGACTGTTTCGAAGGCTCTAATCTAACTGTTCAAAGTACTGCGATTACGATGTATTGTTTAAATCTATATGTTTGTGGGATCGTCAACCAGGTCGGTTAGCTGGATTGATGGAGCTCGGATCGTGATAAAAGGCACTGGTATACGAGATTGGATCGACCGCCTGTGTGGATTGGATCGTTAGTGGACTAGGTTGGCAACGAAACGTTGACTCGTGACTGGGATTTAGGCAGTGGAACGATCCATCGACTCTTGATAACACGCCTCGATCTGTTCCCACCTCCATGAGCTAGTACTCCACGAACCGATCCATTGCCCAGAACAGCTCTTCCATTTCCCCTTTGCTTTCACCCTTATCACGACCCGAGTCGAAGCCCCCCATCCGCTAACAAACCTGGTCGTCCCTTCCTTCTTCTTCCTCGTCTCTCATCTCCACTCTTAAACCCGTAAAACCGGACCTGGCATGTTCCAGTTTGCCATCCTCGAATCCTACAAAACTCTGTCATCTTCACTTTCTAAACCAATACAAACTCGAGATAAAGAAAACGAAATTGTTTGATTACCTTTCTAAAGTTTGGAAACGAATGGATATTTGGAAATTGAAATTAGGGTTTCGGCTCAAGAAAGGGGCGGCGGCAGAAAAAAGAAGGAAGGGGAGAATGAAGAGGGGATCGGTTTATATAGACAAGGAAACGTCCGTTCATATCCCCATTTTTGTTTTACTTGAGATAGTCGGACCGTAGAGCTTGGTGGGCCGCGGATCCGATCCCAACGAAGAAAAGGGAGGCCGCTCCCTCAAGAGACTCGTAACTGAAGTGAGAGGGCCCATCGCGTTTCGAGGAAAAAGCCCATATGATTACCAACCCGAAACGAATGCCTCATCCCATGGACCGTGGGGTCTTTTGGCGATCCGACTCAACGAATGATTGTCAAAAGTAAAGATTCAGAAATACTTGTGAAGAATCTAAAAAGTTTACCTGAAAATTTTACAATGAAGTCTCCAAAAACTCCAGAGATGAGAATTATCCAATGAACAAAGAAATGATTAAAGGTTTAACTGGGTATTTATATTAATCAAGAGACACGACTTTTTGAAACTGTACGACGATCCAGACGGACACGGCCTTTTGATTCACATCACTTCATGAAAAGGTAATTCGGAAATTTCGAAGCACGTTCCATCCTTAATAAAACATACTTCGAGGGGACAAAATGTTGGCTAGCTTTTGGACCAAGCCACCAAGATTTAAATGAGAGTTCAAAATGAAGCTTTACTTGGGGAAAGACCTTAACCTGATCGCGATCGCCCCTTGTTAGACCGATCCGACCCGCTCCTCCTAGCTCAATCTGATCCATCCATGAAAGCGCGACCCGATCCGAACCAGGAGACCAGATGAAAGCCATGACTAAGTCTTTCACGATCCGCAAACGCAGGATCCAGCGACTCCTGTCTATAACGACCATATTGACTATTTCTCCATCAAGCTACGAACCAGCCCGAGATCCTCGGGATTTGTGCCACGTATGACCGCGATCCGCCTGCAGAAATCAGCTATAAATGGCCCAGAACTTGGCATTTTCCAGGATCTTTCGGAAATTCTGAGTTCTGAATCTACCATTGTTACACCTCTATCATTATTATTCAAAGTTGTCTCGAAATTATTGAGTGAATCAACATTGTAAAAGTGAGGTTGAGGGATAAATCATCGATTGTACTTGAATTTTAAGTATAGTCATAGATATAAAGTGGACGTAGGCTCGTTAACGCTGAACCACTATAAATATCGTGTCTTTCCTGTTTATTCTTGCATTTTTTCGGATATTAATCCCTACATAATTGAACAACTTGGGTGTTGGAGCCAATTTTGGATCTAATAACGACAATTATAAATGGTCTTAATGTGAAATTACGTATGACATTTAAAGTATAGATTACAGTAAAACTTGAAAGAATGAACATATCTAAATTTACAGTAATTAGAAAACTGTAACTGCACTTAGACACGAAGTTAAATTCAACTTGTGGTAGAAGTCTACCCAGAACCGCCCGGCAAATCCAGCGTTCAAAAGTTCTTAATTTGATGTGAGGGGTATAGTGTGTAAATAAACATGTAACAGTACTAAGACACGAGGTTAAGTAAACTTGTGGAAGAAGTCTTCCCGGAACCGCCCGGCAAATCCAGCATCCACAAGTGGTAGGCTTAAATGTGAGAGTTCTAGTACATAAACATATATATATAAATATATGAATATAAAAGGACAAAAATAAATGGCATTAATCGTAATTAATGGAAATGAATGGAGTTGAATGAAAGTTACAACAGTAAAAGGATGGAATGAACGGGGAATGATAATAACCTATTATAAATAAGTTACATTAATGAGAATGTTATATAATATGTAGGCTTGTCCTAGGGACAAGTGGAAATTATAACATAGGTTATAATAAACGATAAAGAAAATGGAATTACTTATGTAATGAGGTAAGTTGTACTTAATTGTAAATTAAGTTATTTGTAAGAATGAGAATCTGAAATCTATGGATGAGGTCAACATAAGTTATATTTATGGGAAGAGAAAGTTCTTAGTAAACCTTAGTTAAGATAACTAAGTTAATAAGCAAACAATGATAAGTGGTAGAGACAGTATAAGATGGAATTATGATAAAATATGAAAGTATGAGGCAAAATTTTGAAATGAAATAAGTTATATTTAATCATAAATAATTAGTGACATGTTAAACAAACAACATGTGATTGAGATATACTTAATTACATATTAAGTAGAACGTGTTATTGTAACAATAAAATCAAGAAATAGTACAAAGGGATTGCGGATTACAGACCTTGGATCATAGTCTAGAGAATAACATGTTGTGGGCTTGTTAATAAACTTAAATGGGTTAAGTTGTATGACTGAAATTAGTAAGCAAGAGGAACTTAGTAACTTGAATAAGAAGTCAATATGAATGGGAATTACAAATTTAAATAGGAAACCGATAAGATAGAGCAAGCGCATAATTGAATGTTTAGACATATAGTCTAATAACACATTAAACTGAGGTGCTTGGACTAGTCCGTACGTTTGAGAGTGAATAACCCAACGGGGTAGAACATCGTGGTGTCAAGAGGCATGAGGGGACTACGCATTCATCTGATCATTCTGTTGGCTCCAAAGGACTGGAAGGGGAAGCATACAGCTTCTTAAGATGTGGAAGGAGACCCTGGTAGTCCTCTGTGGTGGTGCGGTGTTCGGGTTGTGCTCACAGTTGTTGGGTCAGCGCGTAACTACCCAGTGAGTAGCCTTGACTGCAAAAGTAGCCTTGCAGTCAGAAAGCTATGACGAGATGACACTAGGGTGACTCGGCAATCGACTCAACAGGGAGGTAGGGGTCACGACCAACAAGGATAGTAGATCATTGGGTACCCGTCATCGGTAGTCAGTGGGATGCGAAAAGACTATAGCTAAACCTAATATGTTATCGACCTTTCACTATCGAGGCATGGTGGTTGAGGGGAGGCTCCAACTGGATGTTTGGATTATTTGTTAGGGGAAAGTCGCTTATCTCTTGTAGTCTTTACTAGTTGAGGGACGGGCCGAGGTGGTGCCACAGCCAACACGAAAAATTGACCTAAAGGATATTTGTATTTTGAGGATCTTAAGGTGTGCATGTACAGATATGGAAAAGCTCTCGCCCGAGTTTTGTGTTTCTTGTATAGTCCTGCCACGAAACTCGGTGCACATTATAGGTTATGTGCGGTTAAGGCATCGAATACGATTGACGATACGTATGTGGGAAAGTCTAGATACATGCATGTCTACTCTGGGTGGTGTATCGTAGATTTGAGGGCATTACTCTGTGATGGAATCTGATTCAATCAAAAGTGGCCGCTCATACGTTTACTGAAGCGACCCGAACTTCCCCGTGAAGGAAAGACCAGATTGACTTTGAGGACATGACAAATCAGAACACAAACAGAAGAACATTTCATTGTATATTACAACAATTTCATCAGATTACAATAATATACAGAGTATGAATAAATATTACACATTTACTAAATATCAGAGATTTACAAATTACAATGCAGCGGAAAAATAATACAAAACACAACTGAAAGGAATATACGGATACGGAGCTTTCCGAATATCATTCCTGCTGTAAACCAGGATCCTGTGAATATAAATCTGCAAAATCAAAACTACTAGCTGCCCGTGCGGAAAATAGGGGTACCTAGAGTTTAGGTTAAAAAATAAACTCCAGGTCAGTCATGTGACTGGTGTGAGAAAATAAACAGTTATTTAAAACTTTACTTTAAATCAGATAAATCAAGGGACTATGCCATATAACATGGAACGGGTTTCATCCCAAGAATACCAGTTCATATAACAAAACAACGCAATGCTTTTTGGAAAAAAAATGAGGCTATTATAAGACCTAGGTCCTATCACACAATGCAACGCAAGTCGGAGGATAGGGTTTTCCCTTATAATAGCCAAACATGCTTAGTACGTTAAAACAAATCATTTGAAACTATTATAAGTGCATAGTGTATAAAACAACTTCAAATATAAATGTATCAATCCTAGACGGCATGGGTATCATATATCATGTCGCCAATACAAGGCTCTACAATCAAAACCGCAAATGTCACGTATTGGAAGTTGGATTTCCATTTGTGAACCAAGACAAGGGATCGTCCTTACCGCTTTGAGACTCTCTAGCCCGAGACTCAGGACCCAGACTTAGGTGGGCCCTTGGATCGGCAGGGTCGTTCCACACGGAGTGGATTAAAATGCCTGAACAAATGCGTTTCCCCGCACTATAGGGCATAAACTGGTCATATCCCAACCAAACTATCAGCCCCGAAACGACCGATATAACCGAAGCACCTCCCTATCCATCATCCATATAAGTAAAAGGCCAGGGCTAGTAAAACATTGACACTACACCTAGCTAGAAAGAAACGCATGTCCTCCCTGAGATCCTCTTCCGTTTCTGGTTCACTCCGGGGTGTGAGGCTCGCGAATAAATACTACACAAAGCTATGCTACATTAAAGTCGTGCTTTGATCATCAACCACAAGACTCTACTTTTCAACAGAAGCCTTGATCATTTGCATCTCAGCATGCCACACAAGCAATTCACGCTATGCAACCGATGTCTATCAATCACAAAGAATGAAATCCGATGTCAGACACACATCCATTTACAAGTTCGTTCTGGGTCTGAACGAAACCGGAGGCACCTTATTCCTCCCCCATATGTCCAATACAACGGAGAGGCCCTCGCATATCCGTCGATCTCCAATTATGTCTGGATAATCACCACTTATTACCTTGTCTTGGGTGTACAACCCAATCAAGACATCAGTAATCATCCAAACGATGTGAATACCTCTGGTCTTCAACCGCGTCTTCATCGTCGACACATCATCGAATCAGTTATTCAGAATGGGATAAGCCCGGCCTTTCTGAATAACTCGCGTATATAATAAACAAGTGCTATAAAAACACAACATACGCCTCATTCCAATCCAGAATATTCCTTTATTTAAATATTCTTATACTTCGGGAAAGGTTCCCATTAATTTTATCAAAGATAAATTCTTTAATCTTCCTTTGGATATCATTTCAATCTAATTAAAGAGGCATTAAACCTCCAATTGGTTTTAATCTTCCCAAAAATCAATACTAATGATTGTTTAACTTGGGAAATCATATCCTGTCTTTAACTGGGTTAAAGAACCAATGTCATTTAAAACATGGTTCACGATAAACCCAAAATCACATTCCATTCCGTTAGCCTTTAACCGTAAATCAGCAAGTGAACAATTCCCTAAGTATTAACCCCGAAGGCCGAAACCAACATCGGATTAATACCCAGGAAACCGTTCAATTTAACGAATCTCTTGTTAATTTCTGATTTTCTTAACTCCATTGGGTCTAAGAACAGTATTATTAAAGATACCATTCACGACAACCCAAAATCTTATTCCTGTCCTTAACTGGGTTAAAGAACCGATGTCCTTTAAAATACGGTTCATGATAAACCCAAAATTACATTCCATTCCATCAACATTTAACCGTAAATTAGCAAGTGAACAATTCCCTAAGTATTAACCAAGAAGGCCGAAACCAACATCAGATCAATACTCAGGAAACCATTAAACTTAACTAATCTCCTGTTAGTTTCTGATTTTCTTAACTCCATTGGGTCTAAGAACAGTATTATTAAAGATACCATTCACGACAACCCGAAATCTTATTCCTTTCTTTAACTGGGTTGAAGAACCAATGTCCTTTAAAACACGGTTCACGATAAACCCAAAATCACATTCCATTCCATCAGCCTTTAACCGTAAATTAGCAAGTGAACAATTCCCTAAGTATTAACCCCGAAGGCCAAAACCAACATCAGATCAATACCTAGAAACCATTCAACTTAACTAATCTCCAGTTAGTTTCTGATTTTCTTAACTCCGTTGGGTCTAAGAACAGTATTATTAAAGATACCATTCAACACAACCCAAAATCTTATTCCTGTCATTAACCGGGTTAAAGAACCAATGTCCTTTAAAACACGGTTCACGATAAACCCAAAATCACATTCCATTCCATTAGCTTTTAACCGTAAATTAGAAAATGAATAATTCCCTAAGTATTAACCCCGAAGGCTGAAACCAACAACAGATCAATACCCAGGAAACCATTCAACTTAACTAATCTCCAGTTAGTTTCTGATTTTCTTAACTCCATGGGTCTAAGAACAGTATTTTTAAAGATTCCATTCACGACAATCCAAAATCTTATTCCATTGTTAATCGGGTTAAAGAACAAGTGTTATTTAAAACACCATTCATGATAAACCCAAAGACCAATTTCAATTCTATTCCAATTAAATATTAATTAATTGGTATACTTCATTAAATCTAAATAAAAAGATTTCATCTTTTCTCAACTGGGTTCAAAAACAGTGTTAATGAAGACACCATTCACGACAAACCCAAAATCACATTTGATATTAAATACAAGGCTCTAATAGAATATATATTGGCTTATATTCAATATCAAATTCTGGAATCAACAAATACCGTATTGGAATAATGATATATATATCTTTCAAATTCCTCCACAATATCCGTATAATCACGGAATCCAATATCAAAATATTTTGCGAAGATAATTTCAGTTCAAATCCATTCCAATTCATATATTGGAAATTCTGGTTATTTTTAAAACTATTTCAAATTCAATTTATTTATTTAAAAATATTGGATTATAATTCTAGTTCATAACTAGTTCATTTCGATAAAAATATATTTTTATCTTTTCAAATATGGAATTTTTCATCCTAATTCTTACCCAATCTTTTCTTATGATTTTACACAAATTATTATTATTATTATTATTAGTAATTTTATCAAGGCCCGTACAGTCGATTTCCTTAAACGGCCATCGAACTGCACTTACAACGACCTTTTCCAAATTTGATTTAGACATAATTCTAAATCCAAAAATTAGATTTCAAATATCTAATATTCGTTAGAAAGCTCTTTTTGATACGAACCCAACGGTTCCGGTTTTAGGAGAATCCGACGGTCAGATCTCCCATAATGTCCATTCGAAGTCAGTGGTTGAAATTTGCGAACTATCGCCGCGCGGCGCGTTCTATTCAGGCCATTATATTATATATAATGTATATTTCATCAATTTCCATTTAAAATGTATTTTATAAATCATTTTAAATTCGTTTTCAAAATGATTTCAACTTCATATTCAATTTCAAATCAAAATTGAATATTCCATATCATCGATATATAAATGATAATATTTTCAAAACATTACATTTCGAAATCATTTCTTTTTCGATATTCATTATAACAATGAATAAAATCGATATAAATATCGTTCACGTAAAAATGGCGCATATCATGTCAACACGGCTTTATATATTTTTAAATATATTCGTGTCCATCCCAAATCAGACATCAAAATCACATTTTGATCCATTACTGAATATTATTTAAAAATATTCGTTATTTTAAAATAATCGTTATTTTAAAATATTCATTCTTTTTGAACTGGAATCAGACACAGTCAATTACCATATAATGTGATTATTTGGATTCCATACAGCACATGTACACAACAACATTGATAAATAATCATCCATCATCTAGAGTTTATTCTACACTGTATAAGCATTAAATATAAATATTTAATGCTTATAATAGTCTGTCAACCAATCGATTGACATACAACTAAGCAGTTGGGATTAGTGTACATCAAATATCATCCCAATACTCGTGTGGCGTTTTTAAACAACATACACAAATTTTATTTGTGCAGTTGGGCGATGTGTAAAATTTATCGTCTCAATCAATATCAGTCAAAGGTGTGTACATAAACCAATCGTCTGATTTGTTTATGAATATTTATTTTATTCATATACACGTTAAAAATTATATTTTTAACTATAAAATATTTTATTCCATTCCACATCACACAATCAATTTTCACAATACAATCAAACAAACAAGTCGTCCATAGTCTGTGGACGACGGGTGTCGGGTGCTGCTAAGCACCGTCTGCATCCTAGTATATATTTTAACTAGAAATAAAATAAAAGTGAGAAGTTCTCACCTAGAAGCTAAACCAAATGCCGTGACTCTTCATATGTAGAAAAATGCCCGTCGTGTTTCCAACGACATCTATATCACGCTGTATATGTTAAATGTAACGAGTCCGATTTTGCCCGGCCTTAATCGATCGCAAAATCGACCAAAACCGTTCAAATCCCGCCTTCGTTAACTTTGGGAATACAACACATCAGAAGAATAACAGCAGACTTTTATAACATCAATAATAAATGTTACATCAGAGTACAGAATATCAGAGTATATTGACTAATAATTACAGCGGAAGATAATTTTACAATATTATAATACATTGCAGCGGAAATAAAATAACTAAGGCAGCGGAAGACTTCCAATGTTCTGGACACAGCTTTAAGCTTAAATCCAGGATCCTGCTAAAGAGATAAACCTGTAGACAAACTGCTCGACTGCCCATGTGGAAAAGAGGGCACCCGAGTTTGCAAAGGTGGAAACAAACAACGGGTCAGTCATGGGAATGGTGTGAGAATTCTTAACTAATTTAACTAATAGTAATAAGGCAAATCCAAGGACCACGCCGCTAACGCGGAACGGGTTTACTCCAACGGATTGCCGGTGCATAAATGTGTCAGAACAAATAATAAGTAAATCGTACAACAACGTCATGCTTTTGAGAAAAATGGAATCACCATAAGACCCAGGTCCCATCACACAATGCAACACAAACCAAAGGATAGGGTTTTACCTTATAGTGATTAAACATGCTAAATACGACAAATACGAGTTTAATATTATTATTAGTATATATCAAAACATTTCAAAGTAAATGTATAAATCCTAGGAAGAATAGTATCCATACTACTATGCCTCAATACTAGTAATACAATCAAATTCGTAGGGTCGTATTTGGATTTTTGGTTTCCATCATGAGTCAAGGCTAGGGAGGAGCTCCTACCGATTCGAGACACTCTAGCTAATGTCTCAGGATCCCCGCAGTGAACCCTTGGAAAGCTGCAGGGCCGGTCCACCATATGAGTTGCGGATTAGTTATTCCTGAACACACGTTTCCCGGTCCTATAGGACCTATCATCCGAGGCGCCTCATTCCATCATCCACATAAGTAAAATTTTGGGCCGTGTTAAAGCCCAAACACCACTTCTAGCTAGAAAGAAACGTGCTGCGTTCCCTTCTCCCGTTTTAGACTCCGCCGGTGTGTGAGGCTCGCGAAGTCACGTTATACACAAAGCTATGCCTAAACAGACTATGCTTTGATCATTCCACAAGGCCTGCTTTTCAACAAAGCCATGATCATATGCATCTTAGCATGCCACATCGTCACTCCATATCACACTACCAATCCTTTGCCGAAATATATGAACGGGTGTTAAGCAAGAGAATAAATTCTCCGCCACCAAACATCCATACATTCGACAAAAGATTAACAACATGATATTTAATGGAGTACGCTGTCAGACACACAATCAATTTATAAGCTTATGCTCTGGGTCTGAGCGAAAGCCAAATCCGTACAAATCAACACTACATCCGGACGGCTACCACTGTAGCCCCTTCAAGGTAGCTAATCCAATCACGGGCATCAACAGTCGTCGTCCATTCGATGTGAAGATCGTCGGTCTTCGATCGCCGTCTTCAACTCTTGAATTTTAAACGTCGTTCAAATTATTTGGAATGAGATAGACTCGGACTTTCCAAATAATTCTCGTATATATATAAGTTGGAAATCATTTCATATCGTTATTTTTAATTTATAACGATCAATCTTTATTTGTGTTTATATAAAAATAATCAAATTCCATTTCCTTAACGTAATTTACACAACAAGTAATAAATGTTTTATTTCACAACCTGTCGATATGTTTATAATGTGTAATGAAATGTATTTTATTACACTATATCTTGCTAACAACAAATTTCTTATTAATTTCTTGATATATACCATCACACACAACCATGTTTTCCTTTATTTTTCAATTTCCATACATATCTTATACACAAAATATATATTTTGTGTATCATTCCAATTTCAGCAAAAATAGGTATTTTTGTGTTTCATTCTCATTACGACAAACATGAATATATCTTTTTGTACGTCATTTATAATTTAACAAAAATGAGTATTTTTGTGTCATTTCATTTTCTAACAAAAATGCAATATAAATTTGGTGTCAACTTTATTTCTATACAAATGAATATATTTTTGTTTGTTAAATTTCAATGTAACAAAAATAATAATTTTGCTATTCTTTTAATGCCAAACAAAAGTGATAATCCTTATCTCTTTCAATGCAAAACCAAAATGATCTGGACTTTTTATAATGGCAATGTAAATTCTACTCTTAGGTGACATCATAAAAATGTAATTTTAATTTACAATGTAATATCGTACTTTAATTACATAATAAAAATGTAATTCTAATTTACAGTGCAAATTCTCATTTATAGTTACGTATAAAAATGTAAATTTTGTTCGCATAGAAAATCTCATATCATAGCTACATTGGGAAATGTAAATTTTGTTCGCTTGCCAAATTTCATATCATAGTTACAAATAAAAATATAATTTTCATTTCATCACCAATTGCATATCATAGTTTCAAATAAAAATGTAATAATTTTTTTTAATTTGCATAGCAAATATTATATCTTTAGTTCAAATAAAAATGTAATTTTTATTTGCAATGCAAGTTCTCATTCTAAGTTACATAATAAAAATGTGATCTTTATTATCAATGCACATTCCTACTTTTGTTTACATATAAAAATGTAAATTTCATTTACAATGCAAGTTCATACTTTCGTTTACATAACAAAAATGTAAATTTCATTTCATATGCAATGTATGACATTAACAAATAACTATATTTCATTTCATATGCAATGTATGACATTAACAAATAACTATATTTCATTTCATATGCAATGTATGACATTAACAAATAACTATATTTCATTTCATATGCAATGTATGACATTAACAATAATTTTCTTCATATGCAACTTAATGCAACTCTTTTATTTCATATGCAATGTTATGCAACATTAAAACTATAATATATTTATTTCACTTTTTCAACTACCTACTAAAAAACCGTAATGCTCATATCTTAATTACATTGCTAAAATATGTTATGTCCCTTATTTCTAACCACAACACTAAAAATATGTTGTATACATTTTCTAACTATGACGCTAAAAATATCGTTATGTTCTTTTCTTACTATAGCGCCAAAAATAACGTTATGTTCATTTTATTTTAATCTACCCTTTCTAATAAAAATGTAACTTCATTCTAATGCATATTCTTGTCATTCTTTTACATTTGTCAAAATGAATCTTTTGTCATTCTTATATTTTTATCTTTCTTTTATATTTGACAAAATGAATATTTTGTCATTCTTTTACATTTTTTTTTTTTTAAAATTGGTATAGTTTTATTAGAGGCATATTTTCAGCCCAAGAATTGATGCATGCCACATATCATCCGACAGCGCATCATTATATACAAACGACAAAAAGTGGAATATTAACAGACAGCGTGTTATAAATAAAAGAAACTAAACTACTTCTTCTCAAATTAGGCATGGCGAACGATAGTTTCAGCTTCAGCGAGACCTTCATGGCGGCTGCTGGTTTTGAGCTTCTAGCCGTGATTCCCGCCAACCCCCTAGATCCGTTCCTCCAGTACGAGATCGTCTTGCTTCCTCTGATGTAGTGAGTCCTTTTCCTCTGGTTTGAAGAATTAAGTTAATTTCTACTTCTATCAGGTTGTTAATCTCGCTCACTGATCTTGTTTTGCTTTGAAATACACGTCTATTTCTCTCCTTCCAAATCCACCAACATGCAGTAATCAAGCTAATGCCGTATATTTTAACTTTAGCCTCTTCGTTCGTCCAGTTCAAAGCCAGGTACGCAATAATTTCATGAAAGCTTGTTTCTTGCGTATCAAAATTTAGTCTTTGCTGAATTAGCTTAAGAATATCTCTAGAAAAACTGCAGTTGAAGAATAAATGTTGGTGCGATTCAATGTTATTGTCACACAACTTGCATGTGTTATCTGCGACAATACCCCAATTGTGTAATCTATCCTTGGTTGGTAAACGAAGTAATATAGCTTTGTAAGCCGTATGTGCCACTTTGGGGGGAATTATTTTATCCCAAATTACTCTGTGCCAAACCACTTTGGGTTCAATGTCTCTGCATGCCATCCATGCGTCTTTTAAATTGAATTCATTGTTTAGTTTCCATTTCCACATGTCAAATTCTTTGGCAATAAATAATGGAATGTACTCAATGTCTTTCTTCATCTCAATGCTGCAAGGGATTCTGTCGCAATTCCACCTGCCTTCATTCTTTTACATTTGATTACACAAAAATGTATAATTTGTGTGTGTTCATTCAATTACACAAAAATGAATAAGTTGGGTGTGTTCATTTCCAATGCAAGCAAAAAGGATAATTTTGTGTGTCGTTCTACTTACACAAAAGTGAATAACTTTGTGTAATTTCTTTTCAAGCAACAATGTAATAATGTCCATTTAATTTCTAGCAAATTGACAATGTAAACAATGTCTATTTTTCATTCCTAACTAATTGACAATGTAACCAATGTCTATTTTTCATTATCCAACTAAATGACGATGTAAAATGTCGTTTTTATATTCCAACTAAATAAGGTGAAATAAATGTCATTCTTCTTTTTATCAAACAAAATGATGTCTTTCTATTTAACAAACGAAAATAATATGGAATGTCCTTTTTAATATTTCCATGGAACTGAAATAAATGTTCTCCTTCTAATTCAACTAAATGACGGTGTAAATTGTCATTTTTTTTCATTATCAACTAAATGAAGTCTTTTTATTTATTAACCAAAATGGTGTCTTTTTATTTATAATGAAAATGACATCCGAAATCTGTGTTTTTCTTTCTTTTTGTTTTAAAAAAACCAAATTCAACCAAAACCCAATTTTTATATAAGTCAATAAAATATTATTTTGTTGGAAATCCAAATCCTAATAAAAATCCATTTTTAAGTGGATTAGGAAAAATGAGATTTTTTTTTAACTAACTCTTGATTTGATAAAATCCAAGTTTCATGTGATTCATGAGAAATGTGATTTTATTCAAATCTCATATCTAATGAAAACCCAAATCCATGAACAACAAATAAAATATAAACTTTATTTGAAAACTTGATTTCTTTACTCTTCCTAAATTAAAGATAGAATCTGTAAATTAAAAACAAAATAAATATTTAGAAATAAAAATGAGATTTTTATTCAAGATCAAATCAAGATCATAAATTGCAACCAAATAATAGATTCGCATTCGCAATCAAATCAAAAACAACATATGTCAAAAGTTGAGATTTCCTCGCATTGACCATTCTACATAATTGATCTAACGGCAAAATAAAAGATAGTATCGCAACACTGGATCCGTAATATCGGATCTAGAATTATGAATGAATCAAAGCGTGAATTCAGATTTATGCGTTGGATCTGACGACAAAAGTAAAATAACAACGCCAAACATATGGATCTGATAAAATGAACATGATTACAACACAGATCTAGATTACATGGGTACAAACAAGAATAAATCAACATCAAAACAATTAAATTATTAAATTTTGAAAATTCATAATCCTCACCTTGCTTTAAGCAGACAAAAAGAAATCCAAACGAATTCAGAAATCTATCCAATCTCTTCCAACACGTTCTATTTGTTGTCACGGTTCTTTGTTTTATTACCTCAGATTTGTTCAAGTCTTTGAATCAACATAACTCGAGCTACGGTGAGTTTTAGATCGAGCAACTTATATTGAATTGTAGAGGAGGCCGAGGGCTTTAAAAAGATCAGAAGAAGTATATGCTTATTTTTTTGTGGATTTGGAGCTAAGGCGGAGAGAAGGTGGATGAGTTTAGGCGGCCATGGGTTTGAGGAGCGGTTTGTTGGAGAGTGGAGAGTGAAGAGAGAGGAAACGGTCAAAATAAATAAAGTAGCAAATATCTAAATAGTGGTTTTCTAATTTAAGGAAAAGGCAATTAATGGAAAGGAATAAATGCAGAGGGGGTGGAAAGAAAGGAGGTGTTTGAGGAAAGTAGGAAAAGAATAAATTGATAACATAAAGGAAAGAAATGCATGCTCATTTATTGACTTGACAATCAATTCAGATTTCGAATTTTCAAATTTCAACACAATGTTATATTGAGTAACACATACATTACAATCTAATCTCATTGACATCAATTCGCTTACATAACTTATATTCTTTTTACTCCATTATAATGACAATAAATGCAATAATAGAATCCAATTTTTATTTCTTTTAAATAAAACATGATGACAAAATCAAATCTTTTTATTTCATAAATTTTTGACACTAAAATATGATATTTCATATAATTACATAATGCTAATTTTATTTTCATCTTTCATAAAATTACATACGACAACATATAATTTAGTGTCAATATATTGTGTAAATTCCCACATCGTATTTCAAAACATGAAGACAAAAATTATATTATGGTATCAACACATGATTGCAATTCCATATTATACATAATTGCTTACGCTTTTTCACTTGATTTCCCATGTCTAATCACAACAGGGATAAATTAATATCTTGTTTCTTAATATATTCAGAATATTTTTTCGTTTCTTTTCTTTTCATTTAAATCAACACTTATTGATCATAAAGCCTGCAAATGTAGCATTATCAATTTTGTTCAAATTTCAAAAGTAAATATAAATGAGAGAGAGACTTGTAAGTGCATGCATTAAAATGTATCATATGTTTTTATTAATTTGACTTAAAAGGTTGGAAAACAAAGAGGTAAAAAGAGGCAACCATGTTTTAAAATGTGGAAGAGATAAATGAATGCATGCAAATTTATGTAAAATTGAGAATGGATTTGAATAATAATATAAATCATGTTAATACACAATTAAGACTTACAATAACAACCATTTAGTTCTCATTGATAAATTTTCCTTACGCGTGTGTATAAACGATTTCAATTCATTTGTTTCATTATTAAACAATTTCATTTTTAGATTCCAAATAAATACATTCTAATGTAGATTTATTGTTTAATCCTTATTTGTGGTATTGTTTCAAACTAATTTCACAAAAATGTAAACTTTGTGTGTCATGAATATTTTGTTTTGTAAACTCTTAATGCAACAAAAATAATACCTTTTATTTCAAAACCTTTTAATGTAAATGAAATAGTACATTTCAATTCATGCAAACAAAATGAAACTTTTGTTTATAAACATTTTAATTAAAACACAAATGACAACAAAAAGTGTTCTACCTATTGTTAATCCTTTGATTTTAAACAAATGACAATAAAGATGATGTCTTTATAGTGTAATCTTGATAAAAAAATGAAATCTCCTTTAAATGCCCAAAACCCATTAAATTAATTAAAAATAATATTTTAATTTAGTCCTAAAATTCCGGGTTGTTACAATCTCCCCCTCTTAAAATCTTTTCGTCCTCGAAAAGGAACGAAGCTAAGAAAAGAAGACAGCAAGCTCGTATACTTTGTCACGGTTACGCTCTCTCGTATACGTAATACTCTCAACTCATTCTAGGGCATTACTAACCCCATCTCTAATTAGTTTTCTCATCCTAGGATACTGTTGATCCTATCTATAATGAGTATTCTTATTGGATATTACTAATCCAATCTCTGATGAGTCTTTTGTTTAGTTCTAACGAGTTGTACCCCAAAGATTTGAGCTAACCAAAGCTCTGATACCAAGTGTAACGAGTCGGATTTTTCCCGGCCTTAATCGATCGCAAAATCGACCAAAACCGTTCAAATCCCACCTTCGTTAATTTTGGGAATACAACACATCAGAAGAATAACAGCAGACTTTTATTGTTGGATCTAGAATAACCCTAGAGGGGGGATGAATAGGGTTTTTCACAGTTTTTAACTGAATTAAAAATCAAACGAGATAAATAAAAATAAACAGATCACAGAATATAGCAGAAACAGAAATGCAGAAAATAAATCACACACAGATATACCCAGCTTCGGCAAAACCCTGTCTACTGCTGCATTTCTAAGGTTTCTACTAGGTGATAGAACAGATCCCGCATACAAGACCATGTATACTCGCAAACCCTGCTCCTATTCTAACCCTACGCTCAAAACCATAGACTGATCGATATCCCCTCGATCAGATTTCCCCGAATTACACCCCTGTAATTTTTTACTCAGATTTACAGACTCTGAAACTGTCAGTCAACACACTGACTGATATCCTAGACTCTATAGCTCTAGACTCTGTTTGAACGGTTTTACAATTCAAAACAAAAACAAAACAAAAAAAAACAAAATTAAAATAAAAACCCTAGGAGTTAAATTATAGAAGAGGAGTTTAAATTAAGAAGGGGTCATCCCCTTTACACTCCAATATTAGTTTGGCCGGCCATTTTGTTAATTGGTCCACTCCTTTTCCTTTTAGCCCGGTCTCTTTGCTTCTGAGAATTGAAAATGGCGGCGGCTTCTCAAACTAGGGTTTTCTCCAATCCCAAATCTCGATCGTTATCTTCTGGAATCAAATCTCTGATGCTTTGAGTCTGTGGTTGCTCTTGAATGTATTCTCATGACCGATTTGGGATGAGGGTGATCGAAACTCTTAGAAGATTTGTGAGTTTTTCTGATTTAGATCTTTATCCATTTTTGCTTTGGAATTCTTGAATTGATTTGTGTGGGTTTCGATTTCAATTGCTTGGGTTTTCCTGCAATTTGCCAGTGATGAAATGCGTGTACATATAGGGTTAGAAATAGAAAACCCTAAATCACTGATTTCATATATGACCCGATCTGATTTCGCTGCTTTCCTCGATTGAAATTCTCGGCTTTGATTTGGCTCGAATTTATGGTGAAAACTTGATGACCTTGGACGTGAATTTGTTCCTGAATTGCGTTTTCCTCTTTTGGCATACCCGATTTGAAAAAGAATTTATGCTTTCCCCTTTTGGCATGACGGTTTCAAATCCCTCTGTATATTGCCTTGATGATTTAAAAAAAACATTGATTGATTGCCGAGATAATATCTTCCCAAAATGAATTTCTGAAGTCTGGAAAAATATATTGATCTTGCCAAAAATATTCTCTTGATTGAATTGGGTTTAAATTAAATGCTTATGATACTCCCATTTGATTCTCTTTCAAGAAAAAAACTTTTCTGGAAACTTTTTAAGATTGCGAGACAATCTTGCCAAATATGTAGATTGCAGAATTTACTGAGAAGTACTTGCTCATATATGAAAACAATTTAAATGTCTCTGTGGTCCCTTAACAAAAACTGCCGAGAATTTTGAGGAAAACTTTTCCATATTTGATGCCGTGACCCATTCACAAGAGTTTCTGGAAACCATGTATTTTTTCTTATCATTTTTGAGATAAATTCATGCCATTTATTTGTTTGCCTTGTATTGTACTCAGCCCTGTTTCCAAATAAACAGGAAATGCTGATTTGGCCTTGGCACTTGAAATATCCCACTTTATCATTGTTTTTTTTTTTTTTAAATTTGCTGTGCATTTGTGCATACTGTCATGAACTATGTTTTGTACACACTAGCTTGTCCATCTATCTGCACATTTCCATATTGTTGCACTTGTATCATGGCCCTTGGCATTTGCCTGCATGTATTTGTAGCTGCTCCATATGTTTGCATGTGTGCCCATGCTGAAACTTCACTGGCATATGTTGTCTCACCCCATTTAACCATGCTGTCATCTTGTTTGTATGTTGACACAGCTATGCTGCTAGTCATTCTTTACTATGTTCACCATAAACTTGTTTGTGCTGAAGTAACTGGGCCGAACCTCCATGTTTAAACTGCACCTTTTACTTGCTTGTGTGATCTGGACATCATTCATGTATGCTCTGTCCATTTGACCATTGTTGCACTTGTATGTTGACATGCATTTATCATGCTGCTCCATGTCTTGATGCAATTCCATGCTATTGCTTGACTGCTTTAAGCTGTGTCACTGTTTTGAAAATCTGGTTTGCTGTCTTGACCATGTTGAGTATCACTTTGACTATGACCATGAGGTTGAGCTGAACCACTTTGTTGTTGCACCTGTCTTGATCACTTAGTCCATTCTGACTCTGTCATATTTGTTGCATCAATTTCTTACTGCCATGTTACTTTGCTGTGTAATCATTCATGTTTGTGCACCAACACTTTGAGCGTGTGCCATGAGTCCTCTTTGCCACTTTGACATTGTATTTTGAGATGTGTTGACTTTGAATGCTTGACTCATGAGTTTGCTGTTGACTTTTGGCTTGAATGTTTACTGAGTAAAGCACTGAGTCGAGACGGTCCATGTGGCTACTCCTCAGTCGCAAACTGATTGGCGAGGCAGTGCACACGTGTATATTTTATACATGTGTGTATATGCAGCCATCAGACAAATTTTTCTGTCCCTGCACTTTATATACATACTGTCTACCTTGTGGTATTTACAGTGTATCACTGTGAATATCACAAGCTGTCTAGACACAGATTGATAGTTTTATAAATCAGATCAAGTCATGAAAAATGATGAGAAACACACCAGAAATCTGAGGCAAATAAAATTCTAAAAAAAAATTTATATTTGCATATATTCAGTATTATTTCTATTGCAGTATACTGTGTGTTTCTGTTTCATGTGTGACATGTAAGCGGGGATGACTGGACTGACTGTGATGACTGGACTGACAATGACTGGACTGAAAGCTGAGGATAAGAAGACAGTGTGTGGTGTCAATGAATGTATGAGTCTGTATATACAAGTGAAAATGGATATATGTGAAATGTAAATGTGTATATGTATGACTGAGTGACAATGAATAAACTGTACTGAGGAGCTGTGAGAGAATTGTACAGATATATGTAATAAACAAATTTGATTGAAATAAAATATCATTTTATTGTCAAACGAACTTGTCTATTATATTCTGTTTATATACAAGTACAATATACAGTGAATCTTTAAATAGTGGAGTTATACAGAGTTGTACTGTTTGAATGTTAGAAATATAATATTCAATTCAAATATTATATTCCTATCTGTGTTGTATATATAAAACATTACAATAACAAACACATTTATAATAATATATATTTGTTTGTTATCGTCAAACAAAAATCATATAATTGTGTATACAACTGCGTTATATACAACATTTATAACATCAATAATAAATGTTACATCAGAGTACAGAATATCAGAGCATATTGACTAATAATTACAGTGGAAGATAATTTTACAATATTATAATACATTGCAGCGGAAATAAAATAACTAAGGCAGCGGAAGACTTCCAATGTTCTGGACACAGCTTTAAGCTTCAATCCAGGATCCTGCTAAAGAGATAAACCTATAGACAAACTGCTCAACTGCCCATGTGGAAAAGAGGGCACCCGAGTTTGCAAAGGTGGAAACAAACAACGGGTTAGTCATGGGACTAGTGTGAGAATTCTTAATTAATTTAACTAATAGTAATAAGGCAAATCCAAGGACCACGCCGCTAATGCGGAACGGGTTTACTCCAACGGATTGCCGGTGCATAAATGTGTCAGAAAAAATAATAAGTAAATCTTACAACAACGTCATGCTTTTGAGAAAAATGGAATCACCATAAGACCCAGGTCCCATCACACAATGCAACACAAACCAGAGGATAGGGTTTCACCTTATAGTGATTAAACATGCTAAATACGGCAAATACGAGTTTAATATTATTATTAGTATATATCAAAACATTTAAAAGTAAATGTATAAATCCTAGGAAGAATAGTATCCCATACTACTATGCCTCCATACTAGTAATACAATCAAATTCGTAGGGTCGTATTTGGATTTTTGGTTTCCATCATGAGTCAAGGCTAGGGAGGAGCTCCTACCGATTCGAGACACTCTAGCTAATGTCTCAGTATCCCCTGCAGTGAACCCTTGGAAAGCTGCAGGGCCGGTCCACCATACGAGTTGCGGATTAGTTATTCCTGAACACACGTTTCCCGGTCCTATAGGACCTATCATCGGAGGCGCCTCATTCCATCATCCACATAAGTAAAATGTCGGGCCGTGTTAAAGACCAAACACCACTTCTAGCTAGAAAGAAACGTGCTACTCTCCCTGCGTTCCCTTCTCCCGTTTTAGACTCCGCCGGTGTGTGAGGCTCGCGAAGTCACGTTATACACAAAGCTATGCCTAAACTGACTATGCTTTGATCATTCCACAAGGCCTGCTTTTCAACAAAGCCTTGATCATATGCATCTTAGCATGCCACATCGTCACTCCATGTCACACTACTAATCCTTTGCCGAAATATATGAACGGGTGTTAAGCAAGAGAATAAATTCTCCACCACCAAACATCCATACATTCGACAGAAGATTAATAACATGATATTTAATGGAGTACGATGTCAGACACACAATCCATTTATAAGCTTATGCTTTGGGTCTGAGCGAAAGCCAAATCCGTATAAATCAACACTACGTCCGGATGGCCACCACTGTAGCCCCTTCAAGGTAGCTACTCCAATCACGGGCATCAGTAGTCGTCGTCCATTCGATGTGAAGATCGCCGGTCTTCGATCGCCGTCTTCAACTCGTGAATTTTAAACGTCGTTCAAATTATTTGGAATGAGATAGACTCGGACTTTCCAAATAATTCTCGTATATATATAAGTTGGAAATCATTTCATATCGTTATTTGTAATTTATAACGATCAATCTTTATTTGTGTTTATATAAAAATAATCAAATTCCATTTCCTTAACGTAATTTGCACAACAAGTAATAAATGTTTTGTTTCACAACCTGTTGATATGTTTATAATGTGTAATGAAATGTATTTTATTACATTATATCTTGCTAACAACAAATTTCTTATTAATTTCTTGATATATACCATCACACACAACCATGTTTTCCTTTATTTTTCAATTTCCATACATATCTTATACACAAAATATATATTTTGTGTATCATTCCAATTTCAGCAAAAATAGGTATTTTTGTGTTTCATTCTCATTACGACAAACATGAATATATCTTTTTGTACGTCATTTATATTTTAACAAAAATGAGTATTTTTGTGTCACTTCATTTTCTAACAAAAATGCAATATAAATTTGGTGTCAATTTCATTTCTGTACAAATGAATATATTTTTGTTTGTTTAATTTCAATGTAACAAAAATAATAATTTTGCTATTCTTTTAATGCCAAACAAAAGTAATAATCCTTATCTCTTTCCATGCAAAACCAAAATGATCTTGACTTTTTATAATGGCAATGTAAATTCTACTCTTAGGTGACATCATAAAAATGTAATTTTAATTTACAATGTAATATCGTACTTTAATTACATAATAAAAATGTAATTCTAATTTACAGTGCAAATTCTCATTTGTAGTTACGTATAAAAATGTAAATTTTGTTCGCATAGAAAATCCCATATCACAGCTACATTGGGAAATGTAAATTTTGTTCGCTTGCCAAATTTCATATCATAGTTACAAATAAAAATAAAAATTTTATTTTCATCGCCAATTGCATATCATAGTTTCAAATAAAAATGTAATAATATTTTTTTTATTTGCATAGCAAATATTATATCTTTAGTTCAAATAAAAATGTAATTTTTATTTGCAATGCAAGTTCTCATTCTATGTTACATAATAAAAATGTGATCTTTATTATCAATGCACATTCCTACTTTTTTTTTACATATAAAAATGTAAATTTCATTTACAATGCAAGTTCATACTTTTGTTTACATAATAAAAATGTAAATTTCATTTCATATGCAATGTATGACATTAACAAATAACTATATTTCATTTCATATGCAATGTATGACATTAACAAATAACTATATTTCATTTCATATGCAATGTATGACATTAACAAATAACTATATTTCATTTCATATGCAATGTATGACATTAACAAATAACTATATTTCATTTCATATGCAATGTATGACATTAACAATAATTTTCTTCATATGCAACTTAATGCAACTATTTTATTTCATATGCAATGTTATGCAACATTAAAACTATAATATTTTTTTTTCACTTTTTCAACTGCCTACTAAAAAACCGTAATGCTCGTATCCTAATTACAGTGCTAAAATATGTTATGTCCCTTATTTCTAACCACAACACTAAAAATATGTTGTATACATTTTCTAACTATGATGCTAAAAATATCGTTATGTTCTTTTCTTACTATAGCGCCAAAAATATCGTTATGTTCATTTTATTTTAATCTACCCTTTCTAATAAAAATGTAACTTCATTCTAATGCATATTCTTGTCATTCTTTTACATTTGTCAAAATGAATCTTTTTTCATTCTTATATTTTTACCTTTCTTTTATATTTTACAAAATGAATATTTTGTCATTCTTTTACATTTGATTGCACAAAAATGTATAATTTGTGTGTGTTCATTCAATTACACAAAAATGAATAAGTTGGGTGTGTTCATTTCCAATGCGAGCAAAAAGGATAATTTTGTGTGTCGTTCTACTTACACAAAAGTTAATAACTTTGTGTCATTTCTTTTCTAGCAACAATGTAGTAATGTCCATTTAATTTCTAGCAAATTGACAATGTAAACAATGTCTATTTTTCATTCCTAACTAATTGACAATGTAACCAATGTCTGTTTTTCATTATCCAACTAAATGACGATGTAAAATGTCGTTTTTATATTCCAACTAAATAAGGTGAAATAAATGTAATTCTTCTTTTTATCAAACAAAATGATGTCTTTCTATTTAACAAACGAAAATAATATGGAATGTCCTTTTTAATATTTCCATGGAACTGAAATAAATGTTCTCCTTCTAATTCAACTAAATGACGATGTAAATTGTCATTTTTTTTCATTATCAACTAAATGAAGTCTTTTTATTTATTAACCAAAATGGTGTCTTTTTATTTATAATGAAAATGACATCCGAAATCTATTTTTTCTTTCTTTTTGTTGAAAAAAAACCAAATTCAACCAAAACCCAATTTTTATATAAGTCAATAAAATATTATTTTGTTGGAAATCCAAATCCTAATAAAAATCCATTTTTATGTGGATTAGGAAAAATGAGATTTTTTTTTAACTAACTCTTGATTTGATAAAATCCGAGTTTCATGTGATTCATGAGAAATGTATTTTATTCAAATCTCATATCTAATGAAAACCCAAATCCATGAACAACAAATAAAATATAAACTTTATTTGAAAAATTGATTTCTTTACTCTTCCTAAATTAAAGATAGAATCTGTAAATTAAAAACAAAATAAATATTTAGAAATAAAAATGAGATTTTTATTCAAGATCATAAATTGCAACCAAATAATAGATTCCCATTCGCAATCAAATCAAAAACAACATATCTCAAAAGTTGAGATTTCCTCGCATTGACCATTCTACATAATTGATCTAACGCCAAAATAAAAGATAGTATCGCAACACTGGATCCGTAATATCGGATCTAGAATTATGAATGAATCAAAGCGTGAATTCAGATTTATGCGTTGGATCTGACGACAAAAGTAAAATAACAACGCCAAATATATGGATCTGATAAAATGAACATGATTACAACACAGATCTAGATTACATGGGTACAAAAAAGAATAAATCAACATCAAAACAATTAAATTATTAAATTTTGAAAATTCAGAATTCTCACCTTGCTTTAAGCAGATAAAAAGAAATCCAAACGAATTCAGAAATCTATCCAATCTCTTCCAACACGTTCTATTTTTTGTCACGGTTCTTTGTATTATTATCTCAGATTTGTTCAAGTCTTTGAATCAACATAACTCGAGCTACGGTGAGTTTCAGATCGAGCAACTTATATTGAATTGTAGAGGAGGCCGAGGGCTTTAAAAAGATCAGAAGAAGTATATGTTTACTTTTTTGTGGATTTGGAGTTAAGGAGGAGAGAAGGTGGATGAGTTTAGGCGGCCATGGGTTTGAGGAGCGGTTTGTTGGAGAGTGGAGAGTGAAGAGAGAGGAAACGGTCAAAATAAATAAAGTAGCAAATATCTAAATAGTGGTTTTCTAATTTAAGGAAAAGGCAATTAATGGAAAGGAATAAATGCAGAGGGGGTGGAAAGGAGGTGTTTAAGGAAAGTAGGAAAAGAATAGATTGATAACATAAAGGAAAGAAATGCATGCTCATTTATTGACTTGACAATCAATTCAGATTTCGAATTTTCAAATTTCAACACAATGTTATATTGAGTTACACATACATTCCAATCTAATCTCATTGACATTAATTCGCTTACATAACTTATATTCTTTTTACTTCATTATAATGACAATAAATGCAATAACATAATCCAATTTTTATTTCTTTTAAATAAAACATGATGACAAAATCAAATCTTTTTATTTCATAAATTTTTGACACTAAAATATGATTATATTTCATATAATTACATAATGCTAATTTTATTTTCATCTTTCATAAAATTACATACGACAACATATAATTTAGTGTCAATATATTGTGTAAATTCCCACATCGTATTTCAAAACATGAAGACAAAAATTATATTATGGTGTCAACACATGATTGCAATTCCATATTATACATAATTGCTTACGCTTTTTCACTTGATTTCCCATGTCTAATCACAACAGGGATAAATTAATATCTTGTTTCTTAATATCTTCGGAATATTTTTGCGTTTCTTTTCTTTTCATTTAAATCAACACTTATTGATCATAAAGCCTGCAAATGTAGCATTATCAATTTTGTTCAAATTTCAAAAGTAAATATAAATGAGAGAGAGACTTGTAAGTGCATGCATTAAAATGTATCATATGTTTTTATTAATTTGACTTAAAAGGTTGGAAAACAAAGAGGTAAAAAGAGGCAACCATGTTTTAAAATGTGGAAGAGATAAATGAATGCATGCACATTTATGTAAAATTGAGAATGGATTTGAATAATAATATAAATCATGTTAATACACAATTAAGACTTACAATAACAACCATTTAGTTCTCATTTCTAAATTTTCCTTACGCGTGTGTATAAACGATTTCAATTCATTTGTTTCATTATTAAACAATTTCATTTTTAGATTCCAAATAAATACATTCTAATGTAGATTTATTGTTTAATCCTTATTTGTGGTATTGTGTCGAACTAATTTCACAAAAATGTAAACTTTGTGTGTCATGAATATTTTGTTTTGTAAACTCTTAATGCAACAAAAATAATACCTTTTATTTCAAAACCTTTTAATGTAAATGAAATAGTACATTTCAATTCATGTAAACAAAATGAAACTTTTGTTTATAAACTTTTTAATTAAAACACAAATGACAACAAAAAGTGTTCTAATTATTGTTAATCCTTTTGATTTTAAACAAATGACAATAAAGATGATGTCTTTATAGTGTAATCTTGATAAAAAAAATGAAATCTCTTTTAAATGCCCAAAACCCATTAAATTAATTAAAAATAATATTTTAATTTAGTCCTAAAATTCTGTGTTGTTACATTAAAAATCATGTTTTAACATCGCTATATATATAATTAAAAATCGTATTTTTATATTGAAACCGTATTCATAAAAATCACATTTTTATTACGCTACATACATAATAAAAACCAATTTTTATCCGCTACTTCATAATATAAAAATCTAATTTTTATATCGCTACTTCTTAAATAAAAATCAAATCTTTAATTCGCTACATCATACAACAAAATCATATCTTTATATGGTGTTCATATAAATAAAGATCACATTTTTACATGGTATTCATATAAGTAAAAAAATCACATTTTCATAATATAAAAAAATCATATCTTTACTTTCGCTATTTACATTTATAAATCACACTTTTATCTTGCTAATACACATATAAAAACTGATTTTTTTTAAAATGCTGATTACATAACTGAATTTTTTTCTATGTTATATATAAAAGAAAAAACGATTTAAAACTTATGTTTTTATCTTAAACTAAAATCAAATTTAAAATAAGGTATAAAAAACTCACCTTTATTGGTAAAAATTGAATCTTGCGCCAGAGATGGACCCACGGAGGCGTTGGTGGTGGAAGGAGGTGCGCTGGGGCTGCTGGCGTCTAGGCGGAGGCGTGGCTGGTCGGTCATGGCCTGAGGCGAAGGGGTTAGGGCTTTTTTGTGGATTTGGGGAGGGTCTTCACGCAGGAGGGAGGGAAGGAGGGAGAGGGAGGTGCGATGGTGTGGGGCCAGCCTGGATGGCTACGCGGTGGCGTGCAGGGGGGTGCTGGCGAACGGCGGGGAAAACGGGAGGGAGGGCGGCGGCTGAAAGGTTAGGTCGCAGTTTTTGATTTTTGACCGGATGTTTGGGGGTTTGACTAAGGAATGGGAGGAATAGATTTATATAGTTTTAATTTAATTAATTCTGAAAAGTAACTTTTTCATTCGAACACCAAATCGAACACAACGACTGTCGCCCCAAGCTAATTACCCCATTCTGAACACAATGGGATATGTTTCGTAAGCCAATTTGATTGTTTCGATCCGTTTTCGTCAAAATCAAAATATAAATCTATATATTGGATTTGAACGCAGACTCTAAAAATTCCAGAAAAATTATTTCTAGCTTCGTATTGACGATACGGTCCTAACAAAACTAATTTTCTCAAATTTGAAGACCATTTGAAAAATGTTCATTTTCTAATCGATCCAATTCAACTAAAATTGACAAAACACGTTTTCTTTTGCCACGCTCACATATTGATTTCAAAAATTATGAAAATTAGAATCTAACAATAATTTGACATCCCGGATCCAACAAAAGTTGTTTCGTCGAAAACGGAGGTCGTTTGAAAATGGCTATTTTTAAGGGCCATATTTCCATAGCGACTATTCTGAATTTTCAACTGGGCATAACTTTTTGTTCCCACTATGAAATTTCAATTTTTCAGATTCGTTGGAAAGATATTTTCAAATAGATTCTAATATTTTTGGTTTCACTAAAATTTGGTTTATTTTGAATCCTGTACATTCATTTGAAATTTGAATTCGAATTTTTAAACTAGCACGCCATTTCCAATTCTTTTATAATTAAAATAAATATTTATACTCTAACTTCGATTCAAATAAATATATACGTTCTAATTCTATTCAAAATAAATTTCTCATCATTATTATTTAAAATAAATCATTTTAAATATTCATTATTCATTAAAATTGCTAAAATAAAATTATTAAATTGGTTCTGATTTTCTAGGTTGTTACAATCTCCCCCACTTAAAATCTTTTTGTCCTCGAAAAGGAACGGAGTTGAAAGTTGTTTAACTAACCAACTCAACTTTCAGTTTGGCGTTCATTCTTCAACTTTTCAGTTTCTAAGAATTTCTAATTTTTCAGAAATTTGGCTAACACCCTAAATTTTCTAAATATTTCGCCATAACCTCCTTTGTACAGGAGCACCGGGAAAATCCCCAAACCGCCACACAGGCCTCTCCAATCAAAAAGAAAAAGAAACAGCCAAGCGGCTAGCCAATCGGCTCATAACATCATCAAAAAAACCCAAGAAATACAATAAACAAGTACCTATTTGTCAGGTAAACAATTTTACTCATCTTCTTTAGCCTCCTTGCAACGATATGTTCACACATATATATGTACATGCATGCATTTCCAAACAATTTTCAATACAATTCAATATTTTATACAATTTGGCCCAAATTTACCATGTATCTATATGTTGGTTTAAATGAATAATCACATAACACAATCATCAATCAATTAGTGAATTAGTGAATTAATGTTTCAAATCAATAGCTTTGATATACATAGAGAAAATCATGTTTTTGATGCCAAATCACAACAAATAATCCTACTTAAGTTTTGGTTCTCACACTAGTCTAATGGAAATATATAGATATCCCACTTTCAGCACTCGAATATAAATTCTGATGATGATATATCAATCATCAGAACCATCCCCGGGCGACTAGAGTGTAATTCTATATCCATCCAGTATATTTGGGACTTCAAATACATGTGGATCAGACGTATATGAAAATCTCTATATACTGGATTGTCCAAATTCAATATAAAATAAATATTCAAATACGTATAATCTCAAAACAAAATTCGTTTTCATTTTTATTTTTTAAATAATACACTCTTCACACTCGTTCTAGGATACTGTTGATCCTATCTCTAACGAGTCATTCTCATTGGATATTACTAATCAAATCTCTGATGAATTCTTTCGTTCAGTTCTAATGTGTCTTATTCTCGAGCTCTGTAAACCAAAGCTCTGATACCAAATGAAGCGACCCGAACTTCCCCATGAAGGAAAGCCCTGATTGACTTTGAGGACACGACAAATCAGAATACAAACAGAAGAACATTTCACTGTATATTACAACAATTTCATCAGATTACAAGAATATACAAAGTATGAATAAATATTACACATTTACTAAATATCAGAGATTTACAAATTACAATGCAGCGGAAAAATAATACAAAACACAAATGAAAGGAATATACGGATACAGAGATTTCCGAATATCATTCCAGCTGTAAACCAGGATCCTGTGAATATAAATCTGCAAAACCAAAAATACTAGCTGCCCGTGCAGAAAATAGGGGCACCCAGAGTTTAGGTTAAAACAATAAACTCTAGGTCAGTCATGTGACTGGTGCGAGAGCTAAAACAGTTATTTAAAACTTTACTTTAAAATCACGTATATCAAGGGACCACGCCGTATAATATGGAATGGGTTTCCTCCCAAGAATACTAATGCATATAACAAAACAACGTAATGCTTTATGAAAAAAAAAATGAGGCTATTATAAGACCCAGGTCCCATCACACAATGCAACGCAAGCCGGAGGATAGGGTTTTCCCTTATGATATCCAAACATGCTTGGTACGTTAAAACAAATCATTTGATACTATTATAAGTGCATAGTGTGTAAAACAACTTCAAATATAAACGTATCAATCCTAGACGGAATGGGTACTATATATCATGTCGCCAATACTAGGCTCTACAATCAAAACCACAAATGTAACGTATTGGAAGTTGGATTTCCATCTGTGAACTAAGGCAAGGGATTGTCCTTATCGCTTTGTGACTCTCTAGCCCGAGCCTTAGGACCCAGACTCAGGTGGGCCCTTGGATCATCAGGGCCGGTCCACACAGAGTGGATTAGAATGCCTAAACAACGCATTTCCCCGCCCTATAGGGCATAAACTGGTCATATCCCAACCAAACTATCGGCCCTGGAACGACCGATATAACCGAGGCACCTCTCTATCCATCATCCACATAAACAAAATGCCAGGACTAGTAAAACGCTAACACCACCCCTAGCTAGAAAGAAACGCATGTCCTCCCTGAAGTCCTCTCCCGTTTCAGGTTCACATCGGGGTGTGAGGCTCGCGAATTAACGCTACAAAATGCTATGCTATATTAAAACTGTGCCTTGATCATCAACCACAAGATTCTGCTTTTCAACATAAGCCTTGATCATTTGCATCTCAGCGTGCCACACAGGCAATTCACGTGTTGCAACCAATGTTTATCAATTACAATGAATGAAATCCGATGTCAGACACACATCCATTTATAAGTTTGTTCTGGGTATGAATGAAACAGGAGGCACCTTATTCCTTCCCTATATGTCCAATACAAGAGAGAGGCCCTCGCATATCCATCGATCTCCAATTATGTCTGGACGATCACCACTTATTACCTTGTCTTGGGTGTACAGCCCAATCAAGACATCAGTAATCATCCAAACGATGTGAATACCTCCGATCTTCAACCACCGTCTTCATCCTCGACACATTGTCGAATCTGTTATTCAGAATGGGATAAACCCGGTCTTTCTGAATAACTCACGTACATAATAAACAAGTACTACAAAAACACAACATACGCCTCATTCCAATCCAGAATTCAAATATTCTAATACTTTGGGAAAGGTTCCCATTAATTTTATCAAAGATAATTTTTTTAAATTTATTCTTTAATCTTCCTTTGGATATCATTTCAATCTAATTAAAGATGCATTAAAACACCACTTGGTTTTAATCTTCCCAAAAATCAATATTAATTATTGTTTAACTTCGGAAATCATATCCTGTTTTTAATTAGGTTAAAGCACCAATGTCATTTAAAACATGGTTCACGATAAACCCAAAATCACATTCCATTCCATCATCCTTTAACCGTAAATTAGCAAGTGAACAATTCCCTAAGTATTAACCCCGAAGGCCGAAACCAACATCAGATCAATACCCAGGAAACCATTTAATTTAACTAATCTCCAGTTAGTTTCTGATTTTCTTAACTCCATTGGGTCTAAGAACAGTATTATTAAAGACAACATTCACGACAACCCAAAAGCTTATTCCCGTCTTTAACTGGGTTAAAGAACCAATGTCCTTTAAAACACGGTTCACGATAAACCCAAAATCACATTCCATTCCATCATCCTTTAACCATAAATTAGAAAGTGAAAAATTCCCTAATTATTAACCCCGAAGGCCGAAACGAACATCAGATCAATACCCAGAAAACCATTCAACTTAACTAATCTCCAATTAGTTTGTGATTTTCTTCACTCCATTGGGTCTAAGAACAATATTATTAAAGATACCATTCACGACAACCCAAAATCTTATTCTTGTCTTTAACTAGGTTAAAGAACCAATGTCCTTTAAAACACGGTTCACGATAAACCCAAAATCACATTCCATTCCATTAGCCTTTAACCGTAAAATAGCAAGTGAACAATTCCCTAAGTATTAACACCGAAGGCCGTAACTAAAATCAGATCAATACCAAGGAAACCATACAACTTAACTAATCTCCAGTTAGTTTCTGATTTTCTTAACTCCATTGGGTCTAAGAACAGTATTATTAAAGATACCATTCACGATAACCCAAAATCTTATTCCTTTCTTTAACAGGGTTAATGAACCAATGTCCTTTAAAACACGGTTCACGATAAACCCAAAATCACATTCATTCCATCAGCATTTAACCGTAAATTAGCAAGTGAGCAATTCCCTAAGTATTAACCCTGAAGGACGAAAGCAACATCAGAACAATACCCAGGAAACCATTCAACTTAACTAATCTCCAGTTAGTTTCTCATTTTCTTAACTCCATTGGGTCTAAGAACAGTATTATTAAAGATGCCATTCACGACAACCCAAAATCTTATTCCATTGTTAATCGGGTTAAAGAACAAGTGTTTTTTAAAACACCATTCATGATAAACCCAAAGACCAATTTCAATTCCATTCCAATTAAATATTAATTAATTAGTATACTTCATTAAATCTAAATAATTTTTTTTAATCTTTTCTCAACTGGGTTCAAAATCTGTGTTAATGAAGACACCATTTACGACAAACCCAAAATGACATTTGATATTAAATACAAGGCTCTGAATAGAAAATATATCGGCTTATATTCAATATCAAATTCTGAAATCAACAAATACCGTATCGGAATAACGATATATATATCTTCCAAATTCCTCCACAATATCCGTATAATCACGGAATCCAATATCGAATTATTCCAAAGATAATTTTGATTCAAATCCATTCCAATTCATATATTGGAAATTCCGGTTATTTTTAAAACCATTTCAAATCCAATTTATTTATTTAAAAATATTGGAATATAATTCTAGTTCATAACTAATTCATTTCGATAAAAATCTATTTTTATCTTTTCAAATATGGAATTTTTTATCCCAATTCTTTCCAACTCATTTCTTATGATTTTACACAAATTATTAATATTTTTAATAATTTTATCAAGGCTAGTACAGTCAATTTCCTTAAACGGCCATCGAACTGCACTTACAACGAACTTTTCCCAAACTTGATATGGACATAATTCTAAATCCAACCGTTAGATTTCAAATCTCTAATATTCGTTAGAAAGATCTTTTCGATACGAACCCAACGATTCCGGTTTTAGAGAATCCGACAGTCGGATCTCCCGTAATGTCCATTCGAACTCAATGGTCGAAATTCGCGAATTGCCACAGCGCGATGCGTTCTATTCAGGCCATTATATTATATATATAATATATAAATTTCATCGATTTCCATTTAAAACGTGTTTTATAAATCGTTTTAAATTCGTTTTCAAAACGATTTCAACTTCATATTCAATTTCAAATCAAAATTGAATATTCCATATCATCGATATATATAAATGATAATATTTTCAAAACATTAGATTTTGAAATCATTTCCTTTCCTATATTCATTATAACAACGAACAAAATCGATATAAATATCGTTCACGGCAAAATGGCGCATATCATGTCAACATGGCTTTATATATTTTTAAATATATTCGTATCCATCCCAGATCGAACATCAAAATCACATTTTGATCCATTACTGAATATTATTTGAAAATATTCATTATTTTGAAATAATCGTTATTTTAAAATATTCATTCTTTCTGAACTGGAATCAAACACATTCAATTACCATATAATGTGATTATATGGATTTCATACAACACATGTACACAACAATAGTGATAAATAATTATCCATCATCCAGAGTGCATTCTACACTGTGTAAGCATTAAATATAAATATTTAATGCTTATAACAGTCTGTCAACCAATCGATTGACATACAACTAAACAATTAGGATTAGTGTACGTCAAATATCATCCCAATACCCATGTGGGGTTTTCAAACAACAAACATAGATTTTATTTGTGCAGTTGGGCGATGTGCAAAATTTATCGTCCCAATCAATATCAATCAAAGGTGTGTACATAAACCAATCGTCTGATTTGTTCATGAATATTTATTTTATTCATATACACGTTAAAAATTATATTTTTAACTATAAAATATTTTATTCCATTCCGCATCACACAATCAATTTTCACAACACAATCAAACAAACAAACAAGTCGTCCATGTTCTGTGGACGACGGGTGTCGGGTGCTGCTAAGCACCGTCTGCATCCTAGTATATATTTTAACTAGAAATAAAATAAAAGTGAGAAGTTCTCACCTAGAAACTAAACCAAATGCCGCGACTCTTCATATGTAGAAAAATCTTCGTCCTGTTTCCAACGAGATCCATTTCACGCCGTATATGTTAAAAATCATGTTTTTAACATCGCTATATGTATAATTAAAAATCATATTTTTATATTGATACTATATTCAGAAAAATCATATTTTTATTATGCTACATACATAATAAAAATACAATTTTTATCCTCTACTTCATAATATAAAAATCTAATCTTTATATCGCTACTTCTTAAATAAAAATCAAATCTTCAATTCGCTACATCATACAATAAAATCGTATCTTTATATGGTGTTCATATAAATAAAGATCATATTTTTACATGGTATCCATATAATTAAAAAAATCACATTTTCATAATATTAAAAAAAACCATACCTTTACTTTCGCTATTTACATATATAAATCACACTTTTATCTTGCTAATACACATATAAAAACTGATTTTTTTTAAAATGTTAATTACATATTTTAAAATTGAATTTTTTTTCTATGTTATATATAAAAGAGAAACTAATGTAAAACTTATGTTTTTACCTTAAACTAAAATCAGATTTAAAATAAATTATAAAAAACTCACCTTTATTTGTAAAAATCGAATCTTGCACTGGATAGGGACCCACGGAGGCGCTGGGTGGTGGGGGGAGGTGCGCCGGGGATGCTGGCGTCTAGGCGGAGGAATGGCTGGTCAGTCATGGCCTGAGGCGCGGGGGTTAGTGTTACGACCCGGGGAAAAATTCGGTGCTCGAAATTTCGACAATAATACATAAACCCGTATTACTTGCCAAGAACCCAAGTATCGAATCCCAGATTGTTATTAAAAGAAATTAGAGGGTGAGAAAAAGAAAGAAAGAAGTATTAGAATAGAAGAAAGAAGAAGAAAAACACATCAGAATCTCACAGCGGAACGAATAAAATATAACATCAAATTTGTTTATACAAAAGAAAACTGTATATACATAACAATCATCAGTGTACAACAGATACCAGACACAGCGGAATAATAACTTTATATAATTAGCGGTGAAACCTCCTGCTTCCAGCTTCTGGAACTCCAAGCGAAACTTAACCTGGAATATACTCGGTCTGACCCGAGCACATTTGAAGCAAAGCAAAATACACCGGGTCAGTCTGGAATACTATCAGTGATAAATTCACAGAACACACAACTTGTTTAACTTTGGAAAATCTTTTATGAAATCAAAGGATAATAGTAAGACCAGCCCAAACATAAACACGGACAGTTTTTACCTTAGTATAACCCAAAACGTTTTTTGAAATCATAACTTATTCAGATATTATCATAGTGTCTAAATACAAATAAATAACAATCTAGTGGAACGCTTGCATCTCACGCTCCACATATACATTACACAATCGAAAACCGCAGGCGCTTATTGGATATTGGATTCCAACTTGACAAGGTATGGGACCACCTTCCGAATGTGTATCTCTAGAGGAGAACACACTAGGTTCAACAAGAATGTCTTGCAACCCGGCCCATACATGACCGACCACTCATTTCGCTTGAGTGTATCGAATGTATATCACCGACGGTTGGGATCGGCAACCTCTTCCCGAAAAGGGACAGCATTGAAATATAGATTAAAGAAGAAAATGGAATTTCTCTAAATAGGTGATTATATACCCTAATGGGAGCGACCCACATAGCCATGCTGCCAGCCCGATTTTTGTCATTTCCCGGTTGATGAGTCTTGAGGCTAGAATTTATCTTTAGAATATCTGATCACCATTCACTTTGAATGCCACATCGTTAGATCCGCCAGATATCACTAATTGACATCCACAAAAAATACTCTACGGTCAGCAAAGAGAAGGTGTACGACCTTCTCCGCCATCAACATAAATATGTTTGAAGAAATCAACGTCCGTGACCCCTTTGGGAATGTTAGACACTCATCCATACAAGTCATCCAGGAACAGGATGAACCGAAGGCACCCTCCTACCGCATCCAATATAGGAATCACCCCATGGATCAGTAGCGAGTAGTCCTTGCAATCCACAAAATCTCAACCACTACCGAATCACGTCAGAATACCTCTGTGTTGCAACATAGAGAATATTCGTCAAGAAATCCTTCCGCTTATGAAGATCCACGACCTTCACTTGCTTTGTCTTCAATCGACGTCTTCACGTATTTGCTTGTCAGAATGGTTTTCGAATATAAATTCGATCCCGGTCTTTCCGTACCAACAAGTGTATTGGTCAAGTTTGATAGTCGGTGATTTAACTATCAAATAACAATAGTGTGAATGAGTTTATTGATTCGGTACTTGGCATGACCTGGCCTCATTAAAACATATTTACCAAAATGGTTAATAAACTTCTAAATCTTCCCATACATTCAAAACATTATATTAATTCTTAATTTATATTAACAATACTATTTTATATGTTTCAGGGTATGTGTATATATATGTATATATATATACATAACTTCCCATTTCCTTTACTTGTCATCTCGATCTATATATATAGTGCACTTAACGGTATAAAACAAATTTTCAAATTCTGATATGGCCAAACAAATGTCGACTTATATAATTCAAAACTAAATATCCTTATTTACGTTGAAACCAATATTGTAGTATTATTCATATTCAAAGATCTCACACTTATACTCAATACTTCTTGTATGGGATATCACCCTAATTTCAACATCTTTTACTCGTTTCAAACCGATACCATTCCTTGATAATAATGAAGCCGTTCAAGTTGGGGTATTCTATTTACCTCTTAGACCTTGATCGACAACGTTCTTATCTCAGAATAATACCAGTTTGTAACATAAATCTTCATAAAAATCTTGTTTACCATCTTGATTTCAAATTTGGTTTTATAAACCATTTCATACATTTGAAATCCTCGTTCAATATAACTTCTTTACTTAATTCGTTTGGTTAAGTCAATATTCGCTAAAAACACAACTTTGATCCTAAACATAATTTCATTTATGGCCTTTTTGTACTTATAATACAAATCCCATGTCAATATAGTTCTTTTACATTCATTTGAGCATTTTTACTTAACCTTATCTTGGATCCCATAACTAAAACTCGCTTATCCCCTTTTTACAATAAGACCCTTTAAACTTGGATTTTTATTTCAAATCCATTTACCAATACAAAGCAATTCTTATGTATTTTCCTTCGAATCCCTATTTCAATTCCAGCGTTCGCTTATTTCAATTCCTTAATACTTAAAGCCATCTCTTTGGTTTTTTAAAAAACTCATTTTTAAAACTTTTTGGATTTCTTTCAAATCGCATGTAAAATCCGTTTACCATCTTTTCACCACTTAGCTCAGATTCCATGCTAAACCCACTACCATATTTAATTACTAACCCTTTTCCTTTAAGGTTCCATTTCAATACATTCACTTTACTTAATTTACTAATTAAGTGAAATCTTATTTACATTTTCTCATTTACTTAAAAGTCTCATTTACAATCTCGTTTTGGAAACTTGTATTTTTAATCCTTTAATAAACTCGATTAAAAATATTTATTTATTAATTTCTAATTTAATTACTCGTATAAAATAACTGAAAAACTTCAGTTCAGTTATAAAATAATTTATAACTTTAAAACTACGTCGATTTACCGAACGGTAAACTGACAACTGAAACAACACATTTTAGGCCATTCACTACCAATTACCCATTCAACAGTGTCGGTTGATTTTAAACACAACACAGGTGAATATTTATTCAACCATCATGTTCAAACAGGTTTCACTACCATAGGTGGTTCAATCAGTTCAAATATAAATAAGATGAAACAAACAACAAATATAATATTTGAGGAATCCGGTCGGATCCCTCCAACCTGTTCTTCCCTGCATCACAGTTCGTTATGCATTTGATAATAATATATGTAATAAATTTCAATAATCTACTAATTTAAAACGATAAAATATAAATGACAGCAACCAATCAAACAGTAACAGCCAATAGCAACCAATCAACCAATTTATACTTTTAAATGGTAAATTATATTTTTATATGAATTTACCACATCACAGAATTCCAAAAGGTGTGAGAATTAACTCAACAGATTATTCAGTTGACGGTTTACGCGTTTGTTCCTTTTAATTTGAAACGAACATTCAAAATTTGCTGAAATTTTAACTGTGTCAGATCAGTGCCTAGTCAGTGCCATCACCTAGGCCTCGTACCTGTAATCCCAACGGGTCCAGTTTCGTCAGATTTTGTTAACGTATGTGGAAGTTATGCTAGTTTAAAGTTTGATATATTATATCATTATTAAAACAAACTAAGTATAAATTAATTAACCATTTTAATTACCTTTACTAAAGCCACGTCATCATCGTTTTAAGCTAAAACGCGTTTTCCTCGTTGTCTCGTTTGCAAACCCGATGGCCTCTTTCTCGTTCACACAACGGAAGCAACCCCTCACTTTGAACCGCCGCCCCGCCACTTATGACTGACCGGAACCCACGTCAAGCCTCCCATCCGATGCGCTGCCCCCCCAGCCCCACTCGCCAGAAGCCCTGACTACCAACGCCCTCCTGACCGCTTGAAAATCCAGCTTGAACGGAAACAGTTCATGTGGCTTTTTCTCCGACCATACTTCACCAGAGTTAACGCCACCACCGGCGTTGGAACCGCCTCTGTCCCCTCTTTGATCAACTTCAGACACTTCGGCCACTCGCTGCCTCCTCCGCCGGTTATTTAACCAAAACAGACCATAACTTCCAAAACCAACCCAGAATTTGACGCCTCCATTCATCTCGGTCCCCACGCCACCGAGGACCACTGTAGGACTCGAGATCACCACCATCTGAAAGCTCTTTCTTCCCTCTTTAGTTCCCCCTGGTCTGGACCCATGAAATCGACCACACCTCCTACAATAAAGGCAAAAACGAAAACAGTCTTTCATCGTTCCTCGCGATTTCCGGCCACCACATTCAACGAAACCTCCCCAAATTTTCTCAATAGCTAGGTACGATCCCGATCTACAACTTTCGTTCACATTTCCCTCACCAATTTATTTCAAAATGGATTTAATTTGTAAAGAGAGGCTTTTCTGCAAATTTACATGAAAATTTTCTGATTTGGGGGTTTGGTTTGGGGTGATGGGTTTATATAGGCTAGGGAAAATGTTATTTTAATGTCGAGGTGACTAGCGATATGACTAACGATATTTATTCATGCTTATCGCAATGTCAAACATCGTTTATTCGCTGCTGCGCTCACATACAAACCCCGTTCGTGATGCGAATGGACAGTATAGTATAATTTGACGATACGGTCCTAATGAAACTTGTTTCGTCGAATTTCGAGTTCGTTTTCTCAAACGGCGCTCGTTCACGTCCAAATGGTCGTTTTATTTGCATTTTATTTTGCCACACTCACAAATTAACCCCGATTGACGCGCCACTTGAAACCTAGCAATAATTTACTGTTACGGTCCCAATAAAGTTTGTTTCGTCGAAAACGAAGGTCATTTCAATAAAGTCCCTTTTAAACTGCCCAATTCAAATAAAATAAACCAGTTTTAAATTACCTCAATATAATAATATTAAAATATTGAAATTGGCCATACACAACCAGAATTTGGTATATTATCAACGTAAAATATCCCAGGTTGAATTTCAAGCCAAATCAATATTTAAAAACCATTTATTTCATATAAATAATCGCTATAATATATAAAGGAATTCCATAGCGACCTTTTCAAAATTTGATTTGGACATAAAATAAAATCTATGCTATGAAAATTGGATTTCTCTCTCTCATTAGAAAAATATCGTCCAATAGATTCTAGCGTTTCTTGTTTCAGGAAAATCCGACTCACTTTGGGCCATGTACAGCCGTTTAAAGTTCAAAGCGCCAAATTACGAACTACCGCGCCGCTGCAGCTCGTTTTATAATATAATTATAAATTATACGTTATGACATCATTTTAATAACGAATATATTAATTTAATTTAATATAAACCATATTTAAACCACTTTAGATCGCTCGTTCACATTATACAACAAATTCAACATTTTCCAAATATTTCAAAAATAAAATATTATTATATTATAAATATAATTTAATATTCAAAATAAATGGTTAAAATCAATTATATATATTCAAATCAATATTTTAAATAATAAAATATTTCAATAAATTGGCCAGAAAATACGGGACATTACATTCCTTCCCCCTTAAAATAATTTCGTCCTCAAAATTGCTAAGTTAGAAAGAACGTTACAACCAATTATCTTTATAATAATATTTAATTAAAACTCAATTAATTTTCAAAATTAACCCAAATTAGTTTTAAACCAATTTATTTCAAATAAAAGAATTTTCCAAAAATCCTCAAAAAATTTCTAACACCTTAAATTTTGGAAATTTTTTGGCAGAGTCTCCCCTGTACAGAGGACATCTGCAATATCGCAGGTTCAAGGTCGGAAAAATTCAAAAACCAACTCAACCCAAATAAAACCAAAAATTTCATATTTGTGTAGGCGTACCTTTTTGCAAGCATTATTAAGCGATAAGCAATATTTTATATTCGGGCTTGCTTAGTTATTTTGCAGCTCTACTCAAACTGGATTCAATTAACTCCAGAATTTTCTCTTGGATGGATTTTAAAGCTGAATTGGCGCTTTTGCACCTGCTTCTCAACTCAAATGAATTTCATTAGTCCCCAAAACAATGTTAATCAGGTTCAAAATATCCATATCATGTATATCAATCATATCAACCAATTATACACACTATTCAATCTACACGAGATTATAATTATTTATAATCACTTCATTTGTTTCTTTAGTTGTCCATTCAAATTTATTTATCTGCATTGATTTATTCGAATTATTTATTTCATTTTGGTTTTCAACCAAGTCGATTCATGTTCAGTTTTATATTCAAGCAACCAATAACACAATTCAAACATATCACACAAACAAATCAATCGATTTCCCATATTATAATAATTCGTGAAAATTATTATTTATAAAATATATTAGGAAAAAATAAGTTCAAAAATAATTTTAATATCAAATTACAAATGCGCGCTCTCGTATATACACTCAAACTCAATCTAGGGCATTGCTAACCCCATCTCTACCGAGTCACGCCACAGAGCCAAGGTTATCACTAAACCAATAGCTCTGATACCACTGTAATGACCAGGGGAAAAAATTTCAATGCTCGAATTTTTGACAATAATAAACAAACCCGTATTACTTGCCAAAAACCCAAGTATCGAATCCCAGATTGTTATTAGAAAGAAATTAGAGGAGAAAAAGAAAGAAAGAAGTATTAGAATAGAAGAAAGAAGAAGAACAACACATTAGAATCTCACAGCGGAAGGAATAAAATATAATATCAAATTTGTTTATATAAAAGAAAACTGTATATACATACCAATCATCAGAGTACAATAGATACCAGACACAGCGGAATAATAACATTATATAATTAGCGGTGAAACCTCCTGCTTCCAGCTCCTGAAACTCCAAGCGAAACTTAACCTGGAATATATTCGGTCTGACCCGTGCACATTTGAAGCAAAGCAAAATACACTGGGTCAGTCTAGAATACTATCAGTGATAAATTCATAGAACACACAACTTGTTTAACTTTGTAAAATCTTTTATGAAATCAAAGAATAATAGTAAGATCAGCCTACACATAAACACAGACAGTTTTTACCTTACTATAACCCAAAATGTTTTTTGAAATCATAATTTATTCTGATATTATCATAGTGTCTAAATACAAATAAATATCAATCTAGTGGAACGCTTGCATCTCACGCTCCACATATATATTATAAAATCAAAAACCGCAGGCGCTTATTGGATATTGGATTCGAACTTGACAAGGTATGGGACCACCTTCCGAAGTTGTATCTCTAGAGGTGAATACACTAGTTTCAACAAGAACGTCTTGCAACCCGGACCACACATGACCAACCACTCATTTCGCTTGAGTGTATCGAACGTATATCACCGACGGTTAGGATCAGCAACCGGCTCCCGAAAAGGGACAACATCGAAATATAGATTAAAGAAGCAAATGGAATTTCTATAGATAGGTGATTATACACGCTAATGGGAGCGACACACATAGCCATGCTGCCTGCCCGATTTTTGTCATTTCCCGGTTGATGAGTCTTGAGGCTAGAATTTATCTTTAGAATATCTGGTCACCATTCACTTTGAATGCCACATTGAGATATCACTAATTGACGTCCACAAAAATACTCCGCGGTCAGCTAAGAGAAGGTGTACGACCTTCTCCGCCATCAACAGAAATACGTTTGAAGAAATCAACGTCCGTGACCCCTTTGGGAATACTCTGTCAGGCACTCGTACATACAAGTCATCCAGGACCAGGATGAACCGAAGGCACCCTCCTACCGCATCCAATATAGGAATCACCCCATGGATCAGTAGTGAGTAGTCCTTGCAATCCGTAAAATCTCAACCACGACCGAATCACATCAGAATACCTCTGTGTTGCAACATAGAGAATATTCGTTAAGTAATCCTTCCGCTTATGAAGATCCACGGCCTTCACTTGCTCCATCTTCAATCGATGTATTCACGTATTTTCTGGTTAGAATGGTTTTCGAATATAAATTCGATCCCGGTCTTTCCATACCAACAAGCGTATTGGTCAAGTTTGATAGTCAGTGATTTAACTATCAAATAAAAATAGTGTGAATGAGTTTATTGATTCGGTACTTGGCATGACCTGGCCTCGTTAAAACATATTTACCAAAATGGTTAATAAACTTCTAAATCTTCCCATAAATTCAAAACATTATATTTATTCTTAATTTATATTAACAAAACTATTTCATACGTTTCAGGGTATGTGTATATATATACATAACTTCCCATTTCCTTTACTTGGCATCTTGATCTATATATATATAGTGTACTTAATGGTATAAAACAAAATTTAAAATTCTGATATGGCCAAACAAATGTCGACTTATATAATTTAAAACTAAATATCCTTATTTACGTTGAAACCAATATTGTAGTATTATTCATATTCAAAAATCTCGCACTTATACTCAATACTTCTCGTATGGGATATCACACTAATTTCAATATCTTTTACTCGTTTCAAACCGATACCATTCCCTGATAATAATGAAGCCGTTCAAGTTGGGGTATTCTATTTACCTCTCAGACCTTGATCGACAACGTTCTTATCTCAGAATAAATACCAGTTTGTAACTTAAACCTTCATAAAAATCTTGTTTGCTGTGTAACAACCCGTAAAATGCGAGCCAGTTTGAAATTTTTATTTTGGCCATTTTAGCGAATTTTGATTATTTAAAATGAATTATTTTAAATAATATCGACGAGAAAATTTATTTTGAATAGAATTCGACGTATATATTATATACGTCGTCGTTAGAATATATAATAATTATATATAATTATAAATAGAATTGAAAATGGCGCGGTAGTTCGAAAATTCGATTTCTAATTTCAAATGAATATACAGAATTCAATATAAGTCAGAATTGAACGAAACAAGAAATATTTGAATCTGTATAACTATATCTTTGTAACGAAGTTAACAAACTGAGATTTCATCTTAGAAATGATAAGATATGTCCAGTTTAAAATTAGAAATAGTCGCTGTGGAATTTATATATATTTTTATATATATAAGGCCCTTAAAAATGGACATTTTGCAAACGACCTCGGATTTCGACGAAACCAGTTTTGTTGGGTCCGTGATGTCGAGTTATTGCTAGATTCCAAATTTCATAATTTTTCGAATCAATATGTAAGCGTGGCAAAGGAAAACGCGTTTGACCAGTTTCAGTTGATTTTAATCGACTGGAAATTGGCCATTTTTCAAACGGTCTCAGAATTCGACGAAACTAGTTTTGTTAGGACCGTATCGTCAATACGAAGCTAGAAAATATTTTTCTGGAATTTTTCTAGTTAGTATGTGACCCCGGTAATTTGAAATGTACGTTTAAAATTCAATATAGTGATTTAAATGTAAATTAAACAGAAACTGATCGAAACAGTCGAATCAGCTTGCGATGCATATCCCATTGTGTTCGGAATGGGGGTTAAACGCTATGGACGACAGGTGGTGGGTCTCGTTTAGATGACGTATGTAAAAGTCAACTTTTAAAAAATAATAAAATAATAATTAATAAAAAAAAAAAAAAAAAACCCTCTCCCTCCTTATAGCTCTGGCCCCCCCCCGTTTCAATTTCAGTTCATAAAATAAAAAAATAAAAAAAAAGGAAGAAGACCCCAATCGCGATCGAGCTCCAGCCCCTCCACGATCGTCGCCGCGCCGCCTCTTCACCAGCTCCGACCACCGCATCCCCTCGATCGACGCTCCCCACTCCTCTTCAATCGACGCCTCCAACTCCCCACCTGGATCTGACCAGGCCGCCGCTCCTCCCAAGACGCGATTCCCAAATCGCGACCCCTCCGCCTCGTTGAAGCTCCCCAGAACCGACGAGCCCCCCCCTGTAAGCTTTAAACTGTTTTTTTTATTATTTTTATTTTTATTTTTATTAGCTTTAAACTGTTTTTTTTTTTTTATATATAAATATAAAAACTGAAAGTTTTAAAATATAAAAACTGAAAAGTTTAAAATATAAAAACTGATTTTTAATTTGAACTTTAAAGAAAAATTTGAATTTTAAAAAAAAAAAGATTCAAACTTTAAAAAGAAAAGATTTGAACTGGGTTAGAAAGATCAGATTTTTAGAATAGAAAAGACCATATTTTAAATATGAGAAGGCAATATTTTTAAAATATGAAAAGACGATATTTTGATATGAGTAGCGAAATAAAAATTCGATTTTTATATATTGAACTTTGAACTAAAAATTCGATTTTTATATATTGAACTTTGAACTAAAAATTCGATTTTTATATATTGAACTTTGAACTAAAAATTCGATTTTTATATATTGAACTTTGAAATAAAAATTCGATTTTTATATATTGAACTTTGAACTAAAAATTCGATTTTTATATATTGAACTTTGAAATAAAAATTCGATTTTTATATATTGAACTTTGAACTAAAAATTCGATTTTTATATATTGAACTTTGAACTAAAAATTCGATTTTTATATATTGAACTTTGAAATAAAAATATGATTTTTATCTATTGAACTTTGAAATAAAAATATGTTTTTTTATCTATTGAACTTTGAAATAAAAATATGTTTTTTTATCTAGTGAACTTCGAAATAAAAATATGATTTTTATGTATCGAATAACGAAGTAAAAATTCGATTTTTACATATGTAGTGGCTACGGGCAACGAAGACGACAAAGATGCGATAGCGATGAAGACTTCTGCAAATGAAGAGCCGTGGAGCTAGGATAGCTATATGTGAGAATTTCTCACCTTTCTATTTCTTTTCTAGTCATATATATATATACTAGGATGCAGACGGTGCTTATTAGAAGCACCCGACACCCGTCCACATACCATGGACTTGTTTGTTTGGATTGTTTGGTGATTGATTGAGATATTGGTTTGAATGTGGTTTGTGGTGTGAAAAATCGAATCGATAAATTGGTTAGGATTAGACGTGCGCCGTTATAAGGCGAAGGAGTAAGACTAGGTTAGACTCTTACTCCAAATTGTGTGGTTTGCATAACGAAAGTGATTTGATTGATGTGTGAATGGCGTGGGCCTTCACTAGACCGGGGATAAGGCTAGGCCTCGTCCCGTTTCTAGTATCGTGCCGTTATGCCGCCGAAATTTTCTAAAATATGTTAGAAAAATAAAATTATCATTTTATATAAAGAATGAACTGAATAGAAATTCATATGGTTGATTATTTTTCAATGCTATTATATACATGTGTTGTATGAAAATCCATATAATTAACTTTATATGGTAATTGATTGGGCCTCATTCCAGTTTGAAAAATAAAGAGTATTATAAAATAAAGGTTCATGTGTTGACAGTACTCATCCATTGAGATTGGTCATGTGTTGAACGAAATATTTTAATAATAGAAATATTTGAAATAGAATATTTGAAAATGGAAATATATGAAGCCGTGTTGATTAGATGCGCCATTTTGACGTGAACGGTATTTTGATCGATTTTATTCATTTTGAAATGAATATTGAAAAGTAATTTTGAAATCAAATATTTCGAAATGAATTGAATTGAAAACGATTTCGAAATGAATTGAATTGAAACGATTTCGAAATGAATTGAATTAAAAACGATTTCGAAATGAATTGAATTGAAAACGATTTCGAAATGAATTGAATTGAAAACGATTTCGAAATGAATTGAATTGAAAACGATTTCGAAATGAATTGAAAACGAATTCAAAATGAATTGAAAACGATTTCGAAAGGAAATGAATTGAAAACGAATTCAAATTGAATTGAAAGCGAATTTAAATGAATTCAAATTGAATTGAAATTTGAATTGAATAGAAATGAATTTTGAAACGAATTTATAAAGAAGAATTCAATTTTGATTTGAATTGAAAAGGAAGTTGAAATTGCTTTTGAAACGAATTTAAAACTATTTATATAATTCGTTTTAAATAGAAATCGACGAAGTATATATTATATATATTATATATATAATATAATGGCCTGAATAGAACGCGCCGCGCCGCGGCAGTTCGTGAATTTCGACCATTTATTTCAAACGGACATTGCGGGAGATCCGACCGTCGGATTCTCCTAAAACCGGAACCGTTGGGTTCGTATCGAAAAGAGCTTTCTAATGAAAGTTAGAAATTTGAAATCTAACGGTTGGATTTGGAGATACGTCCAAATCAAATTCGAAAAAGGTCGCTGTAAGTGCAGTTCGATGGCCGTTAATGGAAATCGACTGTACGGGCCTTGATAAAATTATTAAAAATAGTAATAATTTGTGTAAAATCATAAGAAATGATTTGTGAAAGTTTGGGATGAAAAACTCCATATTTGAAAAGATAAAAATAGATTTTTATCGAAATGAACTAGTTTTGAACTAGAATTATAATTCTATTTATTTTTAAATAAATAAATTGAATTTGAAATGGTTTTGAAAATAACCAAAATTTCCAATGATTGCATTGGAGTGGATTTGAATCGAAATTGTCTTCGGAATATTTCGATGTTGGAATTCGTGATATTACAGGTGTTGTTATGGAAATTTGAAAGATATATATTTGTATCGTTATTTCCAATACGACATTTGTTAGTAGTAGAATTCGATATTGAATATAAGCCGATATATTTTCTATTCAGAGCCTTGTATTGAATATCGAATGTGATTTGGGTTTGTCGTGAATGGTGTCTTCACTAACACTGTTCTTGAACCCAGTTGAGAAAAGATTAAATCTTTTTATTTAGATTTAATGAAGTGTACCAATTAAATGATATTTAATTGGAATTGAATTGGTATTGATTTTTGGGTTTATCGTGAACAGTGTTTTAAATAACACTTGTTCTTTAACCCGATAATTAATGGAATGTGATTTTGGGTTTATCGTGAATCGTGTTTTAAATGACACTGATTCTTTAACCCAGATAATGATTAAAACTAAGTGGAGTTTTAATGAATCTTTAATTAGATTGAAAAGATCGAGAATGGAGTATCACCAGTTTTGCTCCAGGCGATAGTTAAATCTTTAATTAGATTTGAACGTGAAATTTAGAAACTAACTGTCGGTTAGCCAAGCAGAATGGTTTTCTGGATATTGATCTGATGTTGGTTTCGGCCTTCGGGGTTAATATTTGGGGAATTATTCTCTTGATTAATTTACGGTTAGTGACTAATGAATTGGAATGAGGCGTATGTTGTGTTTGTGTAACACTTATTTAAAATATACGCGAGTTATTCGGAAAGACCGGGTTTATCCCATTCTGAATAACTGATACGACGATAAGTCGAAGATGAAGACGATGGTCGAAGACCGGAGGTCTTCACGTCGTTTGGGTGATAACTGATGATCTTGATTGGGCTGTACACCCAAGAAGATGGAAACAGTTAGTGATCGTCCAGACGTACTTGGAGATCGATGGATATGCGGGGTACTAGGTGCCTCCGGTTTCGTTCAGACCCAGAACGGACTTGTAAATGGACTGTGTGTCTGACATCGGATTTCATTCTGTGTGACTGATATCGGTTGCATAGGATGGTTTGCCTGTGTGGCATGCTAAGATGCAAATGATCAAGGCTTCTGTTGAAAAGCAAAGTCTTGTGGTTGATGATCAAAGCACGACCTTTGTGGCGTAGCTTTGTGTAACGTTTACCTCGCGTGTTTCACACCAGGTATGAACCAAAAACGGGAGACGGACCTCAGGGAGGACTTGCGTTTCTTTCTAGTTAGAAGTGGCGTCAGTGGTTTTACACGCCCTGACGAGTTTGACTTATGTGGTTGTTGCTGTTGCGAGGCGCCTCGGTTATATCGGTTTCGGCCGATGCTTCTGGTCGGCTGACGGACCAGACTGACACCCCATAGGGTGGGGAAACGTAGTGTTCAGGCATAATAATCCACATCGGTGGACCGGCCCTGTCGCTCCAAGGCTTGCCTGCGCGCTTGCCTGAGACACGGACTAGAGCGTCTCGAATCGGATGAGGACTATCTTTTGCCTCGGTTCATAGATGGAAATCCAATTTCCAAATACGTGACATTTGCGGTTTTAATTGTAAATCTAGTATGGCGACATGATATATGGTACCCATGCCGCCTATGATTGATACTTATGATTTGAAGTTGTTTTATACACTATGCACTTATAATAGTATCAAATGATTTGTTTTAAAACGTATCAAGCATTCTTTGGCTGTTATAAGGGAAAACCCTATCCTCGACTGCGTTGCATTGTGTGATGGGACCTGGGTCTTATAACAGCTTCATTTTTCTTTATTTAGCATTGCGCTGTTTGTTTTATGCACTGGTATTCTTGGGAGGAAACCCGTTCCGTGTTATACGGCGTGGTCCCTTGATTTACCTAATGATTTAAAATAAAGAATAATAACTGTTTTAGTTCTCACACCAGTCACATGACTGACCTGGAGTTTATTGTTTTAACCTAAACTCTGGGTGCCCTTATTTTGACACGGGCAGCTAGTAGTTTTGGTTTTGCAGATTTATATTCACAGGATCCTGGTTTACAGCTGGAACGATATCCGGAAAGCTTTGTATCCGTATATCTCTTCTAGTTGTGTATTGTATTATTTTCCGCTGCGATGAATTTAAATGTAATTTAAATCTCTGATATTTCTGTGTTATATTCTTTTATACTCTGTATATTCTTGTAATCTGATGCATTGTTGTAATATACAATGAAATGTTCTTCTGTATGTGTTCTGTTGTGGCTTGTTCTCGAACTATCCGACGCTTTCCTTTACGGGGAAGTCACGGGTCTTTACAGTTGGTATCAGAGCTTTGGTTTACAAAGCAGAGAACAAGGCACATTAGAACCATACGAAAGAATTCATCAGATATTGGATTAGTAATATCTAATGAGAATGACTCGTTAGAGATAGGATCAGTAGTATCCTAGAACGAGTGTGAAGAGTTTATTTTTAAAATAAAACAAATTTTTGTTTTGAAAATTTAAATCAATTATTCGTATTTGATTATTTATTTATATTGATGTGGACAATCCAGTATATATAGATTTTGCGTATACGTCTGATCCGCGTGTATTTGAAATTTTAATATACTGGATAGATATAGAATCACACTCTAGTCGCCCGGAGATAATTTTGGTAATGCGGCCGCATTATCAATATTTATATTCGTGTTTCGAAGGTGTGATATCTATATATTTCCATTAGACTGGTGTGAGAACCAAATCTTATATAGCTAGAACACTTTGTTGTGAATTGGCATCAAAAACAAGATTTTCTGTATATGTATCAAAATTATGAATTTGAAACGTTAAATTCACTAATTGATTGATGTTTGTGTTGTTTGTTCATTTGTTTGCTAATTTTGAACCATTATGCCTAATTGAACCAAATATTGAATTATATTGAAAATTGGTTGCATTTGCTTGCATATACATATATATCTTTGAACAGGTCATAGCAAGGAGGCTAGAGCAGAGAATAAAATTTGTTTGCCCGACAAATAGGTACATGTTTACTACATAATTTCCTGTTTGTTTGGGTGATGATGATTTTGTGAGCCTATTGGCTAGCCGCTTGGCTTTTTCTTTTTCTTTTTGAGATCTGAAGGACCGGGGAAGCTATTTGAAATTCCCCGATGCTCCCATTGCAGGGGAGGTTATGGCGAAATTTTTCGAAAATTTAGGGTGTTAGCCAAATTTTTGAAAATTTGAAAATTCTCAGAAACTAAAGAGTTGGAGAATGGAAGCCCGATCGATCGTAGAGTTGATTAATCAAACCACTTTCGACTTTGTTCCTTTTCGGGGACGAAAAGTTTTAAGTGGGGGAGATTGTAACAACCCGTAAAATGCGAGCCAGTTTGAAATTTTTATTTTGGCCATTTTAGCGAATTTTGATTATTTAAAATGAATTATTTTAAATAATATCGACGAGAAAATTTATTTTGAATAGAATTCGACGTATATATTATATACGTCGTCGTTAGAATATATAATAATTATATATAATTATAAATAGAATTGAAAATGGCGCGGTAGTTCGAAAATTCGATTTCTAATTTCAAATGAATATACAGAATTCAATATAAGTCAGAATTGAACGAAACAAGAAATATTTGAATCTGTATAACTATATCTTTGTAACGAAATTAACAAACTGAGATTTCATCTTAGAAATGATAAGATATGTCCAGTTTAAAATTAGAAATAGTCGCTGTGGAATTTATATATATTTTTATATATATAAGGCCCTTAAAAATGGACATTTTGCAAACGACCTCGGATTTCGACGAAACCAGTTTTGTTGGGTCCGTGATGTCGAGTTATTGCTAGATTCCAAATTTCATAATTTTTCGAATCAATATGTAAGCGTGGCAAAGGAAAACGCGTTTGACCAGTTTCAGTTGATTTTAATCGACTGGAAATTGGCCATTTTTCAAACGGTCTCAGAATTCGACGAAACTAGTTTTGTTAGGACCGTATCGTCAATACGAAGCTAGAAAATATTTTTCTGGAATTTTTCTAGTTAGTATGTGACCCCGGTAATTTGAAATGTACGTTTAAAATTCAATATAGTGATTTAAATGTAAATTAAACAGAAACTGATCGAAACAGTCGAATCAGCTTGCGATGCATATCCCATTGTGTTCGGAATGGGGGTTAAACGCTATGGACGACAGGTGGTGGGTCTCGTTTAGATGACGTATGTAAAAGTCAACTTTTAAAAAATAATAAAATAATAATTAATAAAAAAAAAAAAAAAAACCCTCTCCCTCCTTATAGCTCTGGCCCCCCCCCCCGTTTCAATTTCAGTTCATAAAATAAAAAAAAAAAAAAAAGGAAGAAGACCCCAATCGCGATCGAGCTCCAGCCCCTCCACGATCGTCGCCGCGCCGCCTCTTCACCAGCTCCGACCACCGCATCCCCTCGATCGACGCTCCCCACTCCTCTTCAATCGACGCCTCCAACTCCCCACCTGGATCTGACCAGGCCGCCGCTCCTCCCAAGACGCGATTCCCAAATCGCGACCCCTCCGCCTCGTTGAAGCTCCCCAGAACCGACGAGCCCCCCCCTGTAAGCTTTAAACTGTTTTTTTTATTATTTTTATTTTTATTTTTATTAGCTTTAAACTGTTTTTTTTTTTTTATATATAAATATAAAAACTGAAAGTTTTAAAATATAAAAACTGAAAAGTTTAAAATATAAAAACTGATTTTTAATTTGAACTTTAAAGAAAAATTTGAATTTTAAAAAAAAAAAGATTCAAACTTTAAAAAGAAAAGATTTGAACTGGGTTAGAAAGATCAGATTTTTAGAATAGAAAAGACCATATTTTAAATATGAGAAGGCAATATTTTTAAAATATGAAAAGACGATATTTTGATATGAGTAGCGAAATAAAAATTCGATTTTTATATATTGAACTTTGAACTAAAAATTCGATTTTTATATATTGAACTTTGAACTAAAAATTCGATTTTTATATATTGAACTTTGAACTAAAAATTCGATTTTTATATATTGAACTTTGAAATAAAAATTCGATTTTTATATATTGAACTTTGAACTAAAAATTCGATTTTTATATATTGAACTTTGAAATAAAAATTCGATTTTTATATATTGAACTTTGAACTAAAAATTCGATTTTTATATATTGAACTTTGAACTAAAAATTCGATTTTTATATATTGAACTTTGAAATAAAAATATGATTTTTATCTATTGAACTTTGAAATAAAAATATGTTTTTTTATCTATTGAACTTTGAAATAAAAATATGTTTTTTTATCTAGTGAACTTCGAAATAAAAATATGATTTTTATGTATCGAATAACGAAGTAAAAATTCGATTTTTACATATGTAGTGGCTACGGGCAACGAAGACGACAAAGATGCGATAGCGATGAAGACTTCTGCAAATGAAGAGCCGTGGAGCTAGGATAGCTATATGTGAGAATTTCTCACCTTTCTATTTCTTTTCTAGTCATATATATATATACTAGGATGCAGACGGTGCTTATTAGAAGCACCCGACACCCGTCCACATACCATGGACTTGTTTGTTTGGATTGTTTGGTGATTGATTGAGATATTGGTTTGAATGTGGTTTGTGGTGTGAAAAATCGAATCGATAAATTGGTTAGGATTAGACGTGCGCCGTTATAAGGCGAAGGAGTAAGACTAGGTTAGACTCTTACTCCAAATTGTGTGGTTTGCATAACGAAAGTGATTTGATTGATGTGTGAATGGCGTGGGCCTTCACTAGACCGGGGATAAGGCTAGGCCTCGTCCCGTTTCTAGTATCGTGCCGTTATGCCGCCGAAATTTTCTAAAATATGTTAGAAAAATAAAATTATCATTTTATATAAAGAATGAACTGAATAGAAATTCATATGGTTGATTATTTTTCAATGCTATTATATACATGTGTTGTATGAAAATCCATATAATTAACTTTATATGGTAATTGATTGGGCCTCATTCCAGTTTGAAAAATAAAGAGTATTATAAAATAAAGGTTCATGTGTTGACAGTACTCATCCATTGAGATTGGTCATGTGTTGAACGAAATATTTTAATAATAGAAATATTTGAAATAGAATATTTGAAAATGGAAATATATGAAGCCGTGTTGATTAGATGCGCCATTTTGACGTGAACGGTATTTTGATCGATTTTATTCATTTTGAAATGAATATTGAAAAGTAATTTTGAAATCAAATATTTCGAAATGAATTGAATTGAAAACGATTTCGAAATGAATTGAATTGAAACGATTTCGAAATGAATTGAATTAAAAACGATTTCGAAATGAATTGAATTGAAAACGATTTCGAAATGAATTGAATTGAAAACGATTTCGAAATGAATTGAATTGAAAACGATTTCGAAATGAATTGAAAACGAATTCAAAATGAATTGAAAACGATTTCGAAAGGAAATGAATTGAAAACGAATTCAAATTGAATTGAAAGCGAATTTAAATGAATTCAAATTGAATTGAAATTTGAATTGAATAGAAATGAATTTTGAAACGAATTTATAAAGAAGAATTCAATTTTGATTTGAATTGAAAAGGAAGTTGAAATTGCTTTTGAAACGAATTTAAAACTATTTATATAATTCGTTTTAAATAGAAATCGACGAAGTATATATTATATATATTATATATATAATATAATGGCCTGAATAGAACGCGCCGCGCCGCGGCAGTTCGTGAATTTCGACCATTTATTTCAAACGGACATTGCGGGAGATCCGACCGTCGGATTCTCCTAAAACCGGAACCGTTGGGTTCGTATCGAAAAGAGCTTTCTAATGAAAGTTAGAAATTTGAAATCTAACGGTTGGATTTGGAGATACGTCCAAATCAAATTCGAAAAAGGTCGCTGTAAGTGCAGTTCGATGGCCGTTAATGGAAATCGACTGTACGGGCCTTGATAAAATTATTAAAAATAGTAATAATTTGTGTAAAATCATAAGAAATGATTTGTGAAAGTTTGGGATGAAAAACTCCATATTTGAAAAGATAAAAATAGATTTTTATCGAAATGAACTAGTTTTGAACTAGAATTATAATTCTATTTATTTTTAAATAAATAAATTGAATTTGAAATGGTTTTGAAAATAACCAAAATTTCCAATGATTGCATTGGAGTGGATTTGAATCGAAATTGTCTTCGGAATATTTCGATGTTGGAATTCGTGATATTACAGGTGTTGTTATGGAAATTTGAAAGATATATATTTGTATCGTTATTTCCAATACGACATTTGTTAGTAGTAGAATTCGATATTGAATATAAGCCGATATATTTTCTATTCAGAGCCTTGTATTGAATATCGAATGTGATTTGGGTTTGTCGTGAATGGTGTCTTCACTAACACTGTTCTTGAACCCAGTTGAGAAAAGATTAAATCTTTTTATTTAGATTTAATGAAGTGTACCAATTAAATGATATTTAATTGGAATTGAATTGGTATTGATTTTTGGGTTTATCGTGAACAGTGTTTTAAATAACACTTGTTCTTTAACCCGATAATTAATGGAATGTGATTTTGGGTTTATCGTGAATCGTGTTTTAAATGACACTGATTCTTTAACCCAGATAATGATTAAAACTAAGTGGAGTTTTAATGAATCTTTAATTAGATTGAAAAGATCGAGAATGGAGTATCACCAGTTTTGCTCCAGGCGATAGTTAAATCTTTAATTAGATTTGAACGTGAAATTTAGAAACTAACTGTCGGTTAGCCAAGCAGAATGGTTTTCTGGATATTGATCTGATGTTGGTTTCGGCCTTCGGGGTTAATATTTGGGGAATTATTCTCTTGATTAATTTACGGTTAGTGACTAATGAATTGGAATGAGGCGTATGTTGTGTTTGTGTAACACTTATTTAAAATATACGCGAGTTATTCGGAAAGACCGGGTTTATCCCATTCTGAATAACTGATACGACGATAAGTCGAAGATGAAGACGATGGTCGAAGACCGGAGGTCTTCACGTCGTTTGGGTGATAACTGATGATCTTGATTGGGCTGTACACCCAAGAAGATGGAAACAGTTAGTGATCGTCCAGACGTACTTGGAGATCGATGGATATGCGGGGTACTAGGTGCCTCCGGTTTCGTTCAGACCCAGAACGGACTTGTAAATGGACTGTGTGTCTGACATCGGATTTCATTCTGTGTGACTGATATCGGTTGCATAGGATGGTTTGCCTGTGTGGCATGCTAAGATGCAAATGATCAAGGCTTCTGTTGAAAAGCAAAGTCTTGTGGTTGATGATCAAAGCACGGCCTTTGTGGCGTAGCTTTGTGTAACGTTTACCTCGCGTGTTTCACACCAGGTATGAACCAAAAACGGGAGACGGACCTCAGGGAGGACTTGCGTTTCTTTCTAGTTAGAAGTGGCGTCAGTGGTTTTACACGCCCTGACGAGTTTGACTTATGTGGTTGTTGCTGTTGCGAGGCGCCTCGGTTATATCGGTTTCGGCCGATGCTTCTGGTCGGCTGACGGACCAGACTGACACCCCATAGGGTGGGGAAACGTAGTGTTCAGGCATAATAATCCACATCGGTGGACCGGCCCTGTCGCTCCAAGGCTTGCCTGCGCGCTTGCCTGAGACACGGACTAGAGCGTCTCGAATCGGATGAGGACTATCTTTTGCCTCGGTTCATAGATGGAAATCCAATTTCCAAATACGTGACATTTGCGGTTTTAATTGTAAATCTAGTATGGCGACATGATATATGGTACCCATGCCGCCTATGATTGATACTTATGATTTGAAGTTGTTTTATACACTATGCACTTATAATAGTATCAAATGATTTGTTTTAAAACGTATCAAGCATTCTTTGGCTGTTATAAGGGAAAACCCTATCCTCGACTGCGTTGCATTGTGTGATGGGACCTGGGTCTTATAACAGCTTCATTTTTCTTTATTTAGCATTGCGCTGTTTGTTTTATGCACTGGTATTCTTGGGAGGAAACCCGTTCCGTGTTATACGGCGTGGTCCCTTGATTTACCTAATGATTTAAAATAAAGAATAATAACTGTTTTAGTTCTCACACCAGTCACATGACTGACCTGGAGTTTATTGTTTTAACCTAAACTCTGGGTGCCCTTATTTTGACACGGGCAGCTAGTAGTTTTGGTTTTGCAGATTTATATTCACAGGATCCTGGTTTACAGCTGGAACGATATCCGGAAAGCTTTGTATCCGTATATCTCTTCTAGTTGTGTATTGTATTATTTTCCGCTGCGATGAATTTAAATGTAATTTAAATCTCTGATATTTCTGTGTTATATTCTTTTATACTCTGTATATTCTTGTAATCTGATGCATTGTTGTAATATACAATGAAATGTTCTTCTGTATGTGTTCTGTTGTGGCTTGTTCTCGAACTATCCGACGCTTTCCTTTACGGGGAAGTCACGGGTCTTTACATGCTGTCTTGATTTCAAATCTGGTTTTATAAACCATTTCATACATTCGAAATCCTCGTTCAATATAACTTCTTTACTTAATTCGTTTGGTCAAGTCAATATTCACTAAAAACACAACCTTGATCCTAAACATAATTTCATTTATGGCCTTTTTGTACTTATAATACAAATCCCATGTCAATATAGTTCTTTTACATTCATTCGAGCATTTTTACTTAACCTTATCTTGGATCCCATAACTAAAACTCGCTTATACCCTTCTTTACAATAAGACCCTTTAAACTTGGATTTTTATTTCATATCCATTTACCAATACAAAACAAATCTTATGTATTTTCCTTGGAATCCTTATTTCAATTCCAGCATTCGCTTAATTCAATTCCTTAATACTTAAAGCCATCTCTTTGATTTTTTTAAAAACTCATTTTTAAAACTTGTTTGGATTTCTTTCAAATCGCATGTAAAATCCGTTTACCATTTTTCACCATTTAGCTCAGATTCCATGCTAAACCCATTACCATATTTAATTACTAACCCTTTTCCTTTAAGGTTTCATTTCAATACATTCACTTTACTTAATTTACTAATTAAGTGTAATCTTATTTACATCTTCTCATTCACTTAAAAGTCTCATTTACAATCTCATTTTGGAAACTTGTTTTTTTTAATCCTTTAATAAACTTGATTAAAAATATTTATTTATCAAATTCTAATTTAATTAATCGTATAAAATAACTGTAAAACTTTAGTTTAGTTATAAAATAATTTATAACTTTAAAACTGCGTCGATTTACCGAACGGTAAACCTACGTCTGAAACAATACATTTTAGGCCATTCACTGCAAATTACCCAATCAACACTGTTGGTTGATTTTAAACACAACACAGGTGAATATTTATTCAACCATCATGTTCAAAAAGGTTTCACTACCATTGGGGGTTCAATCAGTTCAAATATAAATAAGATAAAACAAACAACAAATATAATATCTGAGGAATTCGGTCGGATCCCTCCAACCTGCTCTTCCCTGCATCACAGTTCGTTATACATTTGATAATAATATATGAAATAAATTTCAATAATCTACTAATTTAAAACGATGAAATATAAATGACAGCAACCAATCAAACAGTAACAACCAATAGCAACCAATCAACCAATTTATACTTTTAAATGGTAAATTATATTTTTATATGAATTTACCTCATCACAGAATTCCGGAAGGTGTGAGAATTAGATCACTAGTTTATTCAGTCGACGGTTGACGCGTTTGTTCCTTTTAATTTGAAACAAACGTTCAAAATTTGCTGAAATTTTAACTGTGTCAGATCAGTGCCTAGTCAGTGCCATCACCTAGGTTTCGTCCCTGCGATCCCAACAGATCCAGTTTCATCAGATTTCGTTAAGGTATGTGGAAGTTATGCTAGTTTAAAGTTTGATATATTATGTAACAACCCAGAAAATCTGAACCAGTTTAAATTTTTTAATTTGGCTATTTTAGTGGATTTTAAATATTTAAGATAAATTATTTTAAATAGTAACGACAAAAAGTATGTTTGAATCGATGTTTGAAAGTAAATATATTTATTTTAAATTATAAACAAGGCCTGAAATGGCGCGGCAGTTTCAAATTTGGAATTCAAACTTTGACCGTCTGTACCGGATGCAAATTAAAACGGATTTTAGTGAAACCAAAAATATCTAATTCTGTTTATGAGTATATTTCTAACGAATCTGAAAAATCGAAGTTTCATAGTGGGAATCAAAAGTTATGGCTAAATGAATTTTCAGAAAGGTCGATATAGAATTTATATAGCTCGTGAAAATAGCCATTTTGCAAACGACCTCAGAATTCGACAAAACCACTTTTGTTGGATCCGGGATGTCAATTTATTGATAGGTTTCAAATTCCATAATTTTTGAAGTTAATATGTGAGCTTGACGAGGGAAAATGTGTTAGATCAATTTCTGTTAAATTGGAACGACCAGAAAATGGCCATTTTTCAAACGGTCTCAGAATTCGACGAAACTGGTTTTGTTGGGACCATATCATCAAAACATAGCAAGATTTATATTACTGGAATTTTTGGGATTAGTATGTGGCCCGGCAAATTGGAATGTACATTCAACTCCAATATTGAATGTTTTATATTTTAATTTGAAGAAAAACTGATTGAGACAGTCGAATGGGCTTACGGAACATATCCCATTGTGTTTGGAATGGGGGTATTTAGCTAAGGGTGACAATCGTTGGGTTCGAAAAGGAGTTCTCTTATGAAAACCCCAATTTTCTGAATTATATATACACCGACCAATAGAATTTTTCTTTTATAATTTTTTTTAAATCCCTCAAAATCCCCCGTAACCCCTCTCGACTTCGACGGAAGGCGTGTTCTTCCCTTCCCTTCCATTTTCTGGCGAATCCGTTCACCTTTAACCCCCATTCCAATTAGGGTTTTTGGAGAGCTCGACTTTAGCTTCAAATCCATACCACTTTTACCCCTTATCGTCGCGTGAATTGGGAGAATCACCTCGAGGAAGGCGCCGACTTTCCACCGCCGTAACTCCTCCGATCTAACGGCGAGTTGACAGCGACTGGTGCCCTCCGGCGCGCGACTGCAAGCTCCTCGACGTGGTATAGTTCGATCCTCCTCAAAGTCAGCGCATTTGAAGATATCTTGTGACCTAGTTTTGAAGATTAAACTGAGGTATACGACTTTGTTTTCTTTGACTAAAAATAACACTTTTATGTGTTGCTAATTTTGATTTTCGTTTAAAAATCGTATCTTTTTGTTGTGTTGACGAAATCCAGTGAAACAAGAGACAGTGGACTTGTGCGGACGTCTTCTACATTTTAGAAGAGACCGGATATTTTTCTGAGCTTCCTGCTATTTTTGGTGGAGTGGAACCCAATAAGAGATTTCTGAATTATTAACAATATGGAAATAACGATGTATAAATTACATAGTCGATGTATGAGTTATATAAGCATTGTACACCTCATGTATAAGTGTTGTATAAGTCGTATGTTCGATGTATAAGTTATATATGCGTTGTTAAAATGATATATGCATTGAAAAGAATTGAAATAATATTGAAGTGAAATCGAAATATAGTTATATATGTATGTATATCTACATATATATATACTCCCCTCGTCCACAGACCATGGACGATATATATTGGTTGTAATATTGTTTGGATTATTGATTGATATGAAATTTGGTGAATATCATGAATGGTTGATTTGAAATGATTGATTGTGGTTGAAATACCAATAGGATTAGTATATGGGAAAATTCGTCTGCATACGAACCAGATATTGAAAATCCCCATTGTCAAAAGCTGCGAGGCTTTAAGGAAGAGCGAGGAGCCGTACTAGGGACAGTGCCGGTTTTAACTACCCTGCCGTTATGCTGCCGAAATTTTCAATAATATTCATGTGTTAGAATTATTTTCATATGTTGAAACCATATTCATGTGTTGAAACCGTATTCATGTATTGAAACCGTATTCATGTGTTGAATAGAAATTCATGTGTTGAATAAAAAAAATTTGAAAGATAAAAATAACATTTTATCACATATATAGACTATATAAATTGTTCGTGTTTTAAAATAAATTGTTTTAACAATAAAAATCACAATTTTATTATATATATAAACTATAGAAAATATTCATGTGTTGAAACCGTATTCATGTGTTGAAACCGTATTCATGTGTTGAATAGAAATTCATGTGTGGAATAGAAATTCATGGGTTGAATAAATTCTTTGAAAGATAAAAATAACATTTTTACCTTATGTACGAACTCTATAAAATAATTGTGTTTTGAAATAAATTGTTTTACAATAAAAATCACATTTTTATGATATATATGAACTGTTAAAAATAGTGATGTGTTGAAATAAATATCTGTTGGATAAAAATATCATTTTTATCAAATATATGAAGTGAATATGGCTTTGAAATCGAAGAATGATTATATATATATATATATAATTAAAATAAATCGAATAGTGAAGCTGTAGTTCATATTTTGAAACCGTGATTTCAAAAGAGTAGTGCGGGAGATCCGACCATCGGATTTTCCCGGAACCAAAACCGTTGGGTTCGCTTTGGAAATATCTTTCCAACGATACCCACTTCGTAAAGATCCAACGATTGGATTGTCTGGAATGTTTAATTAAAATCTAAAGAAAAACAGCGCCAGAATCGATTATATATATATAATTAAAATAAATCGAATAAAGACGCTATAGTTCGTATTTTGAAATCGTAACTTCAAACGATTGTACCGGAAGATCAGACCATCGGATTTTCCTAAAACTGAAACCTTGGATTCGTTTTGAAAGGATCTTTCTAATGATATAAAATTTGTGAAGATCCAAAGGTTAGATTTTCAGATATGTGTAAATCAAATCTGAAGAAAAACAGCGCCACGGCCGCGTTGTGGCCTGAAGCGTCGTTTGAATGAATTGCCTATTTTTAAATAAATAAAAATAGCGATAAATAGTGATAAAACATTATAAATGATATGGAATGGAAATAAACTGAATTTTCTTGGTTTATTTGATATTTGATGGTTGGAAGTGTTTGGCGTGAAAATTACATTAAAGAACAGAATTAGTGATATCGAATAATTTAACCATTGAAATGAATTGATTTGAAATTCTAAATATATGTGAATTATTTGAAAAGGCCGAGTTGATTCTCATTTCAAATAATTGATTGACGATTGGAAGTCGAAAATATGAAGATGGTGCAAGACCGATGATCTTCACGTCGAATGGAGGGGTGCTACTGATGCTCATTTAGGAGTAGCTACCTTGAAGGGGCTGAAGTGGTAGTCGTTCGGACGTACTTGTTGATTGTACGGATGTGCGAGGTATAAGGTGCCTCCGGTTTCGTTCAGACCCAGAACGAACTTGTAAATGGATTGTGTGTCTAACATTGGATTTTGTTCTGTGCTGTTTGATCTCTATTAAATTTATATCTGTTTGGCGGTGGAGGATTTATTCTCTTGCTTAATGCCCTTCTCTGAAACGTACGAGCTCAGAGGTTATATATCGATAGAAATCAGTCGCATGGAGTGAATTGCCTATGTGGTATGCCTAAGTGGCAGATGATCAAGGCTTCTGTTGAAAAGCAAAGTCTTGTGGTTGATGATCAAAGCACGGCCTATGTGGCATAGCTTTGTGTATAACGTTAATTCGCGAGCCTCACACCCGGTATAGACCAAAAACGGGAGGAGGATCCAGGGAGGACATGCGTTTCTTTCTAGCTAGGGTGGTGTCAGTGACCTACCAGCCCTGACATTTATATTATTTTCACCTGTGTGGTTGTTGGATTGAGAGACGCCTCAGATATATTGGTGACTATGTGAAGCCGATGGAGTCAAAGGACTCATTTACGCCCCAAAGGGCAGGGAAACGCAGTGTTCAGGATTTTAATCCACATCGGTGTACCGGCCCTGTGGATCCAAAGGATCGATGCGTTCTGATCCTAAGGCTCAGGCTAGAGAGTCTCGAATTCGTTAAGGACTATCTTTTGCCTTGGTTCATGACGGAAATCCAATTTCCAAATACGACATCATGCGGTTTTGATTGTATACCTATATGTGGCGACATGATATATGGTACCCATGACGTTTATGATTGATACTTACGATTGAAATTGTTTTTGAAACATATAACACTAGTTATAATATCAAATGCTTTTGTTTTATTCGTATCAAGCATATTTTGGCCATTATAAGGTAAAACTCTATCCTCCGGTTTGTGTTGCATTGTGTGATGGGAACCGAGTCTTATAATGGCTTCATTTTTATAAAAAGCATTGCGATGTTTAAAAGATTTACTTGTTTTAAAGCACTGGCAATCCAATGGTGTAAACCTGTTCCGCGAAAGTGGCGTGGTCCTGCGATTGGCCAAATTGTAAAATAAGTTAAAATAGATTTCTCATACTAGTCCCATGACTGACTCGTAGTTTGTTTCACTTGCAAACTCGGGTGCCCCTTTTTCTACACGGGCAGCGTTGTATTCAGGTTTTAGCAGGCTCTCTCTGGATAGCTGGAGCTAAAGATGGATTTTATCATTTATCTCTTTTTATGCTGTTCAGCTCCTATTGTACATATTATGTTTTGTTTTCCGCTGTAGACATTTATGTATAGCTGAACTATATATGTACTAAGTATGATCCTGTATACTGTGTAACTCTGATGATAACGTTTATCCAGTGTATTCTATCATACATTATTTAGTGTATTTAATTATTTCTGTTCTGCTGTTATCTGTTTATATGTTCTATTCCAAAGATTACCCTTGCCACCGTCGAACGGGGTTTGGAGTCGTCTCATATTATACGATTATTAAAAAAAATTAGTATAAATTAATTAACCATTTTAATCACCTTTACTAATGCCACGTCATCATCGTTTTAAGCTAAAACGCGTTTTCCCCTTTGTCTCGTTTGCAAATCCGATGGCCTCTTTCTCGTTCACACAATGGAAGCAACCCCTCACTTTGAACCGCTGCCCCGCCTGTTATGACTGACCAGAACCCATGTCGAGCCTCCCATCCGATGCGCCGCCCCACCAACCCCTCTCGCCAGAAGCCCTGACCACCAACGCCTTCCTGACCGCCTGAAAATCCAGCTTGAATGGAAACCGTTCATGTGGCTTTTTCTCCGACCATAATTCACCAGAGTCAACGCCACCACCGACGTTGGAACCGCCTTTGTCCCCTCCTCGATCAACTTCAGACACTTCAGCCCCTTGCTGCCTCCTCCGCCGGTTATTTAACCAAAACCGACCACAACTTCCAAAACCAACCCAGAATTTGACGCGTCCGTTCATCTCTGTCCCCGCGCCACCACGGACCACCGTAGGACTCGAGACCACCACCATCTAAAAGCTCTTTCTTCCCTCTTCAGTTCCCTCTAGTCTAGACCCATGAAATCGACCACACCTCGCATAATCAAGGCAAAAACGAAAATAGTCTTTCACCGTTACTCGCGATTTCCGGCCACCATAGTCAATGAAACCTCCCCAAATTTTCTCAGTAGCTAGGTACGGTCCCGATCTACAACTTCCGTTCACATTTCCCTCACCAATTTATTTCAAAATGGAAGATATAATTTGATTTGTAAAGAGGGGCTTTTCTGCAAATTTACAGGAAAATTTTCTGGTTTAGGGGTATAGGTTTGGGGTGATGGGTTTATATACGCTATGGAAAATGCTATTTTAATGTCGAGGTGACTAACGATATGACTAACGATTTTTATTCGTGCTTATCGCAATTTCAAACATCGTTTTTTCACTGCTACGCTCACATACAAACCCCGTTCGTGATGCGAATGGACAACATAGTATAATTTGACGATACGGTCCTAATGAAACTTGTTTCGTCGAATTCCGAGTTCGTTTTCTCAAACGGCGCTCATTCACGTCCAAACGGTAGTTTTATTAGCATTTTATTTTGCCACGCTCACAAATTAACCCCGATTGATGCGCCACTTGAAACCTAGCAATAATTTACTGTTACAGTCCCAATAAAATTTGTTTCGTCAAAAACGAATGTCATTTGAATAAAGTCCCTTTTATAACTGCCCAATTCAAATAAAATAAACCAATTTTAAAATACCTCAATATAATAATATAAAAATATTGAAATTGGCCATACACGACGAGAATTTGATATACTATCAAGTAAAATATCCCGGGTTGAATTTCAAGCCAAATCAATATTTAAAAACCATTTATTTCATATAAATAATCGCTATAATATATAAAGGAATTCCATAGCGACCTTTTCAAAATTTGATTTGGACATAAAATAAAATCTACGCTATGAAAACTGGATTTCTCTCTCTCTCTCATTAGAAAAATATCGTCAAATAGATTCTAGCGTTTCTTGTTTCGAGAAAATCCGACTCACTTTGGGCCCTGTACGGCCGTTTAAAGTTCAAAGCGCCAAATTACGAACTACCGCGCCGTTGCAGCTCGTTTTATAATATAATTATAAATTATACGTTCTGGTGTCATTTTAATAACGAATATATTAATTTAAGTTAGTATAAACCATATTTAAACCACTTTAGATCGCTCGTTCACATTATATAGCAAATTCAACATTTTCGAAATATCCCAAAAATAAAATATTATTATATTATAAATATAATTTAATATTCGAAATAAATGGTTAAAATCGATTATATATATTCAATCAATATTTTAAATAATAAAATATTTCAATAAAATTGCCAGAAAATACGGGACATTACAGTTAGGGTTTTTTCGTGGATTTGGGGAGGGTCTTCACGCCAGAGAGAGGGAAGGAGGGAGAGGGAGGTGCGATGGGGTGGGACCATCCTGGACGGCGACGCGGTGGCGCGCAGAGGGGGTACTGGCGAACGGCGGGGAAAACGGGAGGGAGGGGGCGGCTGAAAGGTTAGGTCGCGATTTTGATTTTTGACCAGATGTTTGGGGGTTTGACCAAGGAATCGGAGGAATAGATTTATATAGTTTTAATTTAATTAATTCTAAAAAGTAAATTTTTAATTCAAACCCCAATTCGAACACAACGACTGTCGCCCCTAGCTAATTACCCCCATTCCGAACACAATGGGAAATGTTTCGTAAACCAATTTGGCTGTTTCAATCAGTTTTCGCCAAAATCAAAATATAAATCTATATACTGGATTTGAACAGACATTTCAATTTATCGGGGCCACATACGGACTCTGAAAATTCCATAAAAATTATTTCTAGCTTTGTATTGACGATATGGTCCTAACAAAACTAATTTTGTCAAATTTGAAGGCCATTTGAAAAATGGCCATTTTCTGGTCGATCCAATTCAACTGAAATTGACAAAACACGTTTTCTTTTGCCACGCTCACATATTGATTTCAAAAATTATGAAAATTGGAATCTAACAATAATTTGACATCCCGGATCCAAAAAAAGTGGTTTCATCGAAAACGGAGGTCGTTTGCAAAAGGGCTATTTTTAAGGGCCATATTTCTATAGCGACTACTCTGAATTTTCAAGTGGGCATAACTTTTTATTCCCGCGATGAAATTTCAATTTTTTTGATTTGTTGGAAAGATATTTTCAAATAGATTATAATATTTTTGGTTTCACTAAAATCCTTTTTATTTTGAATCATGTACATTCATTTGAAATTTGAATTCGAATTTTCAAACTACCACGCCATTTCCAATTCTTTTATAATTAAAATAAATACTTATATTCTAACTTCGATTCAAATAAATATATACATTATAATTCTATTCAAAATAAATTTCTCGTCGTTATTATTTAAAATAAATCATTTTAAATATTCAAAACTCATTAAAATTGCTGGAATAAAATTTTTAAATTGGTTCTGATTTTCTGGGTTGTTACATTTACGTAGCATAGCAATAACAGATATATGCGAAACGTAATATTGTTATATAGAGATCTGTAGGTCACTCCGGCTTAAGATGAGGGACTGCGTACATTTATATGGTAATACGGTAGAGACCATGCGAGTAGGGTGCCATGGGGTGTACCTCAATATTGGGGGGTAGCTACAAATATACTGTATTAGGTTAATCCACTGGGAAGTAGATGGGTACGACGTGTGCGTAAGTCTTGAGTGCTGATAACCCAAGTAACCTAATAAATATGAAATTGAAACTGAACGGTATATGTAGGATTATCCAATGTGTATAGTTTAAATCCAGTCACTAGAACTTGTGTTCTGACCCCCTCCTCATAACATACTCGCATGTTAGATTTGTAGCAGAGATATGATAGCTTTGGATACTGGGTTGGAAGTATTATTACTACGGTAAGGCTATATTTTGAGTACATTAAATTTTATCTATTCCGATGTGAGATGTTTTTCTGAGCTCTAATATATTTTATATCCCTTGTAATAACCCGGAAATCCAAACCAACTTAAAATTTTTATTTTGGCAATTTTAGTGAATTTTGAATATTTAAAATTAATTATTTAGATAGTAACGACGAGAAATTTAAATGGAATAGAATTAGAACGTATATATTTATTTGAATCGACGTTAGAATATAAATATTTATTTTTAATTATAAAAGGAATTGAAAATGGCGCGGTAGTTTGAAAATTTGATTTCGAATTTCAAATGAATGTACAGCATTCAAAATAAACCGGATTTTAGCGAAACTAAAAATATTAGAATCTATTTGAAAATATCTTTCCAACGAATCCGAAAAATCAAAATTTCATAGCGGCGATAAAAAGTTATGCCTAGTTGAAAATTCAGAATAATCGCTATGGAATTTTGGCCCTTAAAAATGGAAAATTTTCAAACGACCTCCGTTTTCGAAGAAACCACTTTTGTTGGATCCGAGATGTCTAATTATTGCTGGATTCCAAAATTCATAATTTTTCAAATCAATATGTGAGAGTGGCACAAGAAAATGTGTTTTAACAGTTTTAGTCAATTTGGATCGACCAGAAAATGGTTGACGAAGTTAGTTTTGTTAGGACCGTATCGTCAAAACATAGCCAAATTTATTTTTCTGCATTTTTTTAGGCCCGTATGTGGCGCCGGAAAATTGAAATGTGCGTTCAAATTGAATATATAGATTTAAATTTCAAATTTAACGGAAATTGATCATAATAGCCGAATTGGCTTGCGAAACATATCCCGTTGTGTTCGGAATGGGGGTAATTAGCTAAGGGCGACAGTCGTTGGATTCGATTCGCGGTTCGAAAGAAAAGCTACTTTTTTTGATTCAAAATAAATATTAATTAGATGGCCCCCCTTATTTCTCTCCCCCTTCCCCCTTTCTTTCTCCTTCAGTTCATGACTGAGACCCAAAAAGAATAAAAAATGGATGACGGGGGTGGGGGGGAAGACGGCCGCCACCACGGCCGCCAGGGCCGCCGCGCCTCATGCGCCCCACCCAAAAGACCCCGCCACGCCCACCCCTCTCCTTTATCCACGAAACCGCGGCCCCACGCCCTAATTCCCCAAAACCGACCACCTCTGGCCAATTGGGCCCCACGCCGGCAACCCCCGACGCCACGCACCCCCACTTAGCCTTGATTGCGCAACCAACGCCCCCTTCTGATTTGAGCAGTGAGTTTTCTATTTTTTTTTTAATGAATGTAATTAATTTAGTTCTTTATATGTAATTAGCAATACATGAAAAAGAAAGGATTTTGAAACTAATAAAGTTTTGATTTTTAAACTAGAAGAGAATGGATTTTTAGAATAGAAAATTATGTAGATGGATAAGACTATGTTTTTGTATAGAAAAGTTTATATTTTCATGTAAGAAAGTTTATATTCTTATTTAGAAAAGATTATATTTTTAGTCATGAAAAGAAAGGATTTTTGGTTGGTAAAAGAAATGATTTTTACGCATATAGGTTTGTTGTAAAAATATGATTTTTAGTCGTAGGAAAATATGATTTTATATGTGGAAAGGCAAAAATTTTAACAATGAAAAGGCGAGATTTTTTACAATGAAAAGAGATGATTTTTATTCATATGAATCATAAAAAGATTTGATTTTAAATTATAAATAAATTTGATTTTTGACGATATAAAGATTTTATCTTTAGAAGTATAAAAATAGGATTTTTACTCATAATAAAAATATGATTTTTATATTATAGGAATAATAAAAATATGATTTTTATTTATGTATGATAATAAAAGTAAGATTTTTATATGATATAGATAGTAAAAATTCGATCTTTATATAAGATGTAGAAATATAAAAATATAATTTTTATATAGAAAGAAGCGTTGTAAAAATATATGAAGTAGAAATAAAAATATGATTTTTATTTATATAAGTAGAGAATAAAAATTGGATTTTTATATATGAAGGGGCAATGTAGAAAGAATAAAATTATGATTTTTATAATTTAAACATCGAAATAAAAATTTGGTTTTTATTATGAAGATAACGAAAAAAATATGATTTTTACAATCGAGATAGCAATATAAAAATTAGATTTTTATATATGGGATAACAGCATAAAAGTTTGATTTTTAATGTATTAACATCGGATTAAAAATATAATTTTTACTATGAACAGCAGGAAAAGGTCGCATTGGAATTTCGAACAAATCCAAACAGTTCAGAAAGAAAGCACGGTGGAGTGGAAATCAAATGTGAGAACTCCTCACTTTTATTTATTTTTCTAGTTTGAAATATATACTAGGATGCACACGGTACTTAGCAGCACCCGACACCCGTCGTCCACAGACCATGGACAGCTTGTTTGTTTGATTGTATGTTGTTGTGAAAATTGGTTGTGATGTGGAATGGATAAATAAAATATTAAAAAATGGAAATAAAATATTTTATAGTTAAAAATATGATTTTTAACATGTATATGAATAAAATAAATATTTATAAACAAATCGGACGATTTGTTTATGTATATATATTTGGCTGATATTGATTGGGACGATAAATTTTATACATCGCCCAACTGCACAAATAAAATTCGTGATTTGTTGATTGAAACCCCACACGGGTATTGGGATGATATATGGCATAAACTAGTCCCAATAATTAGCTGTATGTCGATCGATTGATTGACAGGCTGTATGAGCGTTGAATATTTATTTTAATGCTTATACGGTTGTAGAATGCAATCTGGATGTTGTATGAATTTTTAATGATTATTTATCGTTATTATTGTATACATGTGATGTTGAAATCCATATAAACAAAATTATATGGTAATTGATTGGGTCTGATTCCAGTTCAGAATTATCGAATATTTTAAAATAATATTCAGAAAACATTGAAATATATAGCCGTATTAAGTAGTTAAACGCCATTTTAACACGAACGGAAATTTGGTCGATTTTATTCATTTTATAATGAATATCGAAAAGGGATTTCAAAATATGATATTTTGAAATGAATTTGAAATTCGAATTAAATTGAATAGAAATTGAATTGAAATCGAATAGAATTGAAATTCGAATTAAATTGAATAGAAATTGAATTGAAATTGATTAGAACTGAAATTCGAATTAAATTGAATAGAAATTGAATTGAATTGAAATCGATTGAATTGAATAGAAATTGAATTGAAACCGAATAGAATTGAAATTCAAATTAAATTGAATTGAAATTGAAATCGATTTAAAGTGAATTCAAAACGAATTGAAACTGAAATTGAATTGAAATCAATTTGAAATCAATTTAAAACGAATTTGTAATAGAAAATTCAATTTTGATTTGGAATTGAATATGAAGTTGAAACTGTTTTGAAAACGAATTTAAAACGATTTATAAAATACGTTTTAAAAGGAAATCGATGAAATATATATATATATATATATATATATATATATATATATATATTACATACATACATATATATATATATATATATATATACATAACGGCCTGAATAGAGCTCGCCACGCTGCGTTCAGTTCGCGAATTTCGACCATTGACTTCGAACGGACATTACGGGAGATCCGACCGTCGGATTCTCCTAAGACTGGAACCGTTGGGTTTGTATCGAAAAGAGATTTCTAAAGAATATTAGAGATTTGAAATCTTAATGATTGGATTTGGAATTATGTCCATATCAAATTTGGAAAAGGTCGCTGTAAGTGAGTTCGATGGTCGTTTATGGAAATCGACTGTACGGGCCTTGATAAAATTATTAAAAATATCCATAAATTGTGTAAAATCATATTAAATGATTTGGAAAGAATTAGGATGAAAAATTACATATTTGAAAAGATAAAAATATATTTTTATCGAAATAACTAGTTTAGAAATAAAATAATAAATCCAATATTTTTAAAATAAATAAATTGGGCTTGAAATGGTTTTAAAAATAACCAGGATTTCCAATATATGAATTGGAATGAATTTGAATCGAAATTATCCTCGGAATATTTTGATATTGGATTTCGTGATTATATAGATATTGTGGAGGAATTTGGAAGATATACATATATATATCGTTATTCCAATACGATATTTGTTGGTTTCAGAATTTGATATTGAAAATAAGCCAATACATTTTCTATTCAAAGCCTTGTATTTAATATCAAATTGGATTTTGGGTTTGTCGGGAATGGTATCTTTAATAATACTGTTCTTGAACCGAATGTAGTTAAGAAAATTAGAAACTGACTGGAGGATAATTAAGTTGAATGGTTTTTTGGGTATTGTTCTGATGTTGGTTTCGGCCTTCGGGGTTAATACTTAGGGAATGGTTCTCTTACTAATTTACGGTTAGAAACTGATTGGATTTTGGATTTGTTGTGAACTATGTTTTCAACGACATTCGTTCTTTAACCCGATTTACAGTGAAATAAGATTTGGAATTTATAAATCTTTTTATTAAGATTTAACGGAAATTTTCTATAGTAAAGTTTTCTAATTTAATATATCTAATTGGAATTGAAGTGAAATTGGTCTTTGGGTTTATCGCGAACGGTGTTTTAAACAACACTGGTTCTTTAACCCGATTAACAATAGAGTTAAGAAAATCAGAAACTAACTGGAGATTAGTCAAGTTGAATGGCTTCTTGGGTATTGATCTGATGTTGGTTTCGGCCTTTGGGGTTAATACTTAGGGGATTGTTCACTTGCTAATTTACTGTTAGAGGCTGATCGAATGAAATATGATTTTTGTTTATTGAGAACTATGTTTTAAATGACATTAGTTCTTTAACCCAGTTATAGACAGGATATGGTTCGAATTTATATCCAAAGGAAGATTAGAGGATAAATTTAAAGAATTTATCTTTGATAAAATTAATGGGAACCTTTCCCAAAGTATGTGAATATTTGAATAAAAGAATATTCAGAATTGGAATGAGGCGTATGTTGTGTTTTTGTAGCACTTGTTTATTATGTACGCGAATTATTCGAAAAGGCCGGGTTTATACCCATTTTGAAAAATTGATTCGACGATATGTCGACGATGAAGCCGGTGGTTGGAGACCGGAGGTCTTCACATCGTTTGGATGATTACTGATGTCTTGATTAGGATGTACACCCAAGCCGAGGTAATAAGCGGTGATCGTCCAGGCGTACTTGGAGATCGACGGATATGCGAGGACCTCTCCCGTGTCTTGGACATGTGGGGGAGGAATAAGGTGCCTCCGGTTTCGTTCAGACCCAGAACGGACTTATAAATGGATTGTGTGTCTAACATTGGATTTTATTCTGTGCTGATTGATTTCTATTAAATGTATATCTCTTTGGCGGCGAAGAATTTATTCTTTTTCTTAACGCCCTTCTTTGAGACATACGAGCTCGGAGGTTATATATTGATAGATATCAGTGACATGGCATGAATTGCCTGTGTGGTATGCTGAGATGCAGTGATCAAAGCTTTTGTTGAAAAGCAGAGTCTTATGGTTGATGATCAAAGCATGACTTTAATACAGCGTAGCTTTGTGTATAGCATTGATTCGCTAACCTCACACCTCGGTATGAGTTAAAAACGGGATAAGGACCGCTGGGAGAACACAACGTTTCTTTCTAGTTATGGATGGTGTCAGCGTTTTACTAGCCCTAACATCATTGATTGTTATACCTTTGTTGATGTTGAAATGTGAGGCGCCTCAGATATAGGCCTGATATGACAGGGAAACGTGTGTTCAGGAATAACCAATCCTCAAATGTAACGGAGGACTGGCCTAGCAGATTCCAAGAGCTACCCAGAGTGTGTAGTCTTGGGGAATTTGCTAGAGTGTCTCGAAGCGGTGAGGAGCTTGCCCCTGGCCTCGACTCATGACGAAAATCCAATTTCCAATACCTGATATTTCGGTTTTATTTGTAGAGCCTAGTATGGTGACATAGTGGGATGGGGAACTATGTCGTCTATGATTGATACATTTATATTTGAAGTTGTTTTCATACACTTTACACTATAATAGTATCAAAATGATTTGTTTTAAACGTACCAAGCATGTTTGGCACTTATAAGGTAAAACTCTATCCTCCGGCGTGTGTTGCATTGTGTGATGGGACTTGAGCTTATAATAGCTTCATTTTTCCAAAAAAGCATTGCGTTGTTTATTTTATGCACTTGTATTCTCGGGAGGAAACATGTTCCGTGTTATACAGGGTGGTCCCTTGAATTACTCTCTTTCAAAGTAAAGTTTCAAATAACTGTTTTAGTTCTCACACCACTCACATGACTGACCTGGAATTTATTGTTTTAACCTAAACTCTGGGTGCCCCTATTTTTCACACGGGCGGCTAGTAGCTTTGATTTTGCAGATTTATATTCACAGGATCCTGATTTACAGCTGGAATGATATCTGGAAAGCTCTGTATTCGTTTATCTCTTTCAGTTGTGTTTTTTTATTATTTTATGTTTCTATGTAATGTAATTTAAATCTCTGGTATTTCTTTGATGTATTTTATTCATTCATACTTTGTAATATTCTTGTATTTTGATGGAATTGTTGTAATAAGCAATGAAATGTTCTTCTGTTTGTGTTCTGGTTTTCTTGTCCTCAACTCAATCCGTGCTTTCCTTCGCGGGGAAGTTCGGGTCATGTCAGCTGGTATCAGAGCTATGGTTTACAGATCTCGAGAATAAGACACATTAGAATCAAACGAAAGAGTTCACTAGAAATTGGATTAGTAATATCCAATGAGAATGACTCGTTAGAGATAGGATCAGTAGTATCCTAGAACGAGTGTGAGGAGTAGTGTTTTTAAATAAAAATGAAAACAATTTTTGTTTTGAAAATTTAAACCTTATTTAACGTATTTGAATGTTTATTAGTATTGAATTTGGACAATCCAATATATAAAGATTTTGCATATACGTCTTGCAAACGTATGTTCAAATTTTTAATATACTGGATAAATATAGAATCACACTCTATTCGCCCGGGCATGATTCTGATGATAGCGATCGCATCATCAGCATCTATGCTCGAGTTTCGAAAGTGGGTTATCTATATATTTCCAATTAACTGGTGTGAGAACCAAAACAAGATAGGGTTACTTGTTGTGAATTGGCATCAAAAACATGATTTTCTGTATATGTATCAAAATTATGATTTTGAAACGTTAATTCACTAATTGATTGATGGTTATGTTGTATGGTTATTTATTTAAACCAGCATATGAAAGAACGATAAATTTAGGCCAAATTGTATCAAATAATGAACTATATTGCAAATTGCTCGGAAACGCATGCATGCACATATATATGTGTGAACAGGTCATTGCAAAGAGGCTAGAGCAGAAGAATAAAATTGTTTGCCTGACAAATAGGTACATGTTTACTAATTTCTTGGGTTTTGGATGATTTTATAAGCCGATTGGTTGTTTCTTTTTCTTTTTGGATTGGAGATGCCTGTATGGCAATTTCGGGATTTTCCCATTGCTCCCGTGCAGGGAAGGTTATGGCGAAATTTTTCAAAAATTTAGGGTGTTAGCCTATTTTTTGAAAATTTGAAAAATTCTTTGAAACTGAAAAGTTGAAGAACTTAAGCCATAATGGAAGGAATGAAAGTTGAGTTGGTTTGTAAAACAACTTTCAGCTCTGCTCCTTTTCGAGGACGAAAAGATTTTAAGTGGGGGAGAATGTAATAACCCGGAAATCTGAACCAATTTAAAATTTTTATTTTGGCAATTTTAGTGAATTTTAAATATTTAAAATGAATTATTTTAAATAATAACGACGAGATGTTTATATGGAATAGAATTAGAACGTATATATTTATTTGAATCGAAGTTAGAATATATATATTTATTTTTAATTATAAAAGGAATTGAAAATGGCGCGGTAGTTTGAAAATTCGATTTCGAATTTCAAATGAATGTACAGGATTCAAAACAATCCAGATTTTAGCGAAACCAAAAATATTAGAATCTATTTGAAAATATCTTTCGAACGAATCCGAAAAATCAAAATTTCATAGCGGGGATAAAAAGTTATGCCCAGTTGAAAATTCAGAACAGTCGCTATGGAATTTTGGCCCTTAAAAATGGAAATTTTGCAAATGACCTCCGTTTTTGACGAAACCTCTCTTGTTGGATCTGGGATGTCTAATTATTGCTAGATTCCAAAATTCATAATTTTTCGAATCAATATATGAGTGTGGCACAAGAAAACGTGTTGTAATAGTTTCTGTCAGTTTGGATCAACCAGAAAATGGCCATTTTTCAAACGGTCTCCAAATTTGACGAAATTAGTTTTTTTAGGACCGTATCGTCAAAGCATAGCAGGATTTATTTTTCTGGAATTTTTAGGGTTCGTATGTGGCCCCGGTAAATTGAAATGTGCGTTCAAATTGAATATATAGATTTAAATTTCAAATTTAGTGGAAACTGATCAAAACCACCAAATTGGCTTGCGAAACATATCCCATTGTGTTCGGAATGAGGGTAATTAGCTTGAGGCGATAGTCGTTGGGTTCGATTCTGGGTTCGAAAGAAAAAGTTACTTTTTTGATTTAAAATAAAATAAATATTAATTAGGTAGCCCTCCCTTATTTCTCTCTCCCTTCCCCCTTTCTTTTTCCTTCAGTTCATGACCGAGACCCAAAATAAAAAAAATGGACGACCGGGGAGGGGGGAAGACGGCCACCTGGGCCGCCGCGCCTTAGGCGCCCCACCCCATAAGACCCTGCGACGCCCATCCCTCTCCTCGATCCACGAAACCACGGCCCCACGGCCCCACGCCCTAATTCCACAAAACCGACCACCTCCGGCCAACTATGCTCCACGTCGGCCACCCCCGATTCCACACACCCCCACCTGGCCTCGATTGCACCACCAACGCCCCTTCTGATTTGAACAGTGAGTTTTCTATTTTCTTTTATTTTATTTCTTTTTTTTAATGAATGTAATTAATTTAATTCTTTATATGTAATTAGCAATACATGAAAAAGAAAGGATTTTAAACTAATAAAGTTTTGATTTATAAACTAGAAGAGAATTGATTTTTAGAATAAAAAAGTATGAATATGGATAAGACTATGTTTTTATATAGAAAAGTTTATATTTTCATGTATGAAAGTTTATATTCTTATTTAGAAAAAGATTATATTTTTAGTCATGAAAAGAAAGGATTTTTGGTCGGTAAAGGAAATTATTTTTACGCATATAGCTTTGTTGTAAAAATATGATTTTTAGTCGTAGGAAAATATGATTTTATGTATGGAAAGACGAAATTTTTAACAATGTAAAGGCGAGATTTTTAACAATGAAAAGAGATGATTTTTATTCATACGAATCATAAATAGATTTGATTTTAAATTATAAAAAGATTTGATTTTTAACGATATAAAGATTTTGTAACACCCCACCTCCATTAAGGTCACTCACAAAGGGAATGCCTTAACTTCAGTGGAGCGTTTTTGGTAAAAAGACACTGAATATCACAAGACAGATATAAAAATTTTGCAGCAGAAAATAAACAACTTTATTAAATCACCAAAATACTTTGTTGCATAATACCATGAGTCATAAAACCATTAAAACACTTCAGTCTTACATCATCAGAGTACATAGGTATTTAAAAGAAAACCATCATTCCCTATATTAAAGAGCAAGCCATATAAGAAACAGAGACTCGAGCCATACTTCAGAAGTAGATCCTAGAAGATGATATCCAAATCCTGACTAAACCTGGGTGTTTCCTCCCTGAGAACCTTGGGGGGGGAACGGAAGAAAAGAGGCGAAACAAACTAGGTCAGACATACGTCTGGTGAGTCCAGTAACTTTTAGCCAGTAAATAAATAAAGGTAAACATGACAGGCATACAAAGTGGATAAGAGGATTCACGGTACAGATGACAGGTATGACAGGACAAATAAGGTAAGGTGTATGTATGCTTCACTACTAACTACTCTGCACTATTACTAGTCAAATCAAGATGGGATGATCCCTTCCGCTAATTATAACGATGGTGGTAGTTTCATGTATTCCTAGCTGCTGTCATAGGTGCCGCCTGCTCCTATCTGAACTAGTCGTACCGACTACCCTCCTACTATAAATTGGTAGACTTAGGGCATACGTCCGGGTATACCCTAACCACTACCATAATCGATCGACTCCCTATTCTGAAGATACCCTGTGCTGGTCCCACAACTAGAAGGTATGACTTCCCTAAAGTGGCAACCTAAGGTGTGCACAGTTATACCTACTGGTGTCACGGTCATCTTGTCCCCCTCTGCCTGGCCCATGCATGCACATGCCCTTGGTCGTTTTGCGCCGCCCATACCATCCGTCTCATTTTGGATCTCTTACAATCAATCAGTAAGCATGCCCCTTCCCCGCCTAGTACAGAGTTCTTTACTTTGATACCCCTCCGGGTTACTGACTGAAATGGGTCCCACACAACATGATACAAGTTATCCCCTATGTCTTGTATCCCCACTAGGTTTTCTACAGACTATGTATACCCTAAGGTGTCTTTAATTACATAGCCCTCAATCAGTTATGTTCACCTATAGGTGTTTTAATACATAACCCCTATTCTACCCGTCGGTTATGCGTACCTATAGTTGTCTTTAGTACATAACTCTATCTATTCCCATTAGTTATGCGTACCCCTAAGGGTGTCTTTAATACATAACTTTACTATTTTGCCCCGGTTATGTATACCATTAGGTGTCTTTAATTACATAACCCTTTTTATCCGATTAGTTTGTGGGCCTATATGTATTAATATTACCCACCTACCCTTCAGTTGTACTTAACCCTCCCACTGATTTAATTCTATTTATTTAATGGTTAAGTTTGTGGGCCTATATATATTAATATTACCCACCTACCCATCAGTTGTACTTAACGCACCCATAATCCAATTTGTTTTAGTTAATCCTAACTCATGTCTATCATCATGCAGTCCATATGTATTAAGTTAGGTTAAGTAGTCTTTAATCAGCATTAATTAATTATTGAGACACCTAATCGTATTTCACATGCCACCAAGGCACCACTTAACCCCTCATGTCCCACTACATGTTTATCTGGTTAAGTGTTCCTTAATTCATTAGAAACGTAACCTTATAAAGACCTCCCACATTAGACTGGCATTTGTGGCAGCTGGATTTGTCGGGCAGGTCCGGGCAGTCTTACACCACAAAAGAGCCTAACCTCATGTCTTTTCAACTTTCACGCATTTAATTTATGCCTAAGATCTCCCACATTAGACTCGCATTTGTGGCAGCCGGATTTGCCGGGCAGGTCCGGGCAGTCTTACACCACAAAAGAGCCTAACCTCGTGTCTTAGACGATTAATTACACAAGATTAATTATTCCCCAATTTGAATTAATATCCCTATTCAAATTATCGATCAATTCCAAATTTAACTATGGCCATAATTGACTCAATTATGTCCATCTGTTTATGGTATGTAAAATCATACTAATTTCATCACAAATTTATTTTATGCCATTTATGGCATTTATGCCAATTCTCAATATTAAATCTTCAGACTTCAATTTCTTAAACATTCCTCTTTTGATTAATTAAGTTAATAAATTAATCCTTTCCTTTTTATAGGTTTCAATACCTATCTTATTAAAAAATTGAATTTCCTATCCATAAATGGTCATATTCAAATTATACCATTTTTACCCAATTTGACCCATGTCATAATAGGTAATTATTTATATGTTTCCCTACTAGAATCATGTGTCCAATTTACATAATTACTATGCCTATTACAAATTCCCCTTTTTCCCCGTTTCTTAGCTAGCGTAACCGTTTGCGTTTTTGGCGTCATCGAGGCTACAAGGTAGCCTCGCCATTACAATAAAATAAAGGAAATGACAAGGTCATCGTTTGAGTACAATTTTGGCATAAGCATGACAACTAGGGAAAATGACATGATAACTTCGCATATAATTATTATTCACCACATAATTAACAACTTGCATAGATTCATGATTTTGCAACATAACAACTTGCATAGGTTCATGAATTAACAACATAAGTAACACTAAAATAGGTTCATAATTCACAGCATAACAACTTGCATAGGTGACTTGCATAGGTTCATGAATTAACAACATAATTAACAACTCACATAGATTCATGTTTTACAACATGTTTAACAACTTGCATAACATAACAACTTGGATAGTTTCATGAATAATAACTTGCATATGTTCATGAATAATAACTTTTATAGGTGACTTGCATGATCTCATAACAATTTTCATAGGTTCATGATAACAACTTGCATAGATTCATAATAACGACTTGCATAGATTCATGAATTCATCACACAATAATTTACATAATTTCATGACCAACAATAACAATAAACTTGCATAACTACAAACAACATATGCCCAAATCATAGTCTACCATGATTCACTTTTATTTATTTAAACCTAAAAGTGACTAGAACTCACCGAAAAAGGGGTTTTGAGTTCTGGGATCTGAATTCTGTAATTGATTAGCGTTCCCTTGTTGTAGACAGTTTCGTTGTTGTAGTTTTAGGCTTGATTTGAATTGAATTGTTGTCTTTAATTTGCTTCTAGTTGGTTGCGGCTACTCTAGGGTTTGGAGTGACAACATGACGGCCATTGATCTAATTTTTTATTTGATTTTAGGGTTTGAGTCTACATGTCTTTTTATAGAGTTTAGGATTAGTTTAGGCCGTCCGATCAACCCAGAATTAATCCCATCCAATCAGAGCGGATCAGAAACCCTAATGAGTCAGCATACAGTCATAAATAGGTCATCAATCAAATCTTCCTGGGGGGGAGGGGGCAGGTCGACACCCACGTAGACACCCAGGTCGACCTAGTTAGGGTAGGTCGACTCCCAGGTCGACCCTATGGTCGACCTGGCCCTAGCGGGAATTTTCCCGCCTAGCCCTTCTAACTCTGAATTTTGAATTTTCTAAATCTGTTTTGAATTTTATGAAACTTCCGATGACCATAACTTCTTCATACGAAGTCCAATTCACACAAACTTGGACTCTATCTCAACCAGAATTCCGAGACGAACACAATGGCGCAACCCGTTTCCCTTAGTTCTCACGTCTGAGATTAGTTATTCTTTAATTTGTGAACATTAACATTGAAAATTACGGGGTGTCACATTCTCCCCTCCTTAAAGGATTTCGCCCCCGAAATCTCCAAGTTAAGGAGAATGCATATCCTAACATCCAAACAACCATCTACTCAACCATCAAACACAGGCATCTATTGTCCTTATAAAATTCCTAATGTTGTATGAACATAAGCAAGAAGTGTGTGTATATGTTCTCTATCTAATGCAAAATCAGGCGGTCTACTGATTCAGTTGACCTCCTTAATGCAAATCATGATAGTGTCATGTATCCATTATGTATGCGAAGGAATCCTAACGTTACATGTTATTTCTACATGTGTGCACAACCATTCATCAAAATGCAGCATCCATATGATAACACAACCATTGTTTATCCGTTAACCTAAATATGCGCACACATTTATAAGCAATATGAAAGTGATTTGAGCCGATCTAGTGCCTAATGTGTGTGTAAATGCATCCACGAGCAACCACTAGAAAACACTTGCATCCACTTGCAACCATCAAACATAACATGTCCCAAGCACATGTTTACATCCTTGAATTTCCTATCTGAAGTTCGAAGATCTGGTCGATGGGATATAAACAAATGATATAACTAAAACAAAAGCTCTATTCCCATTTGACATCGGTTAAGGGAATAATTCCATAAGTCTCAGCCCCGAAGACCGAAATCAACATCAGACTGACACCGAAAGAATTACCCCCATTAAACAATGTCAAAACTGGAGATCTATTTCACGCTTCGAGTAGAAACCCCTATCCCTCAGAAATATCCAGATACTTACAGTCTACTGGTACAGATCAGATTACAGAATGATTCTCAGAAAGCTAAGCATAACAGACCCTTGCGGGTCACAAGAAATTTTGGGGGTCTTCCCATGACAAGTTAGAAACTTAATGACCCTCCTCTCAAAATCTTGAACGTCCCTCTACTTAGAAAGCTGGTCCATTTAGAACCAACCCATAGCTCATAAACTTGAGCACACAAATGTCACATTCAAATTTTTGATGCCAAACACAGATATTTTCAACTGCTTACAAATCACTACAATTGAGCCGAACAACTAAAGGGGTTTGAAACAACTACGAGATCAGAAAAAAGACTAGTATTAAAGTGCAGAGTCTCAATGCCAGAATCCAAAAGAGTCTTAAATTCATAATCAGATAAGGAAATTAAACCTTTCACATAAATTTTTCCTATCTCTATCCATCTGCCACGAGAGCATCCACCTACCCTCTAGAAGATTCTATCCTTTGCCCTTGCCTTCTTGGGCAATCCTAAATCTGATGTCCTGTCTCATGGCACCGAAAACAACAAACCTTCTTACATGTTAACAAGTCTTTCTCTAAAGTTGCCCCCATCGCGCGGAAAACCCTACGAAGCCCGAAAGAGGATTAGCCGTAGATGTAATAACTGCGGCTACTGATGGAAGTTAGGCACTTCTTTGCCCTTCGACAAATGCCATAGTCTCATCATGCCTACGGGATCATGTCACGGTGAGGTTACCTCCCAGAAAGCCAGGAGCCCCAAAGACTCAGAAAAGAAGAAAAAAAAGGATTAAACAAAAAATCAGAAGATAGACATATGGCTTTGGGGACTATGTTTTTCAAAACAGACTTTCCTTTTTGAAAATAATTTCTTTTAAAACCTTTTTGAAAAATATTTTCAAAACTTTTATCTAATCTGGTAACCTTCAGCTCTTATACTAAGTGTTACACCCCACTTCCATTAAGGTCACTCACAAAGGGAATGCCTTAACTTCAGTGGAGCGTTTTTGGTAAAAAGACACAGAATATTACAAGACAAATATAAAAATATTGCAGCGGAAAATAAACAACTTTATTAAATCACCAAAATATTTTGTTACATAGTACCATGAGTCATAAAATCATTAAAACACTTCTGTCTTACATCATTAGAGTACATAGGTATTTAAAAGAAAAACATCATTCCCCATATTAAAGAGCAAGCCATATAAGAGACAGAGTGTCAAGCCATACTTCAGAAGTAGCTCCTAGAAGATGATATCCAAATCCTGATTAAACCTGGGTGTTTCCTCCTTGAGAACCTGAGGGGAGGGAACGGAAGAAAACAGGCGAAACAAACTAGGTCAGACATACGTCTGGTGAGTCCAGTAACTTTTAGCCAGTAAATAAATAAAGGTAAACATGACAGGCATACAAAATGGATAAGAGGATTCACGGTACATATGACAGGTATGTCAGGACAAATAAGGTAAGGTGTATGTATGCTTCACTACTAACTACTCTGCACTATTACTAGTCAAATCAAGATGGGATGATCCTTTCCGCTAATGATAACGATTGTAACACCCCGAAATTCTACAACACTAAGATTCACAAATCAAGGCAGAATTAAAAGTTAAAATCAAAACCAAGGGAAACGGGCTGCGCCATTGTGTTCGTCTTGGAATTCTGCATGAAAACGAGTCCGAGTTTGCGTAAATCGGAGTCCGTATGAGGAAGATATGGCCTCCGGAAGATTCAGTGTAGTTCAAATTTCAAAACAGGTCAAGTTCAAAATTCAAATCGGACCCAGATTGGGTTGGGCGGGAATTTTCCCGCCCAAGGCACCCAGGTCGACTGGGTAGTCGGCCTGGGTCACCCAGGTCGACTGGGTAGTCGGCCTGGGTCACCCAGGTCGACTGGGTAGTCGACCTGGGGGTCGACCCCCCCCCCCGCTTTTTCCAGTTTTCTGCACCTGGTTCGTTCTTCTGTATCCGGACGCCATTCTGACCAGATTCGTTGACTTCTACACTATATAAACAACCCTGGTCTTCTTCTCTATTCACAATTCTTTTCTATCCTTATGCTGCTTCTAAGAAAATATAAAAATAAATAATATACCAAATAAATCAAGACGAGGAGATGCTGCTTAAGACTTTCAAGAAGAGGTTCAAGTCAAGCTAGGATTTCAAGTGAAGATTCAAATGACTGCAACGACTGTTTTTCTACGAATCATAGCAACGCCATCTTTCTATTCTAATCTAATCTCTGTAAGTCAGTTATTTCTAGATTTGAACGTTTTCTTTATTTGTGACATGAAATTAAAGGAATAAAAGAGTATGCCAATTCTTTCTATTTGAATCAGTGCCTATTTCTTTGGACCAAATTAAGAACTGTTATGATTCAAGGACAAATAAGACTGTGACTATGAAACTATGGACCTTAGAACCATATGCCTCTTTGACTATGAACATTGCCTATGACTATGAACATTGCCTATGACTATGAACATTGCCTACGACTATGAACACTGCTATGACTGTGACTGTGACTTTGAGAATTATCTCCTTGACTAAGCCTATGCCTTTGATTGGGAAACATAAACTATTGCCTATGACATAACAAGGACAACTGTGATTAAACACCTATGATTCCTGACTAGGAAAGTGTTGCTTAAGTTTTGTGACTGTGAAATTGGGTCTAAACCTGATTTTTCTATTCTGTCTATTCTTGGTTTTCTTTGGTTTTAGACCTTGGGAATTTACCTATTAAGTTAGGTCTACCCATGTTCTTGAACCTACGTCTCTATTCTGTCTATTCTTGGTTTTCTTTGGTTTTAAACCTTGGGAATTTACCTATTAAGTTAGGTCTACTGTAACACCCCACCTCCGCTAGGGTCGCTCTTTCGGGGGCACTAGCTTTTGGGGGGCGTTAGAACTGGGTAAGCATGCATAATGATATATCATGGCAGAACAAGAACATAAATATATATGTTAAGCAGAGTAAATAACAGCGGAAGATTTTCAAACCATTTCAAATCAAGTCTTAGTACAACATCATGTCAATTTTCCAAATAAAATAAGTCTAGTACATAAACAACATCATCTGAAAACTGAAAAGAAAAACATAAGTAGCTATCCCCAAAGCAGAATAACCATAGCGAGCTCAAGTCCAAAGCATACATGAGCTATCCAAGAAAGCAGGTAGGATCCAAGCTAAGCTCCTGTATTCCCTCCCTGAGAACCTGGGGGGGGGAAACGGAAGGAAAGAGGCGAAAGAAAACAGGTCAGTCAAAAAGACTGGTAAGCCCTACTACGATCAGTCTATAAACTAATAAAGCTAACATCATGATGGAAACTGAGATGAACATACTGGCAATAGATAAAGGTGTCATCACATAAAGAAGATAAAGCTTTGCACCACAGTGTACTAGCAAACTAACATAACAGGTATTGATCCCTCAGCCCAAACTTTGGCCCAATTGCATGAGGTGACCTTAATACAAGGTCCAGCCCAACAGTCTAGTCGATCGGCTCCCTATAAACCTAACACGTCAAGTGTTGGTGTCCATACGGCCCACATATGGTTGTAGTCAGACTGTGCTGGGTCCACCTTCGGGTGTATCAAGCCCTTGGGTGTCAACCCCAGACACCTAAGCAATATTGCACAGTCTAAACCTACTGGTACCCGTGCCTCGAGTTTGTCCAACATCGGACTACGTGCACGTCCGTAGCCCGCCTGGACCCGCACCGCTGTACCACTCAGCCGTCGCTTTGGTCGCTTACATCAGTCCAGTAATCGTGCCCCGCCCTAACCTAGCCTCTAGGGTTGTGAATGATACCAAACTGGGATTACTGCTGGAACAGACCACGTTGCTAGGGTTTTCTAAGAGGGTTAAGTGTGGTTTAACCCCTCACTAACCATGGATTAAATTAGTTAAGTGTAACCAACAGTTCACCACTTAACCCCATTTAATCCCTCGTATCCCCAAAATTGGTTAAGTATTAGTGGGCCATGACTTAACCCTAATCATGAGGCATTAATTAATTTAATTGTGCCTTAACCTCTCACATTAGACTTTGTTGCGGTTACTAGTTAAGCCGGGCGGGTCCGGGTAGCTTTACACCACAACTTGGTCTAACCTCGGGTCCAAGGTACACATGACCAACTTCTCACATTGGGTCCTATTGTTTGTAGCAACTAGTTAAGCCAGTCGGTTCCGGGTAGGTTTACGCTACAAACTCAACCCAACCTCGAGTTGGCCACACTTATGTTTTCTAAGTGTCATGTCCACTTTATTTTCAAAACATAATTACAAGTTTAACAAATACTTGGGTAGACCTAACTTAATAGGTAAATTCCCAAGGGGTAGACCTAACTTAATAGGTAAATTCCCAATCTTATATTTTCATGTATTTTAAGTTTTACCCAAACCCCCCCCCAACGTCATTCTATCGCTTACATATTCGTCATAACGCATAAGGGATAGAAAGAGGGAACTTGGCACAATATACATGATAAATAAACATGCATAACATGTTAGACTTGCATAACTTAGTGTAGTAAACTTGCATAAACATGCATAACTTGTTAAACTTGCAAATCATGGCATAGTGAACTTGCATAAACATGCATAACTTGTTAAACTTGCAAATCATAGCATAGTGAACTTGCATAAACATGCATAACTTATCAAACATGTGTAACATAGCATAGTGAACTCGCATAAGCATGCATAACTTATTAAACATGCATAACATAGCATAGTGAACTTGCATAAACATGCATAACTTATCAAACATGTGTAACATAGCATAGTGAACTCGCATAAGCATGCATAACTTATTAAGCATGCATAACATAGCATAGTGAACTCGCATAAGCATGCATAACTTATTAAACATGCATAAATCCCAACTTTCATCACATATTAACTTTAGAGTTTCTAAAATGAAGGTAAGAGGGCTTACAAATATTATGAAGACACAAATCTACTAATAAAGATTGAGAAGCCCTTTATGCAAGCATATAAAAACCCAAAACAAAGCTCCAATTAACAAAAATCCCAAAAACTCTAGCTTAGCAATTAAAACTTGCAACTTGATGATGTATGCAAGCTAATGATCATTCATACAACTTAGAAATGCTTGTATGAACATCATAATCTTCATAGGAATGATTCATGAAGAGGTTGGAGGCTAGGGTTTTTAGGTGGAGGCCATTTGAGAATTCAATTTGACATAGTTTGGTTGCTAGAATGAATAATGAGGTTTTAGGGTAGGATTAGGGGCTTATTTATAGAAGATTAGAGTGTTTTTAGCCCTAGGATTAACCCTAGGTTAGTTTAGGGCCGTCAGATTTAGGAATTCTCTAGAACCAAGCCACAAGACCAAGCCCAAATCAAAAATGGTGCGCCAGGCAAAACTGCCCGGCCACCCCGTGTCGACAGGGCTGTCGACAGGGCAGTCGACACCCTTAGACCCCTGTCGACATGCCTGTCGACATGGGGGTCTGGGCGGGAGTTTTCCCGCCTGACGCCAGTTAGCCCTAATCCTTGTTTTTAATTTAAAATTTAAATCTGTTTTTAACATGGAAATTTCTGAAAACTTCAATGGGCCTTAACTGGGTCATACGGACTCCGATTTTCGAAAACTCGGACTCTATTTCGCGTATTTTTCCGAGACGAACGCAATGGCATAGCCCGTTTCCCTTGATTCAGATTTTAGAATTAAATTCTGCCTCGATTTATGTTATAACTGGTTATTGAAAATACGGGTTGTTACATCTACCCATGTTCTTGAACCGACGTCGTTATTTAACCCTTTTTATGCCAGTTATTATGTCTATCTTTTGCATAGCATCTTTGGTTCATTCCCTATTTTCTACGAATCTAGATTTATCTATAATCTAGATTGAATTACGATTATACGAACGGTGGGAATACGATTTGGGCAAAATGTGAAATTTAATAAAAACATAGTTATAAACTAGGAAATTAGCATAAATTGGGAACATGTATTATGGCATGTTCATAGGAATTCCAACTAGATAAATTTGACATGAACTATAGATTGTGTAACCTAAATCCAGTATCGACGTGTAAATCTAGCATTTACATGAATAGTGAACTAGAGTAATAAGTCTAGTTTGACATGAATTAGAATGTTGAATCAGAATTGGATTAGCTAAATTTGGCACGGTAAGTATATTGGCATAAATTTGAAATTGGCCATAATGGGGAGTAATTGGCAGGTTTAGCAAAATCATGGTTAGTGACACTTAATTTGGTATAGTTTACATACCAAAAGGCACAAATATGATTTAGAGGGGGAAATGGGCCATAGAAATAAATATAGACAATTTACAGAGTAATTGGGAAATAAGTAAATTAGGATTAATTTACTTATAGAATTTGTCCTAAATGAGGAAAGGCAAATTTAGACAAATTAAAGGTTTCTTAATGACATCTCTTTTAATAACGCACCAGAAAGTTCTAGGGTGACAGAGAGGATAGTGTCTAGGCTTGGGTTTGGAAAATACAAGTTTCCTGCTCTCCCTGGCTATCCCTAACTGTTCCGATGGACGGGATGGTTACTTTCTAAACCTGGTTTGAAACTTATCAAAACCCTTGAACTTAGAAAACACAAATATGCCTCACCCGAGGTTAGACTGAGTTGCGATGTAAACCTTCCCGGAACCAACCGACACATCCAGTATTCGCAACAATATCTGTCTAATGTGAGTGGTCACGGCTTTAATTTAGTTAAAGCTAGAACTAGAATGGTAGGGTTAAGTTAACTAAGACACTTAACCAATTCAACATGATAACCAGACTGGTGGGTGGGGTTAGGTTCATACAGACACTTAACACAGTTAAGCTAGAATGGGAGGGTTAAGTCCATAGGAACACTTAACCAACTTGATACAGTTAAGCTAGAATGGGAAGGCTAAGTCCGTAGGAACACTTGACCAAACTTATGGTAAAAAGACCAGATTTGTAGGGGTTGAGTAACTAAGAAAACACTTAGCCAAATTAACATGTTAACTAGGCCAAAAGGTGGGGTTAAGTAAAGTTAATACACTTAGCTGAATTAACATGTTAACTAGACTAGAGGTTGGGGTTAATTAAAATTTAATACACTTAGCCAATTTGATATGTTAGCTGGACTAGACCGTAGGGTTAAGTAAACTTGAACACTTAACCGTCAGGTTGTGATAAAGGAATAGGGCTAAGTCTAAAACATGAAGGGATAATACTTAACCATTAATAACATGTTAGTTAAAACAGACGGGCAAGGTTAAGTTAAAAAGGAACACTTAACCAACACAGGGTGAATGGGTAGGGTTAAGTAATAAATACTTAACCAATATAACTTGGTTTGTGGTAGGGTTAAGTCAACATGAGTTACTGATAACACTTAACCAATTTAACAGGACGAATGAAGAGGGTTAAGTTGGCTTGAATTGACTAATGACACTTAACCAATCCGAAATTGACGGGAAAGAGAACAAAGTAGTAAACCTTAGTAAAAAGGAGCTAAGTAGTAAACCTTAGTTAAGAAATCAACGATTCTGGAAACTAAGTGGTAAACCTTAGTTAGTAGAATTAAGTAGTAATTCTTAGTATAACATGGGAAGGAACGAATGTCCGTCTGAGTAAAAAGAAGGCTCTAACGAATTGGGTTACGAAGCCCGAGGCTTCGAGGGGACGTGAGGGTACTCTTGGTATCCCTTTGTGAGGCTGCAGATGATCCTCCTGGGCTCACATAGGTTAAGGCCTGCGTAGAAGAACCAGGGGTATGCCTTGGTTGCAATATATGGCAACCTAAAGACTAGGATGGACCGGCGTGATTCGGCGAGAAAACGGTAGCCCTGTGATAGCAACTCGTCGTCTACCATCCATCTTGAGTCAATCGAGATACATGAAGCGGAAAGGCGGAGAACTCCAAAAGACCGTATACTTTCTATCTAGTTATGGGTGAGGATGGCCTTTGGATAGTGGGGCACCGGGGGCTGGCGTATAGTTCTCATTTTTCAAGGTGTGCCTTTCATTAGTTGAGGGAGGGGTCAAGTGGCACCATAGCCACTGGAATAAAAACAGACCTTAGCATCTGCATCGGCAGATATCTGAAAGCTCCCGACCGAGTTCTGTATTCCTTGATTTTCCCTGACACAGGACTCGGGTCACACATTACAGGACATGTGCATCTAGACAAGCGATGATGATTCGCGATATATGCGTGGGGAAGTCTAGGAACATATACCACTCTAGGTAGTGTGTCCTGGACTTGGGGGCATCGTTCGACAGGTAGCATAATCCCTAGTTGGACTAGGTGGCATACACCCTGAATCCGAGAAGCGTCCAGCAGATAGCGTAAACTCTAGTTGAAACTAGAAAGCACTTGATAGAAAACCCTAGATTAGATCTAGGTAATAAATAATAAATGGATGCCTGAAGGCAATGGAAAATACAGGGATTGGGATCGCGTTGTCGTTACTATTTGGAACACTAGATAGGTGGTGCAGAGATATAGAAACCAGTATAATAAGGAAATAGCGAAGCGGCGAAAGTATTAGAGCATATCCAGTTTATCTTATCATAGTATATCTTGTGTTAATCTTGTCTAATCTTGCTGACCCTATCATCATGGTGTTATCTTGTATTCAGTTAATTCATGTCGTTTTGTTTTCCATGTTCACATGCTAGAAGTTACTGAACTTACTCAGGCTTTATGTCTGACTCTGTTTTTCTTTCGTCTTCTTTTCTTCCGTTCCCCCCACCCCCTAGGTAGTAAAGGAGGGAATAATTTAGCTCAGGTTAAATTGGACTGCCACTCTTTCCAGCTTGAAGAATTGTCGAAGTTTGCTTGGATTCTCTTTTCAGATGCTATGGCTGGCTCTTGCTAAAATCGGGGAATATAAATGTTGTTTTTATGCTTCTTTATTTTGTAAGACAGAAGATACTCTGATATTGTAAAGAAACCATTGTACAAATCATTTTATCAATAAAGCAAAGTTTCATTTTCCGCTGTTTAATTTTTGTCTGTCTTGTAATTTATCTGCATCTTTTACCCTAAATGCTCCATAGAACTTAGTGCATTCCCTTTGTGAGTGACACTAACGGATGTGGGGTGTTACAGTGGTAACAGAGCTGAAGGTTACCAGATCGGATAAAGGATTTGAAAAATTATTTTCAAAACGGTTTTAAAAGAAGCATTTTCAAAAGAACAGGTTTGTTTTAAAAAGGCATATTCCCCAAAGCCATACGCACTATCTTCTCTTCCTCTGTTTAAATTCTTGTCTCCTTCTTTCCTGAGTCTCCGGGGCTCCTGGCTTTCTGGGAGGTAACCTCATCGATGGGGAAGTAGTGCCCGACTTCCATCTATAGTCGTAGTAGTTTCACTTGCGGCCAGTTTTCTTTCAAGTTTTGTAGGAGTTTCAGTGCGATGGAGGCAGCTTTCGAGAGATTTGTCAACATGGTTACACACGGAAGGGGATGAGGAGTTTGGCTAGGGAGTACAACTCTAGGATGAAGAATTCATGGATGTAGATTTAGCTCATGAAGGAGGAAGAAATTATAAAACCTAAGACAAGAGGAAGTATCTTTGCTAGGGTATGATAGGGCATATAGTTAAGGACAAGGGCAAGAACAAGGAACAAGATTTTCAGAAGGGCAAGTACATACTTTCACCACCAAGCGTACCTAGGAGAAAGGTAGTAAAATTTTATTGGAAGAGTCTAGTTTTGCTGTTCATACTCTTTCCTTTGGTTTTAGCACTTCGCATTTGTTCATATCCACTTCCATAGTTGAGTCTCTGCACCATAGTACTTGTATAGTAGAAAGATCCCACTAGAGTCTCAAATCCAATTGGTGGTTCGACCAGTTTATTTTTGTTAGTAGGGATTTGAGAATAGCTATCGAGTTTGCTTATATCATCTCACGTAGATCGTCTAAATTCGGAGGAGATATTCCTTGGGTGCTTGTCAGATATTGGTTTAGGCCTTTGGGGCTTGTACTTGAGGAATGTCGAGTTCGGCTAGGATGGGTTGCGTGAGAGATGAATAGTTGTGGCAGGCACTCTAAAAAGCACGTAGTAACCTTTCGACCCTTATAGTTATTGCACGGTGGATAAGAGGGAGACCTCTAATCATCTTAGTACATACACTTGGTACCGTGATTGACATCTGTTTATTTTGGAAATGGAGATCGGAGACTTCACAATCATGAAGTTAAATTAGTTAAGACACAGTGGAGTAAAGCTCAAGAAGGCTAGATACTAGCGTCATACCCTTTTTCTTAAGAGTGCATCCTTGATTTCTTTGTTTAGGAGCTTTACGCATAATTGTTTCTCTCTTTCCAAAGTATATCACCTAGGTCGTATCTTCGATCCTTAGGTAGAAGCCAATGGATGTAAACATGTATTTGAAACATGTTATGGTTGATGGTTGCAAGTGGTTGCTAATGGTTACTCGTCAATGCATATGCATACGTATTAGGCACTAGATCAGTTCGGACGCTTTCATATTGCATTTACAGATATGTATTTGTTTGTAAATTGAACTTGATATGTTATCATATGGATGTTCCATATGGATGAATGGCTATGCACACATGAAGTATTTAAATAACTAGGGATGCTTGCATACATGATTGGAGGCATGGCACTGACATGATTTGCATTAAGGAGGTCAACTGAATCAGTAGACCGCCTGATTTTGCATTAGATAAAGACATATATACACACACTATGCATATGAACATGAAAGCATTAGAAATCTTTTAAGGACAATGAATGCATGTGATTGAATGGTTGAGTAGATGGGTGATTAGATGGTAGGTCACATTCTTCCTAACTTGAAGATTTCAGGGACGAAATCCTTTTAAGTGGGGGAGAATGTAACACCCCGAAATTCTGCAACACTAAGATTCACAAATCAAGGCAGAATTAAAAGTTAAAATCAAAACCAAGGGAAACGGGTTGCGTCATTGCGTTCGTCTCGGAATTCTGCATGAAAACGAGTCCGAGTTTGCGTAAATCGGAGTCCGTATGAGGAAGATATGGCCTCCGGAACATTCAGCGAAGTTCAAATTTCAAAACAGGTCAAGTTCAAAATTCAAATCGGACCCAGATTGGGCTGGGCGGGAATTTTCCCGCCCAAGGCACCCAGGTCGACTGGGTAGTCGACCTGGGGGTCGACCCCCCCCCGCTTTTTCCAGTTTTCTGCACCTGGTTCGTTCTTCTGTACCCGGACGCCATTCTGACCAGATTCGTTGACTTCTACACTATATAAACAGCGCTGGTCTTCTTCTCTATTCACAATTCTTTTCTATCCTTATGCTGCCTCTGAGAAAATATATAAATAAATAATATATAAAATAAATCAAGACGAGGAGATGCTGCTTAAGACTTTCAAGAAGAGGTTCAAGTCAAGCTAGAATTTCAAATGAAGATTCAAACGACTACAACGACTGTTTTTCTACGAATCATAGCAACGTCATCTTTCTATTCTAATCTAATCTCTGTAAGTCAGTTATTTCTAGATTTGAACGTTTTCTCTATTCGTGACATGAAATTAAAGGAATAAAAGAGTATGCCAATTCTTTCTATTTGAATCAGTGCCTATTTCTTTGGACCAAATTAAGAACTGTTATGATTCAAGGACAAATAAGACTGTGACTATGAAACTATGGACCTTAGAACCATATGCCTCTTTGACTATGAACATTGCCTATGAATATGAACATTGCATATGACTATGAACATTGCCTACGACTATGAACACTGCCTCTGACTGTGACCGTGACTATGAGAATTATCTCCTTGACTAAGCCTATGCCTTTGATTGGGAAACATAAACTATTGCCTATGACATAACAAGGACAACTATGATTAAACACCTATGATTCCTGACTAGGAAAGTGTTGCTTAAGTTTTGTGACTGTGAAATTGGGTCTAAACCTGATTTTTCTATTCTATCTATTCTTGGTTTTCTTTGGTTTTAGACCTTGGGAATTTACCTATTAAGTTAGGTCTACCCATGTTCTTGAACCTACGCCTCTATTCTGTTTATTCTTGGTTTTCTTTGGTTTTAGACCTTGGGAATTTGCCTATTAAGTTAGGTCTACCCATGTTCTTGAACCGACATCGTTATTTAACCCTTTTTACGCCAGTTATTATGTCTATCTTTTGCATAGCATCTTTGGTTCAGTCCCTATTTTCTATGAATCTAGATTTATCTATAATCTAGATTGAATCATGATTATACGAACGGTGGGAATACGATTTGGGCAAAATATGAAATTTACTAAAAACATAGTTATAAACTAGGAAATTGGCATAAATTGGGAACATGTATTATGGCATATTCATAGGAATGCAAATTGGATAAATTTGACATGAACTATAGATTGTGTAACCTAAATCTAGTATCGACGTGTAAATCTAGCATTTACATGAATAGCGAACTAGAGTAATAAGTCTAGTTTGACATGAATTAGAATGTTGAATCGGAATTGGAATAGCTAAATTTGGCACGGTAAGTATATTGGCATAAATTTGAAATTGGCCATAATGGGGAGTAATTGGCAGGTTTAGCAAAATCATGGTTAGTGACACATAATTTGGTATAGTTTACATACCAAAAAGCATAAATATGATTTAGAGGGGGAAATGGGCCATAGAAATAAATATAGACAATTTACAAAGTAATTGGGAAATAAGTAAATTAGGATTAATTTACTTATAGAATTTGTCCCAAATGAGGAAAGGCAAATTTAGACAAATTAAAGGTTTCTTAATGACATCTCTTTTAGTAACACACCAGAAAGTTCTAGGGTGACAGAGAGGATAGTGTCTAGGCTTGGGTTTGGAAAATACAAGTTTCCTGCTCTCCCTGGCTATCCTTAACTGATCCGATGGACGGGATGGTTACTTTCAAAACCTGGTTTGAAAACTTACCAAAACCCTTGAACTTAGAAAACACGAATATGCCTAACCCGAGGTTAGACTGAGTTGCGATGTAAACCTGCCCAGAACCAACCGGCACATCCAGTATTCGCAACAATATCTGTCTAATGTGAGTGGTCACGACTTTAATTTAGTTAAAGCTAGAACTAGAATGGTAGGGTTAAGTTAACTAAGACACTTAACCAATTCAACATGATAACCAGACTGGTGGGTGGGGTTAGGTTCATACAGACACTTAACACAGTTAAGCTAGAATGGGAGGGTTAAGTCCATAGGAACACTTAACCAACTTGATACAGTTAAGCTAGAATGGGAAGGCTAAGTCCGTAGGAACATTTGACCAAACTTATGGTAACAAGACCAGATTTGTAGGGGTTGAGTAACTAAGAAAACACTTAGCCAAATTAACATGTTATCTAGACCGAAAGGTGGGGTTAAGTAAAGTTAATACACTTAGCCGAATTAACATGTTAACTAGACTATAGGTTGGGGTTAATTAAAATTTAATACACTTAGCCAATTTGATATGTTAGCTGGACTAGACCGTAGGGTTAAGTAAACTTGAACACTTAACCGTCAGGTTGTGATAAAGGAATAGGGCTAAGTCTAAAACATGAAGGGATAATACTTAACCATTAATAACATGTTAGTTAAAACAGACGGGCAAGGTTAAGTTAAAAAGGAACACTTAAACAACACAGGGTGAATGGGTAGGGTTAAGTAATAAATACTTAACCAATATAACTTGGTTTGTGGTAGGGTTCAGTCAACATGAGTTACTGATAACACTTAACCAATTTAACAGGACGAATGAAGAGGGTTAAGTTGGCTTGAATTGACTAATGACACTTAACCAATCCGAAATTGACGGGAAAGAGAACTAAGTAGTAAACCTTAGTAAAAAGGAGCTAAGTAGTAAACCTTAGTTAAGAAATCAACGATTCTGGAAACTAAGTGGTAAACCTTAGTTAGTAGAATTAAGTAGTAATTCTTAGTATAACATGGGAAGGAGCGAATGTCCGTCTGAGTAAAAAGAAGGCTCCAACGAATTGGGTTACGAAGCCCGAGGCTTCGAGGGGACGTGAGGGTACTCTTGGTATCCCTCTGTGAGGCTGCAGATGATCCTCCTGGGCTCACAGAGGTTAAGGTCTGCGTAGAAGAACCAGGGGTATGCCTTGGTTGCAATATATAGCAACCTAAAGACTAGGATGGACCGACGTGATTCGGCGAGAAAACGGTAGCCCTGTGATAGCAACTCGTCGTCTACCATCCATCTTGAGTCAATCGAGATACGTGAAGCGGAAAGGCGGAGAACTCCAAAAGTCCATATACTTGCTATCTAGTTATGGGTGAGGATGGCCATAGGATAGTGGGGCACCAGGGGCCAGCGTATAGTTCTCATTTTTCAAGGCGTGCCTTTCATTAGTTGAGGGAGGGGTCAAGTGGGACCATAGCCACTGGAATAAAAACAGACCTTAGCATCTGCATCGACAGATATCTAAAAGCTCCCGACCGAGTTCTGTATTCCTTGATTTGCCCTGACACAGGACTCGGGTCGCACATTACAGGACATGTGCATCTAGACAAGCGATGACGATTCGCGATATATGCGTGGGGAAGTCTAGGAACATATACCACTCTAGGTAGTGTGTCCTAGACTTGGGGGCATCGTTCGATAGGTAGCATAATCCCTAGTTGGACTAGGTGGCATAAACCCTGAATCCGAGAAGCGTCCAGCAGATAGCGTAAACTCTAGTTGAAACTAGAAAGCACTTGATAGAAAACCCTAGATTAGATCTAGGTAATAAATAATAAATGGATGCCTGAAGGCAATGGAAAATACAGGGATTGGGATCGCGTTGTCGTTACTAGTTGGAACACTAGATAGGTGGTGCAGAGATATAGAAACCAGTATAATAAGGAAATAGCGAAGCGGCGAAAGTATTAGAGCATATCCAGTTTATCTTATCTTAGTATATCTTGTGTTAATCTTGTCTAATCTTGCTGACCCTATCATCATGGTGTTATCTTGTATTCAGTTAATTCATGTCATTTTGTTTTCCATGTTCACATGCTAGAAGTTACTGAACTTACTCAGGCTTTATGTCTGACTCTGTTTTTCTTTCGTCTTCTTTTCTTCCATTTCCCCCCTGGTAGTAAAGGAGGGAATAGTTTAGCTCAGGTTAAATTGGACTGCCACTCTTTCCAACTTGAAGAATTGTCGAAGTTTGCTTGGATTCTCTTTTCAGATGCTATGGCTGGCTCTTGCTAAAATCGGGGAACATAAATGTTTTTTTTATGCTTCTTTATTTTGTAAGACAGAAGATACTATGATATTGTAAAGAAACCATTGTACAAATCATTTTATCAATAAAGCAAAGTTTCATTTTCCGCTGTTTAATTTCTGTCTGTCTTGTAATTTATCTGCATCTTTTACCCTAAATGCTCCACAGAACTTAGGGCATTCCCTTTGTGAGTGACACTAACGGATGTGGGGTGTTACAACGATGGTGGTAGTTTCGTGTATTCCTAGCTGCTGTCATAGGTGCCGCCTGCTCCTATCTCAACTAGTCAGACCCACTACCCTCCTACTATAAATTGGTAGACTTAGGGCATACGTCCAGGTATACCCTAACCACTACACTAATCGATCGGCTCCCTACTCTGTAGATACCCTGTGCTGGTCCCACAACTAGGGGGTATCACTACCCTAAAGTGGCAACCTAAGGTGTGCACAGTTATACCTACTGGTGTAACGGTCGTCTTGTCCCCCTTTGCCCGGCCCATGCACGGACATGTCCCCGGCCGGTTTGCGCCGCCCACACCATCCGTCTCGTTTTGGATCTCTCACAATCAATCAGTAAGCGTGCCCCTTCCCCGCCTATTATGGAGTTCTTTACTTTGATACCCCTCCGGGTTACTGACTGAAGTGGGTCCCACACAACATGATACAAGTTCTCCCCTATGTCTTGTATCCCCACTAGGTTTTCTACTGACTATGTATACCCTAAGGTGTCTTTAATTACATAGCCCTCAATCAGTTATGCGTACCTATAGGTGTCTTTAATACATAACCCCTATTCTACCTATTGGTTATGCGTACCTATAGGTGTCTTTAATACATAACCCCTATTCTACCTATCGGTTATGCGTACCTATAGGTGTCTTTAATACATAACTCCATCTATTCCTATTAGTTATGCGTACCCCTAAGGGTGTCTTTAATACATAACTTTACTATTTTGCCTCGGTTATGTATACCATTAGGTGTCTTTAATTACATAACCCTTTTTATCCGATTAAGTTTGTGGGCCTATATGTATTAATATTACCCACCTACCCTTCAGTTGTACTTAACCCTCCCACTGATTTAATCCTATTTATTTAATGTTAAGTTTGTGAACCTATATATATTAATATAACCCACCTACCCATCAGTTGTACTTAATCAACCCACAATCCAATTCGTTTTACTTAACCCTAACTCATGTCTATCATCATACTGTCCATATGTATTAAGTTAGGTTAAGTAGTCTTTAATCATCATTAATTAATTATTGAGACAACTAATCGTATTTCACATGCCATCCAAAGCACCCACTTAACCCCTTATGTCCCACTACATGTTTATCTGGTTAAGTGTTTCTTAATTCATTAGGACCGTAACCTTATAAAGACCTCCCACATTAGACTGGCATTTGTGGCAGTTGGATTTGCCGATCGGGTCCGGGCAGTCTTACACCACAGAAGAGCCTAACCTCGTGTCTTTACAACTGTCACGCATTTAATTTATGCCTATGACCTCCCACATTAGACTGGCATTTGTGGCAGCTGGATTTGCCGGGCGGGTCCGGGCAGTCTTACACCACAAAAGAGCCTAACCTCGTGTCTTAGATGATTAATTACACAAGATTAATTATTCCCCAATTTGAATTAATCTCCCTATTCAAATTATCAACCAATTCCAAATTTAACTATGGCCATAATTGACTCAATTATGTCCATCTGTTTGTGGTATGTAAAATCATACCAATTTCATCATAAATTTATTTTATGCCATTTAAGGCATTTATGCCAATTCTCAATATTAAATCTTCAGACTTCAATTGCTTAAACATTCCACTTTTGATTCATTAAGTTAATTAATTAATCTTTTCCTTTTTATAGGTGTCAATACCTATCTTATTAACAATTTGAATTTCCTGTCCATAAATGGTCATATTCAAGTTATACCATTTTTACCCAATTTTACCCATGTCATAGTAGGTAATTATTTATATGTTTCCCTACTAGAATCATGTGTCCAGTTTACATAATCACTATGCCTATTACAAATTCCCCCTTTTCCCCGTTTCTTAACTAGTGTAACTGTTTGCGTTTTTGGCATCATCGAGGCTACAAGGTAGCCTCGCCATAACAATAAAATAAAGGGAATGACAAGGTGATCGTTTCAGTACAATTTTGGCATAAGCATGACAACTAAGGAAAATGACATGATAACTTCGCATATAATTATGATTCACCACATAATTAACAACTTGCATAGATTCACGATTTTGCAACATAACAACTTGCATAGGTTCATGAATTAACAACATAAGTAACACTAACATAGGTTCATGATTCACAACATAACAACTAGCATAGGTGACTTGCATAGGTTCATGAATTAACAACATAATTAACAACTCACATGGATTCATGTTTTACAACATGTTTAACAACTTGCATAACATAACAACTTGCATAGTTTCATGAATAATAACTTGCATAGGTTCAGGAATAATAACTTATATAGTTGACTTGCATGATCTCAAAACAATTTGCATAGGTTCATGATAACAACTTGCATAGATTCATAATAACGACTTGCATAGATTCATGAATTCATCACACAATAACTTACATAATTTCATGACCAACAATAACAATAAACTTGCATAACTACAAACAACATATGCCCAAATCATAGTCTACCACGATTCACTTTTATTTATTTAAACCTAAAAGTGACTAGAACTCACCGAAAAAGGGGTCTTGAGTTCTGGGATCTGAATTCTGTAACTGATTAGCATTCCCTTGTTGTAGATAATTTCGTTGTTGTAGTTTTAGGCCTGATTTGAATTGAATTATTGTCTTTAATTTGCTTCTAGTTGGTGGCGGCTACTCTAGTGTTTGGAGTGACAACGTGACGGCCATTGATCTAATTTTTTATTTGATTTTAGGGTTTGAGTCTACATGTCTTTTAGAGTTTAGGATTAGTTTAGGCCGTCCGATCAACCCAGAATTAATCCCAGCAAATCAGAGCAGATCAGAAACCCTAATGAGTTAGCATACAGTCATAAACAGGTCATCACTCAAATCTGCCCGAGGGGGGGCAGGTCGACACCTAGGTCGACCTATGGTCGACCTGGTTTGGGTAGGTCGACCCCTGGTCGACCCTACGGTCGACCTGGCCCTGGCGGGAAATTCCCCGACTAGCCCATCTGACTCTGAATTTTGAATTTTCGAAATCTGTTTTGAATTTTCTGAAACTACCGATGGCCATAACTTCTTCATACGAAGTCCAATTCACGCAAACTCAGACTCTATATCAACCAGAATTCCAAGGCGAACACAATGGCGCAACCTGTTTCCCTTAATTCTCACGTCTGGGATTAGTTATTCTTTAGTTTGTGAACATTAACATTGAAATTTACGGGGTGTTACAGATTTGATCTTTAGAAGTATAAAAATAGGATTTTTACTCATAATCAAAATATGATTTTTATATAATAGAAATAATAAAAATATGATTTTTATATTTTAGGAATAATAAAAATTTGATTTTTATTTATGTATGATAATAAAATTATGATTTTTATATGATATAGATAGTAAAAATTCGATCTTTATATAAGAAGTATAAATATAAAAATATAATTTTTATATAGAAAGAAGCGTTGTAAAAATATATGAAGTAGAAATAAAAAAATGATTTTTATTTATATAAGTAGCGATGAAAAATTGGATTTTTATATATGACGAGGCGATGTAAAAATATGATTTTTATATTATAGAAAGAATAAAAATATGTTTTTTATAATGTAAACATCGAAATGAAAATTTGGTTTTTATTATGAAGATAACGAAATAAAAATATGATTTTTACAATTGACATAGCAATATAAAAATTTGATTTTTATATATGGGACAACAGCATAAAAGTTTGATTTTTAATGTATTAACATCGAATTAAAAATATAATTTTTACTATGAACAGCGGGAAAAGGTCGCATTGGAATTTCGAACAAATCTAAATAGTTCAGAAAGAAAGCACGGCGGAGTGGAACTCAAATATGAGAACTCCTCACTTTTATTTTATTTTTCTAGTTTGAAATATATACTCTGATGCAGACGGTGCTTAGCAGCACCCAACACCGGTCGTCCACAGACCATGGATGGCTTGTTTGTTTGATTGTATGTTGTTGTGAAAATTGGTTGTGATGTGAAATGGATAAATCAAATAATCATAAATGGAAATAAAATATTTTATAGTTAAAAATATGATTTTCAACGTGTATATGAATAAAATAAATATTTATAAACAAATCGGACGATTTGTTTATGTACACATATTTGGCTGATATTGATTAGGACGATAAATTTTACACGTCATCCAACTACACAAATACAATTCGTGATTTGTTAATTGAAACCCCACACGGGTATTGGGATGAAATATGACATACTAGTCCAAATAATTAGCTGTATGTCGATCGATTGATTGACAGGCTGTATGAGCATTAAATATTTATTTTAATGCTTATACGGTTGTAGAATGCACTCTGGATGTTGTATGAATTTTTAATGATTGTTTATCATTATTATTGTATACGTGTGATGTTGAAATCCATATAAATAAAATTATATGGTAATTGATTGAGTCTGATTCCAGTTCAGAATTATCGAATATTTTAAAATAATATTTAGAAAACATTGAAATGTAAAGCCGTGTTATGTAGTTAAACGCCATTTTAACACGAACGGAAATTTGGTCGATTTTATTCATTTTATAATGAATATCGAAAAGGGATTTCAAATCTGATATTTTGAAATGAATTTGAAATTCGAATTAAATTGAACTGAAATCGAATAGAATTGAAATTCGAATTAAATTGAATAGAAATTGAATTGAAATCGAATAGAATTGAAATCGATTGAATTGAATAGAAATTGAATTGAAATCGAATAGAATTGAAATTCGAATTAAATTGAACAGAAATTGAAATTGAATTGAAATCGATTTAAAGTGAATTGAAAACAAATTGAAATTGAATTGAAATCAATTTGAAATGAATTTAAAACGAATTTATAATGGAAAATTCAATTTTGATTTGGAATTGAATATGAAGTTGAAACTGTTTTGAAAACAAATTTAAAACGATTTATAAAATACGTTTTAAAAGAAATCGACGAAATATATATAATATATAAATTATATATATAATGTCCTGAATAGAACACGCCGCACTGTGGCAGTTCGCGAATTTCGACCATTGACTTCGAACGGACATTACGGGAGATTCGACCTTCGGATTCTCCTTAAACCAGAACCATTGGGTTCGTATCGAAAAGTGCTTTCTAACGGATATTAGAGATTTGAAATCCTAACGGTTGGATTTGGAATTATGTCCAAATCAAATTTGGAAAAGGTCGCTGTAAGTGTAGTTCGATGGCCGTTTATGGAAATCGACTGTACGGGCCTTGATAAAATTATTAAAAATATCAATAAATTGTGTAAAATCATAATAAATGATTTGGAAAGAATTGGGATGAAAAATTCCATATTTTAAAGGATAAAAATATATTTTTATCAAAATGAACTAGTTTTGAAATAGAATAATAAATCCAATAAAATTATAAAATAAATAAATTGGGCTTTAAATGGTTTTAAAAATAACCAGGATTTCCAATATATGAATTGGAATGGATTTGAATCGAAATTATCCTCTGAATATTTCGATATTGGATTTCGTGATTGTATGGATGTTGTGGAGGAATTTGGAAGATACATATATATATATATATAAATATATATCGTTATTATTATACAATATTTGTTGGTTTCAGAATTTGATATTGAATATAAGCCGATATATTTTCTGTTCAGAGCCTTGTATTTAATATCAAATTGGATTTTGGGTTTGTCGTGAATGGTATCTTTAATAATACTGTTCTTGAACCGAATGTGGTTAAGAAAATTAGAAACTGACTGGAGGTTAGTTAAGTTGAATGGTTTCCTGGGTATTGGTCTGATGTTGGTTTCGGCCTTCGAGGTTAATAATTAGGGAATTGTTCTCTTACTAATTTACGGTTAGAGACTGATTGGATTTTTGGTTTTTTATGAACTGTGTTTTCAATGACATTCGTTCTTTAACCCAATTTACAGTGAAATAAGGTTTGGAATTTATAAATCTTTTTATTAAGATTTAACGGAAATATTCCAAAGTAAAATTTCCGAATTTAATATATCTAATTGGAATTGAAGTGAAATTGGTCTTTGGATTTATCGCGAACGGTGTTTTAAATAACACTGGTTCTTTAACCCGATTAACAATAGAGATAAGAATATTAAAAACTAACTGGAGATTAGTCAAGTCGAATGGCTTCTTGGGTATTGATCTACTGTTGGTTTCGGCCTTCAGGGTTAATACTTAGGTGATTGTTCACTTGCTAATTTACGGTTAGAGGCTGATGGAATGAAATATGATTTGGGTTTATCGTGAACTGTGTTTTAAATGATTTTAGTTCTTTAACCCAGTTAAAGATAGGATATGGTTTGAACTGATATCCAACAGAAGATTAAAATATAAATTTAAAGAATTTATCTTTGATAAAATTAATGGGAACCTTTCCCAAAGTATGTGAATATTTGAATAAAAGAATATTCATAATTGGAATGAGGCGTATGTTGTGTTTTTATAGCAATTGTTTATTATATATGCGAGTTATTCGGAAAGGCCGGGTTTACACCCATTTTGAATAACTGATTCGACGATATGTCGACGATGAAGACGGTGGTTGAAGACCGGAGTTCTTCACATCGTTTGGATGATTACTTATGTCTTGATTGGGCTGTACACCCAAGCCGAGGTAATAAGTGGTGATCTTCCAGGCTTACTTGGAGATCGACGGATACGCGAGGACCTCTCCCCTGTATTGGACATGTGGGGGAGGAATAAGGTGCCTCCGGTTTCGTTCAGACCCAGAACGGACTTATAAATGGATTGTGTGTTTAACATTGGATTCTATTCTGTGTTGATTGATTTCTATTGAATGTATATCTGTTTGGCGGCGGAGAATTTGTTCTCTTGCTTAACACCCTTCTCTGAGATGTACGAGCTTAGAGGTTATATATCAATAGATATCAGTTGCATGGCATGAATTTCCTGTGTGGCATGCTGAGATGCAGTGATCAAGGCTTTTGTTGAAAAGAAGAGTCTTGTGGTTGTTGATCAAAGCACGGCTTTAATACAGCGTAGCTTTGTGTATAACGTTGATTCGCGAGCCTCACACCACAGTATGAGTTAAAAACGGGATAAGGACCACTGGGAGAACACGACGTTTCTTTCTAGTTATGGGTAGTGTCAGCGTTTTACTAGCCCTGACATCGTTGATTATTATACCTTTGTGGATGTTGGAATGCGAGTGGCCTAGGATATAGGTCCGATAGGACCGGGAAACGTGTGTTCAGGAATAACCAATCCTCAAATGTAACGGAGGACCGGCCCAGCCGATTCCAAGGGATAACCAAAGTGTGTAGTCCTGGGGAATTTGCTAGAGTGTCTCAAAGCAGTGAGGAGCTTGCCCCTGGCCTCGACTCATGATGGAAATCCAATTTTCAATACGCGATATTTCGATTTTATTTGTAGAGCCTAGTATGGCGACATAGTGGGATGGGGCGCTATGCCGTCTATGATTGATACATTTATATTTGAAGTTGTTTTCATACACTTTACACTATAATAGTATCAAAATGATTTGTTTTAAACGTGCAAAGCATGTTGGCTATTATAAGGTTAAACTGTATCCTCCGGTTTGCGTTGCATTGTGTGATGGGACCTGAGTCATATAATAGCTTCATTTTTCCAAAAAGCATTGCGTTGTTTATTATATGCACTTGTATTCTCGGGAGGAAACCCGTTCCGTGATATACGACGTGGTCCCTTGAATTACTCTCTTTCAAAGTAAAGTTTCAAATAACTGTTTTAGTTCTCACACCAGTCACATTATTGACATAGAGTTTATTGTTTTAACCTAAACTATGGGTGCCCCTATTTTCCACATGGGCGGCTAGTAGTTTTGGTTTTGCAGATTTATATTCACAAGATCTTGATTTACAGCTGGAACGATATCCGGAAAGCTCTGTATCCGTTTATCTCTTTCAGTTGTGTTTTGTATTATTTTCCGCTGCTATGTAATGTAATTTAAATCTCTGATATTTCTCTAATGTATTTTATTCATTCATACTCTGTAATATTCTTGTATTCTGATGGAATTGTTGTACTAAGCAATGAAATATTCTTCTGTTTATTTTCTGGTTTGTCTTATCCTCAACTCAATCCGTGCTTTCCTTCGCGCGGAAGTTCGGGTCGTGTCATCTTTGTCTTTTCTGTAGGATACCAGAGCAAACCAACACGACTTTCGATATATTAGTATTTTGAAAAAAAATCGGTCTGTCTGAATTCGAGTTGTTACATCTGGTATCAGAACTTAGGTTTAGGATTCCCGTATAGTTAGTGAGTAAATGTATTTGTATTTTTAAAAATATAAATGTTATATATATACACACACACCTCGATCCATAGAGGAACCCACTAAATAGAAAGAGTATAATATGGTGAGAACTGGGATATCTGTTTTGTGCACTAAAGGAACTAATATGGAAATTTGAGACCCTTAGGAAATTTGGGTGGGAAGTGTACAATATTTTTTTTGAAATAGAGAAAAGAGGATCCCATATGTTACTATTTCAGATTAGTAGGTTTGGCAGTAAAAACTTATAAATTGGAAAATATTAAAAAGAGAAAAATCGATTAGGAATATATATGGTTGAGAGAATTGACTTTGTGGGAGCATCTAGAAAAGTCTCGGAAAATTGAAAGCCCTCTTTGAGTCTAACCTCATTGTTAACTTTTAAGAACTTGAAATTTAAAAAAGCTTTTAGATGATGTTTTGTAGTGTTTTTAGGTTTTAATCTTAAAATTTATTGTTTTAAAATATGTAAAAAACATATTAGAAAAGTAAGAGAAGTTGTGAATATAATTGAGAAATAGTTATCCTTGTCTACTCCAGTTTTTTTTATTTAAAAAAAAATGATGAGTTGCATTTTTTTATAAAATGACATGTTTTATGGTTTGGCAAAAGTAAGTTTTGGTGACAAAAATAAAGTTTCGACACTTTTAATTTTTGGAAGAAAAGTGAAATGAAAAGGCCAAACCATGTTTTAAAAGTATGGAGTAGGTGAGGATTAGTGCCTAGTGAAGACGAGGAATAGTTTTAAGGCTATAAAGTAAGTAGCAAGAATTATCTTGGAATAATGGTAAGTTCCCTTAGAACTCATAAGCACTGAAAAGCCTAGGGTGTTGCCCGAAATAATTGTTGGTATAAATCTTGGACTAGTGGTGACTACTAGATAGAAAAAAGGGGCAAGTAAGTGTTTAGATCCTGTTGCTAATTTTCATGTTAGGGGTAAACCCGTTATTACATTTCTGTTAGGATATGTCTGTTATTTTATTCATGTTGGGTAGTTAGGGTAACACCTAAACCCGTCATTGATCCTGTCGTTCAAGCTTGCTATCTGAGGGAGACATAGTCCCGAGATTCTTGGTAGTAGTAGCTATGTAGAGTGTCTGTTTTCCTATTTTTAGTTGAAGGCTTATTTGAAATTAAACTTTGATCAGATGATTAAATAAGCTAAGAAAAGAGAAATGATACAACCAAATAGGCAACAACAAACTCAGTAAAGCAACAAACATGGCAGTTAAAGAAAAATGGAAAACCATGAGAAAAGATGGATAAGAATGAAACATTTCAAGATTAGACGAAAAAGAAAAGCTGTAACAAAGAAAATTTTCTTATGTGGGTTGTGCTTGGATAGTAGGGGAATCTTTATAGATAGTTACATAAAATCCATATACGGTTGGAAAAAGGTACATAAAAGAAAAACAGAAGATGTGAAGTTTTCCGTTTTCCACCTTTTTATAACATAAGAAATCGAATTTAAAAAATTAGATTTTTCTGAAATTCGAAAAATAACATTGCATGGTAGGGTTTTGGATGCAAAAATTGGATGAACTACGCTCTTCTTCAGTAAGAGTGTGGGAAAGTTTGGATGAAAATGTATTTTTGATCTTCAAAATATTGCATTCATGTAGAACTGCTAGAATATTTAGGATGTGCGCATCATATTTTAAAAAGATTTTTGAAAAACTTGCATACACATAGGAGGTACTGCTTAGGCATACATGTATTATTAAGTTGTATTTCACTTTTCACAAGTGCACAATGTTCGCAAAAATTGGATGCACACACGATGGATGTATATTATGCGAGGGGTTAATTGATTTTTATCCTTTTCAAATTTCAGGGACGAGATTTACTAAGGGTGGGAGAATGTAACACCAAGCATTCTGTAACAATTAAATATTGCATATGTGCATATATATTCATAGACATAAACATTTAAAAGAAAGGATTTATTGCATGCAGTGTAAACATGTTGCATGCGCTGATTTACATATATTATGCATTAATAATAAAAGAGAAATAAAAGAAAAAGATTCATGCAATGGTTTAAATGAAACATTGTAACAAACATGAAAAATAGGAATAAGAAGAGAACAATAACTACCATTGTTCTAAACCCTTGTTAACAATAGCCTTAGTAGTCCAGTTGGTAAGAACACGTGGCTTGCACACAAGAGGTACAAAGTTTGATCCCCGTCGGCGTCAAATTTTTGTTTTAAGGGAACGGTTGAAATAACACATGTTATAAAGAGAAAATATGCATAAACGTACATATAATGAAAAATATACATATAACGAAGTATAGAAAAATATACGTATATATGTATATGAGAATATATACATATATATGTGCAGAAATATATATATACATATACATATACATATACATATACATATACATATACATATATATATATATATATATGTATATATATATATATAAGAGAAGAGTTCAAAATAAGGCTGCAATCAAAGAAATATGCCAAGAATTATATAATGGTACAACACCGTTTGAATTTTGAAAACGAAATATAAGTTGTGCGGATATATATACACATAAAATGGTCATTAGAAGTTTTGTATACATATAAGGAACTTATATATGAATATTATTCAAATCAATTCAAAATTGATGGGAAGATAATACATGCGCTAAATTAATGCAATGAATTGATTGAAATAAGGAAAAATAAGATATGGTAAAATGATTGCATTAAATAAAAAGATAAGGCATGTAAAATAATAAGCAAGATATGTATAATTATATACACATAACATTCAAAATTCAGAAGTAAAAGAATTAATAATAGGCAATAGAAGGAAAACAATAAGTATTAACGGAAAGAGAAAAATTATACATGGAACAATTTATAAGGTTATATACATACATACAACATGTGCATGCAAATATATATAAAAAGGAAAATAGACACATAATCTATTTAAAAAGAGCCAAATCAGGAATTGACGTAATGAATTAAAAGGGAATATATGTGTATATACTTAGAAATATATGAAAAATGAATTCATATAATAAATATATATGAAAAAGAAATTAATGTGCATTATGGTAGAAAATTAATGTGGTGACTAATTGGCACATTTAGTTGGTAGGAAATGATAATGCATGTCTTGTTAGCTTTATTCTATTGGTTCAACTCAATATTATTGTTGACTTGGCAACTTCCTATAAGCCTTATAACGTGGAGAGAATAAATTTCGTCAGGGAAAATAGATGGTCAATGTCAATTCGAGCTTTATATATAAAGGACCCTATAGCTCTCCATTCTCATTTACTATTTCTTCACTCTCTTCTTCTTCCTCCATATAATTTCTGAATAAAATTATTAATTATAATATTGGAACACTATCTAAATGAAGATTAAAAAAGAAAATTTATCGTTAACAACGACAAATTCAGAAAATAAGGCGTTTTCAAATGCAACAACAATACAAACTCATGACTCTCCATCTGCAACCAATCCAAAGAGATTCTCTTCTTGATCGGCATATCAATATGAGTGAATTTAAGTTATTTCATTTTAGATGATGGTATCCTATCATTTGACATTCCCCGTTAACATGCAATGTAAATCTGTTAGAAATGTTAATTTGATATAATTATATGTTAAAATGATTAAAAAGCTAAAATGTTAATATGTGGAAATGTAAACTTGTTAAAAATATGGAAACAATTACAGTTGTATACATGTGAGTTTTAATTACATGATAATTTGTGAATATTATGTAATTGAACGCTTAATCGGTAACCTGTGACATATTGTACTTGAACCTTTGACTTAGAATTGTGATAGTTACATGTTAAATTGTTAGAAAGGAATAATTACACGTTGTCATTTTAAAAATGAAGTTAAATACATATTAGGAAAAACATGCGACATGACAATTAGAATTGAACTTAATGAGAAATTAAGTATGGCATTTAAAGTATAGATTATAGTAAAACTTGAAAGAATGAATATGCCTAAATTCACAGTAAATAGAAAATTATAACTGCACTCACTATTTCAAATCTCGCAAATATCGCCCGAGATCTCATTTGAGATATCGTTTTGGGCTCCTTCCAAAAGGAAACGACAAATATCACTCTAAATCTCCTTTCGAATATATCGCCCGAGATATTGCAATATCGAACAATATACCGACCGAGACGAAATACTGGAATATCGCCGAGATCTTAGTTTTTTTGTTAAAATTTAATTTTGTGCCTGAACTAGAACTATTATTAAAAACTCAAATCTGGCCATATCAAGCTTTTTTATTTCACATTTTTCATGTTAAATGACTACATTTTATGGTTGTATATGTTTTACAATGCTTATGATTTTCATATTTGTCTTTTTACATATATGTTACTTACGAAATTATGTATTTTTGGTCTATTATGCTGAATTTTTTTAATGTTTTGGATCCTTTTAATGTTTCCTATCTAACAATATTTCTGTTTTAAGCATATTACGATTTAGAGTTTGAATGATCTTTTGCAAAATAAAGAATAATAATGTTATTTTGTATTTTAAGTTTAAGTTACTATGTTTTTAATAGCATTCATAAAAATCATTTTGTTAAAATATCATTTTTAACATATCATGCACCCCGAGACTGTTTCGGTATGAACTTTCAGACCCGAAATGAAAATCCGAGACGAACTCCTGAGTTAGACTCATCTCGTCCGAGATCTCCCCCAATACGAGACCAAGTCTATAAAATCCCCGAGATGAAACGCGACCGAGATCCGAGATTTAAAACCTTGACTGAACTTAGACACGAATTTAAATTCAACTTATGGTAGAAGTCTGTCTGGAACTGCCCGGTAAATCTAGCGTCCACAAGTTGTTAATTTGATGTGAGGGGTCTAGTGCATAAATAAACATGTAACGGTACCACGACACGGGGTTAAGTCAACTTATGGAAGAATTCTGCCCTGAACGGCATGACAAATCCAACATCCACAAGTGGTAGACTTAATGTGAGAGATCTAGTACATAAGCATATATATAAATATACAAATATAATAGGACATAAATAAGTGGCATTAATCATAATTAATGGAATTGAATGAAAGTTACAATAGTAAATGGTTTGGAATGAACGGGGAATGATAATAACCTATTATAAATAAGTTACGTTATTGAGAATGTTATATAATAAGTAGGCTTATCCTAGGGACAAGTGGAATTTATAACTTAGGTTATAATAAACGATAAAGATAATGGAATAACATATGTAATGAGGTTAAGTTGTACTTGATTGTAAATTAAGTTATTTGTAAGAATGAGAATCTGAAATCTATGGATAAGGACAACATAAGTTATATTTATGGGAAGAGAAACTTATTAGTAAACCTTAGTTAAGAGAACTAAGTTAATAAGTAAACAATGATATGTGGTAGAGATAATATAAGATGGAATTATGATTAAATAAGAAAGAATGAGGCAAACTTATGAAATGAAAAAAGTTATATTTAATCATAAATAATGAGTGACATGTTAAGCAGAAAACTTGCGAATTGAAATATACTCAATTAGATATTAAGTAGAAAATGTTATTATAACGACGAAATCAAGCAATAATATAAAGATATTGTGAATTATAGACCTTGGATCACAATCTAGAGAATAACATGTTGTGGGCTTATTAATAAACTTAAATGGGTTAAGTTGTATGACTGAAATTAATAAGCAAAAGGAACTTGGTAACTTAAATAAGAAGTCAATATGAATGGGAATAACCAAGTTAAATGGGAACCCGATAAGATAGAGCTAGTGCATAATTGAATGTTTAGACATAGTGTCTAATAACACATTAAACTAAGTCGCTTGGACCAATCCGTACGTTTCAGGGTGAATAATCCAACGGGGTAGATCATCGTGACGTCATGAGGCACGAGGTGAGCGCAAGTTCATTTGATCATTTTGTCAGCTCCGAAGGACTAGAAGGGGAAGCACGCGGCTTCCTAAGATGTGGAAGGTGCTCCTGCTAGTCCTCTGTGGTGGTGCAGTGTTCGGGCTATGCTTACAGAGGTTAGGTCTGCGCGTAACCACCGGGTGAGTAACCTTGACTGCAAAAGTAGCTTTGCAGTCAGAAAGCAGTGACGAGATGACACTAGGTGATTCGGCGATCTCCTCAACAGGGAGGTAAGGGTCACAACCAACAAGTATAGTAGATCGTAGGGTACCAATCATCGGTAGTCAGTGGGATGCGAAAAGACTAGAGCTAAACCCAAGACGCCATCCACCTTTCACTATCGAGGTACGGTGGTTGAGGGGAGACGCCGACTAGATTTTTAGATTGTTTGTTAGGGGAAAACCGCTTAGCTCTTGTTGTCTTTACTGGTTGAGGAGGGGCTGCGGTGGTGCCATAGCCACTATGAAAAATAGACCTAAAAGATATATGTATTTTGTGGCTCTTAAAGGCAGGACTGTATAGATATGGAAAAGATCCCGACTGAGTTTCGTGTTTCTTGTATAGCCCTGCCACGGAACATGGTGCACATTAGAGGTTATGTGTAGTTAAGGCATCGACTCCGATTGACGATACGTATGTGGGAAAGTCTAGATACATGCATGTCTTCTCTGGGTGATGTATCGTAGATTTAAGGGCATTACTCTGTGATGGAATCTGATTCGATTGAAGGTGGTAGCCTGTACGCTTACGTTGCATAGTAATGACGGATATATGTGGAACGTAACATTATTATATAGAGATTCGTACGTCACTCAGGCGTAGAATGAAGGACTGCGTACATTTTTGTGGCATTACGGTGTAGACCATGCGAGTGGGATACCATGGGGTGTACCTCAATATTGGGGGGGTGTAGCTACATATATATTGTATTAGGTTAATCGACTAGGAAGTAGATGGGTATGACGTGTGTGTAAGCCTTGAGTGCTGATTACCCAAGTAACATAATAAATAAGAAAATGTAACTGAACAGTGTATGTAAGATTATCCAAAGTGTATAGTTTAAATCCAGTTACCAGAAGTTGTGTTCTGACCCCCTCCTCATAACATACTTGCAGGTTAGATTTGTGACAGAGCTATGATAGCTTTGGATACTAGTTAGGCAGTATTATTACTACGATAAGGCTATATTTTGATTACATTAAATTTTATCCATTCCGCTATGCAATTTTTTCTGAGCTCTGATATATTTTATATCTCTGCCTCTTCTGCAGGATACCAGAGCAAACCGGCACGAGTTTCGATATATTAGAATTTTGAAAAAAAACCAGTCTGTTGGAATTCAGGTTGTTACAATGTTTACATGACATATGAGGGTATTTATACATGTTTTAAAACCCTAAAACTAATCCATTTCATTGGAGACTACTAAAAATACCCCATTCATGAAACTTCCATGTGTCTTTATCCACTAATGAATCATTAAAAGTGCATGAAGCTTGTTTTTAACCATTACCCAATACATTAGCCTCTAATTGTACCATTAAAGAAAGAAGGATAATGGGTAGGTGGGGTCCTCCACTAAGTGGTGTGTGAATTAATTCCATCTCCATTCCCTTGTATTCACTTTGTGCATTCATACCTCCATGTTCCTTCTTTATGTTTTCACCAAATTTCTACAAAACAACACAGAAATGAACAAGTAATTTTACCAAAAAAATTATTCATACACAAATGACCGTTTTTCCTCCAATATGAAGATGAATGCATGATAATTTGAGAATTTTGGGTTTTTGGTTAAAACATGTAAAAATAGCCCAGTTGTTATTTATTTAACTAAAACAAGAATAAATGAATGAATATAAATGTACACATTTACGTGCACATCAAATAACCCCACACATCTTTTTATTTAACCTCAAATAAAGAAAAAAACTAAGATAAATCCATTTTCTAGGGAGCACGATTGCATTGAGCATATGTAACAAGCGGTTATACCTCTGGGTATCCCCAGTAGGACTAGTGTTGTCTCGTGAGGGTTTTCAGCGGATACTACCCACAAAATCCAAACGCTAAATGCAAAAAATATTTACAAAATGCAAGATTTAAAAATACTTACAAGATGAATGCAAGTTTTTACAAGAGTATTTACAAATGGGTAATTCACTTTTAAATTTGACACAAGTGAGTTAACACAAGTTTGGGTCGTCACTATGAAAATTAAGTCTGTTACTATTCAAAAATTCAAACAAAAGTCAGGTTATCGTTACAAACTCCTCTAGCTTGCCCGGTTGTTTCAGTTGAAAACATAGAGCAATTATGAAATGAATTCTATAATCGATTATCAAAAAAATGGTATTTTTATTTCTTTTTGGTTAACAAGTTTGGTCAAATAAGTGAAGATAGTGCTTGGACTTCAAGTGCTTACTCTCTCTTTATGTTGAAAATATTTACATTATTATTATTATTTACCAACACCTAGCCGAAAAGACCATGGTATACCACCTATGCACTGCCTCGTGGACTGACGTGATACTTTGGGACAGAGCTTGGCGGATTGTGCAGACCGACACTGACTTTGTCAATAAAATGTCTGTAATCCTTAGGTGTCCAACTCATAAAATAAGACTAACGAATACCACCATGCACTGCCTCGTGGACTGACGTGAGAGTTAGGATAGAGCTTGATGCGTTTGCACACCAATGCTAGATTTACAAGCAATGTTGGATACCCTTGGATTGTTTATTATTATTATATATTTATATTTCCAATTTCTTTTTGTTTTGAAGAGAGAGAGAGAGAGTTAAGCGAGAATATCTTAGCACAAATTCACTTAAAAGATCTAAAATGTTATCGAAAGTAATCTAAATCAACCATTCATTTAATTGGATTACAATTTAGAAAAAAAAATCATGCTCATCACCACCAAATCTTCTTATATACCCATTATACTAAATTTTCTCATAATTCAAACTTTTCTTTCGTTATCCGTTAAGAGAAGTGATTTTCTAAACATTTTAATTGTACGACCAAAATTGTATGTTTACTTAATCATGCCCATTTAAAAGTAAATTAAAATGCATTTTATTTTTGGATTTATTTTTGAATCAAAAAAGAAAAGAAAAGAAAATTTAATGAAAAATCAAATTAAATATGAACTCTCTCCTCTCTGCCCTACCCCTCCCCCCCCACACACACTTGATTTCGCATATAACTATAACAAACCGCCATTTTGACCGCCTCAAGTCGATGATTAAACCGAGTCGAAGCGTTCAAAACAACGGGTTGCTAGGCTTACAGGGTTTAAACAGAATTTAACCCAAAATCACATACTACAATTACTACAGCGAAATAATTCTTTTTTATACAATTATTAGAGTTTTCCAATATTTTGTGCAGCGGAAAATAATAAAGTACGTTCCTAGATTTTTATGAATAAAGTTGTACAAATTTCGCCGAGTTTTGCACATGCTTGCGTCTTCTCGTGCCTCTCCTTTTTCAGAGCTAAAAACTTTACATCTTCAACACTTGAGGCTTGACCCGTGCATTCCATGCAAAAAACACAAACACTCGGGTCAGGATTAAACTTATTTCAAGTCAGTAAACTTGATAGAATAGAAAACACCATTTTTGCAGATATACAGTTATATCATGCAAGGATACTTATAAAACAGATGCAAATTTTAACCATTCTAAAATTACAATTCAGAGATATAATAATGTGATGAACTAAGAAAGTTTTAAATACAAGTACAGACCCTTTTTAAATCCCAAAAGTGCAAATATATACACATATAGCTGATGTGATAACATTATGTTGATATATTTTTTGTAATTGCTACGTTAAACATCACATATTCTACACTACCAATAGTTGTAATGGTCTTACGTGTATCTTTAATTATATTCATATTGCAAAGAAGTTTGGTAAGAAAAGAAAAAAATTTAAATCATCATTTTAACATTTAAAGTCCAAACGAAAGATCAACACTTCCAAAGCTGGTTCATAAGTATTAGTATAATGACACAAGGGAACAAAACGTGAAATGCCAAACACTAAGGACAACAATAACAAATGATAATGGATGTAACACCCCGTATTTTCTGTGAACGTCAAAGTAACAAATTAAAGTATACTTAATTTTTAAGAGAATAATTAAGGGAAACAGGTTATGTCATTGCGTTCATCTCAGAATTCTACTTGAGATTGAGTCTGAGTTTGCGTGAATCGGACTCTGTATGAAGAAGTTATGACCTTCAGAAGTTCCAGAGATTTAAATAAAACAGCTTAGGTTCGAAATTAGAAATTCAAATCACACACCCGGGCTGGGCGGGAAATTTCCCGCCCAGGACCCAGGTCGACCTGGGTCACATAGGTCGACCAGGGGGTCGACTTGGGGGTCGACCTCCCCCTATTTCCAGATCCGAGGACAGATTCATTTTTCTGCATTTGGACGCCCGTTCTGACCAGATTCGTTGATCCCTATGCTATATAAACACCCCTAAGGCTACAGTTTTCTCTCACAACTTCATTACGCCTATACTCTATCCTAATTCATATCATAATAAATCAAAGATGGGGTTATGCTGCTCAAATAGAATCAAGTTAGAATTCAAGTAGAGATTCAAAGGCTAATTCAACGACTTCAACAACTATTTGTAAGAATCAAATCAAATCTAAATTAGAAGAAAAAATAGTCTACTTCAAGGGAGAGCTTCTCAGTTTTAGAATACAGATCCCATAATTCAAGACGGTTTTGTAATTCGTAAGTTCACGTTACTTTCAGAAATAAAAGTTATATTGTGATTCTGACATTGTAATAAATCTGGATATGAGATTATGCCTATTTCTATCTGTCTTTCTATATCCTTTGGATATATCTCATTGATAATATTATGTCATCTTTGTCTCTTCTTTCCTACTCCCCTTTTTGTTTTAGCCAGGCTACTGCAAGCCTGAGCCAGATCTCATAAGAGATGAACGTACATTGGAAATAAAATTGGGCATAAAATATGATTTGGGCATGACCAGCACTAAAATTTTGAAAAAGTATTAAATTGTGTATAATTAGGCATAATTGAGTTGTAACTGATTTGAGGACATAACACATGTTGTATTCAAAACATAAAGTGTATCGAACATATGACTTGAGATTTGGGGCATAAAATATTGTACATATGACTTGAGATTTGAGGCATAAATTATATTGGACATATAACTTGGGATTTGGGGTGTAAATTAAACTGTAAACATGTAAGTTCAAGTTATTTTCATATTTAAACATCTAATAGTGATTTTTGCATATAATGAAATGGATCTAAGTCCATGCTTAATGATAAGACAATTTTTTTAGATTAATTCCTATCTTTCTATTGAATCAATGATTTACATGCCTAGGAAGTTATTATTTAATCATGCCTGTCTTTGTTGGACATCTGATATATAATCCTTTTAGGTTCATGATGTTATTTATATCAGATCTACATGTCTATGAGGTTATTTCTGTCAGTTTGTTTCAGATCTATCTTTGTTATACCCCAACTCTAACAGATCTGTAATCCTCTTAGGTCCAAAATATTTGACAGATCTACCATTCTGCTGCCTAGTTTATGCCTACTCTCGTTTATGTTCCTCTTTCGTCCCCTTTATTTTATGAGTCTAGATTAACCTCGAATCAAGACTGAAACTTATTATACGTGCGATTGGAATGCAGGGGTATTGGGGAATAGTCTATTTGGTAATGGTGGAACATAATTTTGTAACTTATGATTTGGGGCATAATTTGTCTTTGTTGCGAACTTGGAGTAAATGGAAATATTAATTTAGATTAGGCGCAAAACTGTAACTTAGAATATTAATCTAGATTGGGCATAACCATTGGTTAAGACGCCAAGCATAATGTATATTGGGATATTGGGGCATGACTATCATTGCAAACTTGGGAAGATTAGATGTAGCCTAATTTGAGTAATAACTCGAAATTGAATTTGGGGGCCATAACTTGCAATTAGCTTTGTTGGGCATAACTTGAGAATTGGAATATCACTGGTTGGGATAATTAGCATATAAATCTAGACTTGGACATTTATGGAAAATGTGGCATAATCTAAAATTGACAACAATTTTGAATAATTTACATATAAACTGTAAATATGTAAATTAGTGAAAAGACGAATGTGCCTAACCCGAGGTTAGATTGAGTTGTGGTGAAAAAATGCCCGGAACCACACGACACATCCATTAACCACAACAACACCTATCTAATGTGAGAGATTAGTGCATCATGCCCAAGAAAAACCCGAGGTTAGATTGAGTTGTGGTGTAAAACTTCCCAGAACCGCCCGGCACATCCAGTAACCACAACAACACTAGTCTAATGTGAGAGATTAGTGCATCATGTCCAAGAAAAACCCGAGGTTAGATTGAGTTGTGGTGTAAAACTGCCCGGAACCGCTCGGCACATCCAGTAATCGCAACAGCAAATATCTAATGTGAGAGGTTGGTGCATTAATAAATCAATTAATGCTAATGAACAAGATGAATGACTAAGGTTAAGTTCATAGGAACACTTAACCAATTTAACATGAATGACTAGGGTTAAGTTAATAGGAAACACTTAACCAGTATAGCATGATGAATGGTTGGGTTAAGTAATAAGAAACACTTAACCAATATAACTTGATTTGTGGTAAGTTAAGTTAAAACAAGAGGGCAACACTTAACCAATATAACTTGATTTTTGGTAGGGTTAAGTTGACACAAGAAGGCAACACTTTACCAAAGTAACATGACAAGTAGGTAGGTTAAGTTAACTTGAATTGATTGATGACACTTAACAAATACAACATGATGAGCACGTGGGGTTAAGTTAACAAGAAAACACTTAACCAATATAACTTGATGAACGAACGGGGTTAAGTTAATAAGAAACACTTAACCAACATGACACGATGAATGGGTGGGTTAAGATAACATGAATGGACAACACTTAACCAATATGACATAATGTGCGGGAGGGTTAAGTACATATCGGGTTGGTGGGTAATATTAGTAAATACAGGCCCACAAACTTAACCATTAAATAACCATGCTTGAATCGATGGAAGGGTTAAGTACATCTCGTGTAGGTAGGTAATATTAGTACATATAGGCCCGCAAACTTAACCGTTAAATAAACATACTTGAATCGATGGGAGGGTTAAGTACATATCGTGTAGGTGGGTAATATTAGTACATATAGGCCCACAAACTTAACCATTAAGAAAACATGCTAGAATCGGTGGGAGGGTTAAGTACATCTCATTTAGGTGGGTAATATTTGTATGTATAGGCCCACAAACTTAACCAGCAGGAAACCCTAGTAACGGGGACCCATTTCAGTAGTAACCCACATAGATGTATCATGTTACCCTGAAACTAGGCAGGGTGGGGCACAATTACTGGGTTGATTATAAGTGGTCAAAGCAGCGGCAGGGGGTACGTCAGTATAGGTTCCGACGGTTTACTGGCGTGCACGTACTCCGGAGTTGGAAAAAGCAGGCACTGGGTATCAGTAGTTATACACTGTGCATCTTGAATCGTGTCGGGTCGCTATCATAAGGATAGATACACCTTATGGTGGGACCAGCATAGGGAATCTACACGCAAGAGAGGGCCGATTGAAACAGACACATGGAACATTAATGCAAGTAAGGAGCCGATCGATAGGGTAGTAAGGGTACATCTAACATGTTCATGATAATTAGGCAGATTGAGGTGGAATCCTCATAATAGATGTCTACCTGAAGGCTACCACAATTACGAGGATTGGGATCACGTTATCATATGATCTTTTTATATAGATTACTAGTTAGGACACTAGTTAGGTGGTGCAGAGATATAAAAATCTGAATGACAGGGTAGTAGCTAAGAATAGAAAGAGTAGAAGCGCATTCAGTTTATCTTGCCTTATCATACCTTATGCTTATCCTATGTTATCATGTTATACCTGTTATCACGGTATTGTCTTATATTCAGTTTATTCATGTCATGATGATTTTCCCTGTTTATATGCTGAAAGTCATTGACTTACCAGACTTATGTTTGACCTAGTTTTGTTTCGCCTCTTTTCTTCCGTCCCCCTCCCCCCTTGGTTCACAGGGAGGAAATGTTAACACTTAGCTCAGTTTTTCCCTCCAAGCTCGAAGATAGACGATGTATTGCTTTGGACTCTCTCTTCCACTGCTATGGCTGGTTCACGCTTTATTGGGGAATATTATTGTTATTTTTATGCTTCTTTTATACTTGGAAGTTTTTAAATCAAGACAGAAGTTTATGTATTACTTTTAAGTATGATTGAAACAACTGTTGTAAAAGCTTGATTGAATTAAGTTGTTTATAAAAATGACTCTATTTTCCGCTGCTTTATTTGTCTATCTTGTAATTTATCTGCATCTTTTACCTATAATGCTCCATTGAAGTTAAGGCATTCCCTTTGTGAGTGACCTTAACGGAGGTGGGGTGTTTCAATGGACAATAGCATGTCCATTACTATAATAAATTTCCAAAACTGTAAATCTTAAAATCAATCGCTTAAACTACGTGGGAAGAAACAAAATAGTAACTGCATATAAAAAAATTGAGAAATTGCATTTTGTATCCAATCCCTATACAAATGAATCAAAAGGAAAATGAACCTCTAAGGAGCTTAATCTAAACTGAAGTACACGGATATAAGAGATTGTGCTCTTAATATCAAACTTGAATATTTCTTAAAAGCACAGAGCATGCATTAGGCATGCAAAATGGATAATGATCTTAAGCCCAAGAAACAGGGTTTTATCAGACCAATAAACTTAGAGCCATAGCAGCATAAGAGCTAAGGTGTTTTCTTATTTTATAGTTTGGCATACACTACTATATAGGGCACATTCAAAGACATAACCAATGCAAAATTTGTAGCAACAAGGAACGAGCTGTGTATGGACATGCAAATAAATGTAGAGACCGGACTATACAACAAGCTGATAATCACCAGTCACGTTTTACATACAAATTTTAGTCGGTGGCAACTCATCTTACAACCCAAAATAGCAAGAAAAAATAGCATATGTTGTTTTTAATATATATACATACACACATACATGTACAAGGTGTATGTATCTATACATGTGTAAACGGACGTTCCAACAAGATCTAAATCCGATAATCACGACTAAAATAAATCTAGACAGCCAATTAAAACTACAAAGAATGTGGCAACAACCCACAATTAAATGTTCTGAGTACTATGCAAAGACAAATCATGAAATTAGTTTAGATTGTGAGATTATACTCACGTTCCCTAATACTATAATAATTGTAGTCGAAGTTCTAAACTTTATAAAAATTGCTCAGGAAATTATATCATGCAAACTGCAAAAGGTTTCGTAAAACTAAGGTCTAATATACGATAGGAAAGCCAAATGCTTGCGCAACATAACCCCAAGTGATGAAGCCTTAAGAAAGGTGTTAACAAGCACGGGAAATGAATAGGACGTTAAACATAGGAATGCGACAGGCAAATATTCACTACGTCATAGATATATGTGTGTGTATGTCTATGTATATATACACACACACACCCTCTTGAAAGCATGTGCATAATATGGATAGCACTATATTGCAAGCCACGAAAGGCATATGTCGAAAGGCTGAATGAGACCAAATAAGCCAAGATGGCAATAGAAAAGTGCTTGGCCTAATACAAGAGCAATTGAAACAATAAAAACAACAACAATATAAATGCACAAATAGGTTCAAATGACACTGCAACAAGGAAAGAATATGTGTAAATAGAAAATAAATATAACTAGACCAAACGTAAGTGAAGCCAAGGTTAGGGTGCTGCTCTTGAAATACACACACAAGGCATGCAATGGCACAATGTGGTAGTAACAAGGTGTAACCAAGATATTTAGGGGAACAAATCACAAGATGGAACAAGTGCATAATATCATTCAAGGCAATAAGGTACAAGTTGAATAGGTCCATGCAACAGAGAGAAAATCACATTAACCAACAAACGCACAAACTGGGCCAGTAGTAAATAAAGTCAAAAACAAGAAGCAACACTTAAGCCTCTAATAGAAGACACGTGAAGAATGGTGTGGTAGCAACTAAACACTGCCAAGAGAAAGATGCAAGGACTAATCAAACATCATTGCGTAGGGTAGGAAATTACCCTGCGCGTGATGCACTACATGCACTAAAACAACAATCAAAGAGGCATGCAAAATGACTTGAACATGCGGGTATGAAAAGTAATTGCATGGATAGATGAACCATAGGTTGAGCTGTTTTATTTGGAATACGGTAAGTGTAACAGCAGCAACAAGTCATATTCAGTGTAAAATGAATCAAAAAAGTCTCGAAATAAGTTTAATCTGTAAGGTGAACTTACCTTGCATCAATGGGAGGAGGGACCACAGGTGACGATTCGGGTGGTTTCGGCTTACAACGAAGAGTACTAACTTGCTTTCTAGTTAAAGGAAAAGAGAACTATGCTGAATGAGGCTCAGATGGGTGTGGCTCATGTTGATGGTGCGGCATAGGGGTTCATCAGTGTCCAGGGTCAGTGAATGGAGTTGGAACAAGGAGGACGGAGAGGGGTGCTGTGGTCGATTCGGTTGGCCAATGGTGGACAGCGGGTTGCGACCCAAGCGACGTGGGCAAGGGGGACGGTGCCGATGGTCAACGGATCCCGATCGGTGGTGAAGGCCGATTTAGATTGGAGAAAAAATCAATTTGGCAGAGTGATTTTAAATATTAGGGAGAAAGTGATGAGATAAGGGAAAGGATATTTTACTTTTCTATAAGAAAAGAATGGCTTCGCACCTTATTATAACCCAATGAAAGGATTTACAGAATTATCTAGAAATTTATAGATAAAAAACAACATGTGTTACTTAAAACAGACCAGCAAGGACAAGTGTAGGGATTTTCAGAACGATTTAGATATTTTTAGATTTAAATGTTGAGAGAAATAGATTGAAAGACCGTTTCTAATGAACGGTACACAGCTGAAACGAATAACATTGTATACTTATTTTAAACGCGTTATAAATTCAACAGTTACTAACTATGAACTAAATTTGATGTTAATGCAATAATACATGATTTATATTTCAAAATTAAATTTATTAATAACGTTGGCTTTCAAAAAAAAAATCACGCAAGTATAAATGTTCAAATTAGCTAACAATGTAATTCTCGTTTATTTGACAATGTTCATTAAACTTACGAAACGTACTTTATTTAAGAGCATATCCAAATAACTCATAACATGTAAATAACGTTTGTTTTAAAAAACATTTATATTGGAATCAAGTTTACAAAAAGAATTCCTATTTAAAAGTAAACTTCAAATATCATTTAGAATAGATAAAATTCCCTATTTTATCTTGGGAACCAACTTTCAATATTTATTTCAACGTTAAATCTTTAAATTAATTTATATTTTAAACATCAAAATCTCTTAGTCATTACTATCACCTTCCAAAAATCTAGGTTGTTACAGGCTCCCCCCTTAAATAAATTGTGTCATCGCAATAAACTTGAGCTAATATACAACAATATGAAATCCCAACATAGCATTTTAACTTCCTCCCCAGCTTATTTAGTTTGTAACAACAGAAAATTTCTGACTTTGATTACTCAATTTTGTTGAAATTTCAACTCTTATCTTAAGTAAAATACACATATTAGGATACCCACTCCCTGTTTTCAACAAAGAGGTATCATATATAAATCAATATGATTCAATTAATAATATTTTAAAAATATGAAAAATTAGACAGGATCTCATATATAAACCAATATGATATTCATAACAATTACCGTATATAAGACAATATGATACTCATCTTAAATATCATATATATATATCATTTAGTAACCAGTCAAATTAGAGTATTATATAGTGAAATCTTCACTTGTAAAGATAATAAACAAATTAGAGTATCGTATATCAATCAATACGATACTTGCAACACCCCATATTTTCTGTGAACAATAAAGTAAGGAATTAAAGAATACTTAATTTTAAAAGTGAATATTAGGGGAAACGGGTTTCGCCATTGCATTCATCTCGAAATTCTTCTTGAGATAGACTCCGAGTTTGCGTGAATCGGACTACGCATGAAGAAGTTACGGAATTCAGAAGATTTCAAGTTTAAACGAAAATTAAATATAAATAATAATTAAATTAAAAAGCAGTTCAAATTCAAAAATTCCGAGACAAGCGGTTGGGCGAGAAAATTCACGCCCATAGAGGTCGACTCCCCCCAAGGGGGTCGACATAGGTGTCGAGCCCCCAAGAGGGGTGTCGACTGGGGTGTCGACCCCTCCCCCTGTAGAGGTCGACCCCCTGGCCCAGATCTGGACTGTTTTGTCCAGTGACGTTTTCTGAGTCACTAGGGCTTATGTGTCGACTTCCGGTTGGCTCTGTTTAGTCTGGATGGATATGATTACTCCTAGGTTGATCTAACGTCTCTCATTAATATAAACTTCTATATAAACAACCCCAACCCTCAATCCTAAAACCACATAAAATTGCTCTCTGAAGTCGTCATGTTGTCCATGGACAAACTAGCGTAGCCTCCATTTTTCTCTAAACTACAAGTCAAGTTAGGAAGTCCCAAATCAAATCAAGACTAATGAATTAGTAGTTACATCAAACGATATCTTTTCAGTTTCAGAAATCAGATCCCGGAAAACAAGATTTGTTCTTTTGTTTGTAAGTTCACGTTATTTTCAGATTTGAATACCTGATTGTAATCTTGACATGTAATAAATTGGATTGAAGTCTATGCCTGATTATAAGATAATCTTTTCAGATTTATCCCTATCCTTCTTTTGAATCTATGTTTTTACATGCCTAAGAAGTATTATATTGATTCAATCATGTCTATCATTGTTGTACATCAGGCATATAATCCTTTTTGGTTCATGATGTTATTCTTATGCTTGCGATAATGATTGTATTAGTTTACTCAAGAATCTATCTTTAGTGGATCTAAATTTCCTGTGTTAGGTCTGTTGTTACATGCCTGTCTTTATGCCTATTCTTATTTTATGCTCCTCCTCTCTCTTCCCCTATTTCCTTTTTCTTTTATGAACCTGGGTTACCTTTGAATCTAGGATGAAAACGCGAAATACGAACGACTGGAATATGAGTAATAATTGGATATAACCTATTTTGGGTAAATATTGGGCATAATGTAATTGGTGAAATAATTGGACATAACATATTCGGTGAAATTGTTGGGCATAACTTGTAATTGATTGGGGTATTATTATCATTATAACTGCAAGTTTGGGTTAATTGGTATGTAAACCAAGTTTTGGGCGTAAACTGTAAACTTGAATATTAAATCCAGATTGGGCATAACTATTGGTTGGGACGCTAAGCATAATGTATATTATGATTTTGAAGCATGACTATTATTTTAAATTTGTGAAGACTGGGTGTAGCCTAATTTGATTAATAACTTGTAATTGAATTTGTTGGGCACAACTTGAGAATTGAAACATGACTAGTTTAGTGAAACTGGGATAATTAGCATATAAAATCTAGACTTGGATATGTACGGTAAATATGTAAATTGGTTAAAAAATGAACATGCCTAACCCGAGGTTAGAGTTGCGGTGTAAAACTTCCCGGAACAGCCTGGCACATCCAGTAACTGCAACAACACAGATCTAATGTGAGAGGTTAGCGCATTTAGCCCAAAACCCAAGGTTATAATAAGTTTGCGGTAGAAGTCTTCCTGGAACCGCCCGACACATCCAACAACCACAAAAAACAGTTCTAATGTGAGAGGTTAAGGCATTAATGGATGAATTAATGCTAATAAATAAGACATGCTAAGAATGGTAAGGTTAAATAACATATCAATAGACAACACTTAACCAATATAACATGATGAATGAGTATGGTTAAGTAAATAAGAAAAACTTAACCAATATGGCAGGATGAACGAGTGGGGTTAAGCTATTAAGAAACCCTTAACCAATATAACATGATGTGTAGTAGGGTTAAGTTAACACAAGAAGGCAACACTCAACCAATGTAACATGACAAGTGGGTGGGTCAAGTTAACTCGACCGGATTAATTACACTTAACCAATAAAACATGATGAACGACTAGGGTTAAGTTAATGGGAAACACATAACCAATATAACCTGATGAACGAGTGGGGTTAAGTTAATAAGAAACACTTAACCAATATAACATGATGAACGAGTGGGGTAAAGTTAATGGGAAACACTTAACCAATATAACATGATGAATGAACAAGGCTAAGATAACAGAAAACACTTAACCAATACAACCTGATGTGTGGGTGGGTTAAGTTAACATGAATGGACAACACTTAACCAATATTACATGAACAAAGTGGATAGGGTTAAGGCAAGCTTAACCAATAATACATATTGACTTGATAAGAGGGAGGGTAGAGTAAACCTTGGGTAGGTGGGTAATATTAGCATACATAGGCCCACAAACTTAATCGCTAAATAAACATGTTTGAATCGGTGGGAGGGTTAAGTACATCTTGTGTATGTGGGTAATATTTGTAAATATAGGCCCACGAACTTAACCAGTAGGAAACCCTGGTAACGGGGACGCATTTCAGCAGTAACCCACATAGATGTATCTTGGTACCCTGAACTAGGTAGGGTGGGACACGATTACTGGGCTGATTATAAGCGGTCAAAATAGCGGCAGGGGGTGCAGCTGTGTAGTTCTGACAGAGTATTGGCATGCACATGCTCCGGAGTGGAAAAGCAGGCACTGAGTACCAGTAGTTATACACTGTGCATCTTGAATCGTGTCGGGTTGCTATCATAGGGACTGATACACCTTATGGTGGGACCAGCACAGGGTATCTACATGCAAGAGAGGGCCGATTGACATAGACACAAGGAAAATTAATACGAGTAAGGAGCCGATCGATAGGGTAGTAAGGGTACATCTAACATATTCATGGAAATTAGGCAGATTGAGGTGGAATCCTCACAATAGATGTACACCTGAAGACTACCACAATTGCGGGGATTGGGATCACATTATCATATGATCATTTTATATAGATTACTAGTTGGGACACTGGTTAGGTGGTGCAGAGATATAGAAATTCGAATAACAGGGTATTAGCGAAGCAGAGAAAGAGTAGAAGCGCATTCAGTTTATCTTGCCTTATCATATCTATGCTAATCATATGTTATCTTGTTATCCTTGTTATCATGGTATTGTCTTATATTCAATTTATTCATGTCATGATGTTTTTTCCCATTTTCATGCTGAAAGTCACTGGACTTACAAGACTTATGTCTGACCTAGTTTGTTTCGCTTCCTTTCTTCCGTTTCGCCCCTCAGGTTCAAAGGGAGGAAGTGTTACCACTTAGCTCAATTTTCTTTCCAAGCTCGAATATAGTCGATGCATTGCTTTGGACTCTCTCTTCCACTGCTATGGCTGGTTCGTGCTTTATTGGGGAATATCATTGTTTTTTTTGTGCTTCTTTTATATTTGGAAGTTTTGAACCAAGATAGAAGTTCTATGTATTACTTTTAAATATGATTGAGACAATTGTTGTAAAAGCTTGATTGAACCACATTGTTTATAAAATGACTTTATTTTCTGCTGCTTTATTTGTCTGTCTTGTAATTTATCTGCATCTTTTACCTAAAATGCTCCATCGAAGTTAAGGCATTCCCTTTGTGAGTGACCTTAATGAACGTTAGGTGTTTCACTTGGTATCAGAGCTGAAGTTTACAGGATCGGATAAAAAATTATTTTCAGGACGGTTTTATAAGAAGCATTTTCTAAAGAAAAGTTTTGTTTTAAGGGAATATTCCCTAAATCCATATGCATTATCTTTTGATCCTCTGTTTGAATCCTTGTTTTCCTTCTTTACTGAGTCTCCAGGGCTCCTGGCTTTCTAGGAGGTAACCTCATCGTGGCATGGTTCTGTAGACTTGATGAGACTATGACACCTGTTAAAAGGCGAAGAAGTGACCAACTTCCATCTATAGCTGCAGTAGTTTCACCTGCGGCTAATTTTCTTTCAAGCTTTGTAGGGTTTTCCATGTAATGGAGGCAGCTTTCAAGAGACTTGTCAACATGTTACACAAGGATGGTAATGATGAGAATGAAGGAGTTTGGCTAAGGAGCACAATCCAAGGATGAGAAATTCATGGATATGGACTTGGTTCACAATGGAGGAAAGAATAGTAAAACCTAAGACAAGAGGAAGTATTTTTATTATAGTGTAATGGGTCATATAATTAAGGGCAAGGGCATAACAAAGGACAGGATTTTCAGGAGGGCAAGTGCATGCTTTCACAGCCGGCATACCTGAGAGAGAGGTAGTAAAGTTTATGTTGGAAAAGTTTAGTTTTTCTTTTTCATCATCCTATTAGTACTCTTTTTGATTTTAGCGCTTCACATTTGTTTATATCTGCTTCCATAGTTGAGTCTCTGCACCTTAGTACTTGTATACTAGAAGATCTCATTATTGTCTCAAATCCCATTAGTGGTTCAGCTCATTTATCTTTGGTTTGTAGGGATTTGAGAATAGCTATATTCAGTATTGAGTTTAAGTGTAATGCTTATGTTTTTGATTTCGTGGGCTATGGGTTGATTCTAGGCATGGATCGGCTAGCTAATAATTGTGAAAAGAGGGTAGTTAGACTTTTTTGCTCGCCTCGGGAATATCCTCGAGATTTCGTGTGATCCTAAGGGATCAGTTATACTTAGCTTTAGACCCTCAATCGAGTTTGTGCTTGGTTCGTTAACATCGCTAGAAGAGCGGCCTACGCTTTTGATCGGATAGGAGTGGCATAACATGAAGACCCTCAGATTTGTGACATGATGACTAAGCTAAGTAAAGGAGAGACCTCTAATCATCTTAGTATATACACTTGGTATCATGGTTAACATCTGTTTATCTTGGGAAGATAGTTCGACTTCATGAGATACCCTCTAGCATAGTAAGTGATTGAGATCCTATCTTTACTAGTGAGTTTTGGAAAGGGAGGTCAAGAAGCTTCACAATCGTGAAGTTAAATTAAGTTAAGGTATAGTGGAGTGAAGCTCAAGAAGACGCGACGTGGAAGACTGAAGATAAGACACGTGCATCATACCTTTTTTCTTGAGGGTATATCCTTGATCTCTTTTTCTAGGAATATTATGCATACTTGTTTCTATCTTTTTAGGTACATCCTCTAGATCATATCTTCGATCCTTAGGTAGAAGCCAATGTATGTAAACATGTGTTTGAAACACGTTATGATTGCAAGTGGTTGCAAGAGGTTGCTAGTGGTTGCTCGTGGATGCATATACACACACATTAGGCACTAGATCAGCTCAGTCACTTTCATATTGCATATGCATATGAATGTATGTATTTGTATATGGATTGGAAATTGATGTGTTATCGTATGGATGTTGCATATGGATGAATGAATATGCACACATATAGTATTTACATGATTAGGGATACTTGCATACATATTGGACGCATGACACTCTCATGATTCGCATTAAGGAGGTCAATTGAATCAGCGGACCGCCTGATCTTTTCCATTAGTATTGGGACATATACACATCAGATACCTTTTAAGGACAATGGATGCTCGTGTTTGATGGTTGGGTAGATGGACGATTGGATGGAAAGATATACATTCCTCTTGACTTGAAGATTTCGAGGAAGAAATCCTTTAAGAAGGGGAGAATGTAACACCCCGTATTTTCTGTGAACATTCATGTAACGAATTAAAGAATACTAAATTTTAAAAGTGAAAATTAGGGGAAACGGGTTTCGCCATTGCGTTCGTCTCGGAATTCTACTTGAGATAGAGTTCGGGTTTGCGTGAATCAGACTCCGCTTGAAGAAGTTATGGAGTTCAGAAGATTTCAAGTTTAAACGAAAATTAAATATAAATAATAATTAAATCAAAAAGCAGTTCAAATTCAAAAATTCTGAGACAAGCGGCTGGGCGGGAAAATTCCGCCCATAGGGGTCGACATTGGTGTTGACACCCCCCCCCAAGAGGGGTGTCAACTGGGGTGTCAACCCCCCTATAGGGGTCAACCCCTCGCCCAGATCTGGACTGTTTTGTCCAGTGACTTTTTCTGAGTCACTAGGGCTTATGTGCGACTTCCGATTAGCTCTGTTTGGTCTGGATGGCTCTAGCTACTCCTAGGTTTATCTAACGACTCTCATTAATCAAAACTTCTATACAAACAACCCCAACCCTAAACCCTAAAACCACATAAAATTGCTCTTTGAAGATGTCATGTTGTCCATGGCTAAACTAGCGTAGCCTCCATTTTTCTCTAAACTACAACTCAGGTTAGGAAGTCCTAAATCAAATCAAAACTAGAGAATCAGTAGTCTACATCAAAGGATAGCTTTTCAGTTTCAGAAATCAGATCCCAGAAAACAAGATTTGTTCTTTTGTTTGTAAGTTCACGTTATTTTCAGATTTGAATACCTGATTGTAATCTTGACATGTAATAAATTAGATCGAAGTCTATGCCTGATTATAAGATAATCTTTTCAAATTTATCCCTATCCTTCTTTTGAATCTATGTTCTTACATGCTTAAGAAGTTATTATATCAATTTAATCATGTCTATCTTTATTGTACATCATGCATATAATCCTTTTTGGTTCATGATGTTATTCTTATGCCTGCGATAATGATTGTATCAGTTTACTCAAGAATCTATCTTTGTTGGATCTAAATTTCCTGTTTTAGGTCTGTTGTTAGATGCCTATCTTTATGCCTATTCTTATTTTATGCTCCTCCTCTCTCTTCCCCTACTTCATTTTTCTTTTATGAACCTGGGTTACCTTCAAACCTAGGGTGAAAACGCGGAATACAAACGATTGGAATATGGGGAATATTTGGGTATAACCAATTTTGGGTAAATATTGGGCATAATGTAATTGGTGAAATAATTGGACATAACATATCCGGTGAAATTGTTCAGCATAACTTGTAATTGATATTGGGGTATTATTATCATTATAACTGCAAGTTTGGGTTAATTGGTATGTAAACCAAGTTTTGGGCGTAAACTGTAAACTGGAATATAAAATCCAGATTGGGCATAACTACTGGTTGCGACGCCAAGCATAATGTATATCATGATTTTGAAGCATGATTATTATTGTAAATTTGTGAAGATTGGGTGTAGCCTAATTTGATTAATAACTTGTAGTTGAATTTGTTGGGTATAACTTGGGAATTGAAACATGACTATTTTTGTGAAACTGGGATAATTAGCATATAAAATCTAGACTTAGATATGTACGGTAAATATGTAAATTGGTTAAAAGATGAACATGCCTAACCCGAGGTTAGATTGAGTTGCGGTGTAAAACTGCCCGGAATTGCCCGACACATCCAGTAACTGCAACAACACAGATCTAATGTGAGAGGTTAGCGCATTTAGCCCAAAACCCGAGGTTAGAATGAGTTTGCGATAGAAGTCTGCCTGGAACCGCCCTGCACATGCAGTAACCACAAACAACAGTTCTAATGTGAGATGTTAAGGCATTAATGGATGAATTAATGCTAATAAACAAGACATGCTAAGAATGGTAAGGTTAAGTAACATATGAATAGGCAACACTTAACCAATATAACATGATGAATGAGTAGGGTTAATTTAATACGAAACACTTAACCAATATAGCAGGATGAATGAGTGGGGTTAAGCTATTAAGAAACACTTAACCAATATAACATGATGTGTAGTAGGGTTAATTTAAGACAAGAAGGCAACACTTAACCAATGTAACATGACAAGTGGGTGGGTTAAGTTAACTCGACTGGATTAATGACACTTAACCAATAAAACGTGATAAATGACTAGGGTTAAGTTAATGGGAAACACTTAACTAATATAAACTGATGAATGAGTGGGGTTAAGTTAATAAGAAACACTTAACCAATATAACATGATGACCGAGTGGGGTTATTTTAATGGAAACACTTAACCAATATGACATGATGAATGAACAGGGTTAAGTTAACAGAAAACACTTAACCAATACAACATGATGTGTGTGTGGGTTAAGTTAAAATGAATGGACAACACTTAACCAATATTACATGAACAAAGTGGATAGGGTTAAGGCAAGCTTAACCAATAATACATATTAACTTGATAAGCGGGAGGGTTGAGTAAACCTTGGGTAGGTGGGTAATATTAGTATATATAGGCCCACAAACTTAACCGTTAAATAAACATGTTTGAATCAGTGGGAGGATTATGTACATCTTATGTAGGTGGGTAATATTTGTATATATAAGCCCACGAACTTAACTAGTAGGAAACCCTAGTAGCGGGGACCCATTTCAGCAGTAACCCACATAGATGTATCTTGGTACCCTGAACTAGGCTGGGTGGGCACGATTACTGGGCTGATTATATGCGGTCAAAATAGCGGCAGGGGGTGCAGCAGTGTAGTTCCGACGGAGTATGGGTGTGCACGTGCTCAGGAGTGGAAAAGCAGGCACGTGGTACTAGTAGTTATACACTATGCATCTTGAATCGTCTCGGGTTGCAATCATAGGGACTGATACACCTTATGGTGGAACCAACATAGGGTATCTACACGCAAGAGAAGGCCGATTGACACAGACACAAGGAAAATTAATACGAGTAAGGAGCCGATCGATAGGGTAGTAAGGGTACATCTAACATATTCATGGCAATTAGGCAAATTGAGGTGGAATCCTCACAATAGATGTACACCTGAAGGCTACTACAATTGCGGGGATTGGGATCACATTATTGTATGTTCATTTTATACAGATTACTAGTTGGGACACTAGTTAGGTGGTGCAGAGATATAGAAATCAGAATAACAGGGTAGTAGCGAAGCAGAGAAAGAATAGAAGCGCATTCAGTTTATCTTTCCTTATCATATCTATGCTAATCGTATGTTATCTTGTTATCCTTGTTATCACGATATTGTCTTATATTCAGTTTATTCATGTCATGATGCTTTTGCCTATTTACAAGCTGAAAGTCACTGGACTTACCAGACTTATGTAACGACCCGTATTTTCAGCGATATATAATTAATTTATTTAAGTATTTATATTGTGATTTAGAGAATTTAATGGCCATTTAATTAAATTATATTGAATATTTAATTAATATAATAATTAAATAATATATTTAATTCTGAAATAATCAGAATTAGCTAAAATGGCATTATGGTGTGAATTAGGCAATTCAAAATATATAATTCAGTTTATAATTGAATTTGAATAACGAATATATTATTTGAACGGCAGTTTGAACGTATAATTATATTATAATTAAAATCGAGCTCGAAATGGCGTGGCAGTTCGCTATTTGGCGATTCGAACTTCAACTGAATATACAGGGTCCGTTTTTAATCGCATTTTTGTGAAACAAGAAACGTTCAGAGCTGGGGAAGTATATTTTTCTAGTAGAAGAGAAAAATCGGGATTTCATTGTGTAGATTTTGATTTATGTCGAAATCAAATTTTAGAAAACTCGTTGTGGAATTCCTTTATAATTTATATTGATTTATTTATATTATAAAAGGAATTTAATATAAATCGAATATCGATATAACTGGGAACTTTGAAATATCGAGCTATAAATCCAGATAGGAATATTTTAGAGCGATGTGATTTTCTTTGTAAATACATACGATAATATTTACTTTTAAATATTTAATTTAATTATTTTTAAATATATTTATATGTTTAACTGGTCTATTTAGAGCTTTAAAAATAGCCAGTTTTGCAAACGACCTCCATTTTCGAAAAACCAATTTTGTTGGATCCGCAATATTAAATTATTGCTAAATTTCAATTTCCGTGATTTTTGAAGTCAGTATGTGGCCATTGGCGACAATTGAAAATACGATGTGTGAGCAAATGAAGTCGGAATTCAATAAAACTAGTTTCGTTGGATCTGTAATATCGAACTGTAGTTGTATGTCCATTTTCGTGATTTTTGGATATTATCGATAATTACATGGATTTTTAAACAGCATATACAAACATCGTTCGAATAAAAGAAATAAAATAATCGATTAAAAAAATATTAAAATATTACTATAAATAACCCTTAAACTTTTTAAACCTAATTCCTACTTTCTTTCTGGTCAAGGAATTTGTGGCCGTCGGTCTTCTTTTTTAAAACCAATATCTTGAGTTTGAAGATTTTCATAAAATCTAACTTAACACTATAAATCTAGAAAAGTATATATTGGAGATGCTTAAGTCATCCTCTTCATTTTGAGATAGCATTTGAAGGGTTCGATACCCATTCCGGTGCCCTGATTTTCGTGAATGGGCGGTTAGGGTTGGGGTATCCTCAGCTTGTGAGCATCTGTTGGTGAAAATAGGCTGTTTATGGGTTCGGTGGAAGGAATGAGGTTCGTATGCATATTTTTGGGAAGTCAGATGTTGTTTTCATTCGATATGGTTCAAGGGGTTGTCGCGAGCCTGTACAACGCGATTGTGGAGGATGCCGACGAGTAAGAAGTGAGGGTATGGAGAGGTGTAGTTCGGAAAGAGAAGCTCATTGGAGAAAACCTTGGGTGCTTCTGTGAAGAAATGTGATCGGGAGGGTAGGTCAAAGTTGGGAAATGGTTTACTGGAAATGAGCATTTTAGCTTCATGGAGGAGATGAATACAGCGGATGTGGGTCTGGAGGGTATTGGTCCACGACGGAGTAAAAAGGGGGTGAAGCCCATTTTATAAAAATAAGTTTAGTCTATTTTAATGTAAAATAATTGCATAACTTGTTAATATCGTAACATGATCATACGTTATCGAAATTCAGTGAAACAAGATCTGTTAGGATCGTATGGACGGACACTACCTAATGGAAGTAACAAGGATTGGATTGGAGATCGTTTGAAGTCATGGCAAAATAAATTGTTTGATTCAAATAAAACAACAGTTTATCGTTCTTTAACGATGAACTGCCAGAGTGAGTAAAACTCACCAACTCTGAACAGTTATATTTTTATAACTTATTCTTAGAACTGATGATTATCTGTTGATTGTTGTGTGTTAACTGTTTGGTTGAATTGCTTATGTATTGGTAGAAATTATACATAACGATATATATATAAATCGTTAATCAAATATTGATTCTGTTTAGCAGAATATTTCACAGTGAAATGAAATCGATGATAATTATATTGTTTAAGATCTGTGATGCAGGGAAACAGGTTTGAGGGACCCAACTGGGTTCCTTAATATATAAAATATTGTTTTGTTTCATATATTGTGATATATGATGTGATATATAATCTGTTGTTGATTATGTGTGCTTAAATGATATCGATGTGATATATGATGTGATATATAAATCATTGTTGTTTGGTATTTTAAATACCGTAAGAAAACCCTGGGATGAAAAGTGAAAATTTCAATAAATATATTGAAATAAAATATTATATAAAATCGAAAGGTTTTATATAGAAGGCAGATTTCAAACTGTATATTGGAATAGAATATTTGTAAAATCAAAGGATTTTATATAAAGGAATATTTATAAAATCAAGGGATTTTATAAAGGAAATTATTTGTAAAACAAGTATAAAGGAAATTATTTGTAAAACAAATATAAAGGGAAATATTTGTAAAACTTTTACAAATAAAATAGAAAGAGAAATATTTGTAAAACATTTACAAATAAAACAGAAAGAGAAATATTGGTAAAACACAAATAACAAGAGTTATAAAAAGGAAATGTTTGTTTAGAAAATAAATAGAGTTATAAATGGGATTTATTGGGAAATGAAAAGAATGTCATATAAGGAAATATTTGGCAAATGAATAGAATTTTGCATCAGGAAAGTTTAGACCCGTGCTTCGCACACGGGTATAACATGATATGGATTTAAAGCAAAGATTTTAAATAGAATTTGTTGTAACCAATAGATTGAGAAGATTAATTTATAAATAATATTTTGGAAATAAAATAAAATATTTATCATTGGATAAATAGAATATATAAGTCAGGGCTTATATAGAGAAGTAAGAAGCGATTTCAACATTGATATTTGAAACTGAATATAGACATAGAGTTAATCAAAGGAGTTAATCAAAATGAGTTAGAGGAGTTAATCGATTAGAGTTAGAGTTAAGCGATTAGAGTTAGAGTTGATCGATTAGATTTAGAGTTAAATCGAACTAGAGTTATTCAAATAGAGTTAATCGAACAAGAGTTAGTCGAATATTTGTTACTCGAATATAGTTAATAGAACTAGAGTTAGTCAGATTAGAGTTATTCGAATATAGTTTATTAAAAGAAAGAGTTATCGAATAAGGTTATTCGAATAAGATAATTAATCGAATATAGTTTATTCAAATAGGGAAAGAAATTTTTGAATATTAGTTATTCGAAAGAAATTATCGAATATTAGTTATTCTAAAGGAGTTATCGAATATTAGTTATTCAAAAGGAGTTATAGAATATTAGTTATTCGAAAGGATTCGAAAGGAGTTATCGAATATTAGTTATTCGAAAGGAGTTATCGAATATTAGTTATTCAGAAGGAGTTAATCGAATATTAGTTATTCGAAAGGAGTTATCGAATATTAGTTATTCGAAAGGAGTTGTCGAATATTAGTTATTCGAAAGGAGTTAATCGAATATTAGTTATTCGAAAGGAGTTAATCAAATATAGTTTATTCGAAAGGAGTTAATTTGTAAGAGTAAATTAGTTAGAGTCAATTGAATATAGTTAATCCAATAGAGTTAATCAAATAGAGTTAACCGAATTGAGTTAATCAAATAAAGCTAACTAATAAGAGTAAATCGATTAGAGTTAATTGAATAGTGTTAATTGAATAGAGTTATTTATAGGTTATTCGAAGAAGAGAGATTATCGAATATAGTTTATTCGAAGGAAAGAGTTATCGAATAGAGATTTATTCGAAAGAGAGTTACGTAAGGAAGTTTGTTAAAGATTTAAAAGATAAACTTTGTCTATTCCGAAGTTAAAACGTTGTTCAGTTAAGGTCTGAGAGGTAATTATACTCCAACTTGATTGACTTCCTTCTTAACTAAGGAATGGCTAAGGTTTGATAGTAAAGGATGGTTAAGTGAATTTAGTTAATTAGTGACATGGTTTGAGTTGGCATGGCGATGTTTGATTTAAACATCAGTTTAAATCCAGTGAAGGAGTTTTGGAAATGTTTTCCAAATAAGAATCAAAAATGTTTTTTGATATTAGAAAATAAGAATTTAGAATATATGGAAACAGGAGATAAGCAAATTAATGAACTAAAGAGTTAAATGATGATTGATCGATAAAATTTCCATGTGGAAATAATATCGTTGTTTGCACACGTGTTTTTCTTTGATAGTTAAATCACATACTATTAAAGTTTTGATCATTTTTCCGTCATCAATACAGAGAGACCGGTTGGATTCTTATCCAAAGAACCACTCCGTATGGGCGTTAGCGTTTCGAATCAAATAGATCGAAGACAAATTGAAGACGGAGTAAAGTGCAAAGGCTGTTGTATAAGCCCTAGGTAGAGATTGCATAGGATGGGTGTACGGAATAGTGCCTTCGGTTTTTCCAGTCCCAGGATAACTTGAATGGACGAATGTTTGACAGAGTATCTCTGGTAGATCACATAAGTTGATCATTTCAAACTTATTTACGTTAGTGGCGGAGGAATTCGTTTCTCTTAGCTTATACCCGCGGTATTTTTAGGGAAATCAATTTGTGATTTGACGGGTATGACGATGTGGCATTCGAAGTAAATGGAAGAGTGATTTGTTAAAAGATACGTTTTGACCTCGAGCCTTATCAACTGGGAAATGACAGAAATCGGGCAGGCAGCATGGCTATGTGGTTCGCAACCAATTAGGGTATATTGTCACCATCTAGAGAATATTCATATTTGTTACTTCATTTAATTCTGTATCTCCCGCGAATGGTTATGTTGGTTTACCAACTGTAAGGTGACAATATATTCGATACACTCAAGCGAAATGAGTGGTCGGTCATGTGTGCCGAGTTGCAAGATGTTCTTGTTGAACTCCAGTGTATCCCTTCTAGAGTACACTGAGCGGAAGGTGGATCCATACCTTGTCATGGTTGGAAACCAATCCCCAAATAAGAGCCCGCGGTTTTGATTGTATATTATATATGTAGAACGTTATATGCTAGCGTTTCTACTGGATTGATATTACTTGTGTTAGACATTATTATAATATCAGAATAATATTGTTTTACTAATGATTTGGGTTATTGTAAGGTAAAAACCATCCGTGCTTATGTATGGATCGGTCTTATGATTATTGTAACACCTCACCTCCGTTAAGGTCACTCACAAAGGGAATGCTTAACTTCGATGGAGCGTTTTAGTAGAAAAAACAGAATATAACAAGACAGATAAGTAGTACTTGAAAAATTATAACTTTATTACAGAAGAAGCAAAAATAAGTTTGGTTACATCTTTCTAAATCACAATACCAAAACTCAAGTACACAATTATTAGTCTTAAACAAAATCCTTCAGAATGTAAAGTTTCAAAGCCATAATCCCCAACATAAACTACCATGAAAAGATAGAATCAAAGCCAAGCAATACTCCAAGCAATACAAGCAGAGAGAATCAGAATCAAGCTCCTATGTTTCCACCCTAAGCACCAGGGCGGAACGAAAAGAAAAGGGGCGAAAACAAACGAGGTCAGACATAAAGTCTGGTGAGTCCAGTGACTTCCAGCATATAAACAGATAATATTATCATGACATGTAAATAAAGCTGGATGAGAGATTACATCAACAGGAATAGCAGATATACTTTAAGTTAAAAGAAGAAACAGAATGATGTAAACCAAGTTATGCTCCTTGCTTACATCTTTCTTCTTTGCAATAATACTAGTATAACAGGGTTAGGTGTTACCCTTATGTCTAAACCGAAACAGAATCGAAACAGAATAATCTATACAGAAACAGAATGCTAGTAATGGGCCTTCACCACCCCAACAGACAGAAGGTACAGAAGCAGAATACTAATAATGGGCCTTTACCACCCCAACAGACAGAAGGTATGGAAACAGAATAATAATAATGGGCCTTTACCACCCAACTAATGGGCCTTTACTACCCCAACAGATAGAAGGTACAGAAACAGAATCGGAAACGGAATCAGAGACGGAAACAGAATAATCCGTAAGGAAACAGAATATTAGAATTAGATGTACACTAGTAATGGGCCTTTACCACTTCAACAGACGGTACCATGCAGAAACAGACAGGTGTTACCACCCAACAGAAACAGACAGAACTAAGTGTACCCTAAGTCATGCCCCAAGCGATCGGCTCCCTAATACATAAATACCCTTTGTCGGCCCCACAATAGGGTGTATCACTCCCTAAAGTGCCAACCTATTGGCACAGACCTATACACAGATGTCACGGTGTCTTACATCCTCAGAGAAGACCGGATCCATGCGCGTACATGACCCGATTGGAATGCACCATCAACACCCCTCGCCATTATCAGAATGAACCGCTTATAATTAGTTCAGTAAGCGTGCCCAGACCCCTACATAGCATAGGGTCAATGTTTTTTATGCCAGAAACGGTTACTGAATAATATGGATCCCAAACAACAGATGACACAAGTATTTCCCCTCCTAACATTTTGTCCCCTGACTAACAGATTTCAAATTAACTTGTTTACAAGTTCAAGACATACAGAGTTCAGATTTACTAGTTCACAGATAAGACAATCAAGTTAACAAGTTTTCAGACTAACGGATCAGATGTATAGTTTTAACAGACTTACAGATTGTCTGACTTTGTATTGGGCCTACAGATTCATGAAATGGGTTTGTTAAATTCATCAGTCCAGTTGGTTTAACCCTATCTACCCAACACGTTTTAGACATCATATTTATCTCATATTTGCATTAATTAAATATTAATGCACAGACCTCTCACATTAGGTCGGTAGCTTATGGCCGCTGGATATGCTGGGCGGTTCCGGGAAGACTTCTGCCATAAGCCAGACCTAACCTTATGTCTAAGCATATTTTAGTTATGCCTACGACCTCTCACATTAGACCGACAGTTTGCGGTCGTTGGTTAAGTCGGTTGGTTCCGGGCAGGCTTCTACCACAAATGGAGTCTAACCTCGTGTCACAGCCACTTTATTCCATTACAGAAAATATCAGACTAATTATGTCCATTTAGCATATTTAACTTCTTTACAAGTTACGGCAGATTATCCAAAGTTCTATTAATATGTTTTGCTCAATTTTAGATCGAGCCTCCAAATTACAATTATTCAGCTTTCAACAAATTAACAATTCAGCAGATTAGCAGATTTAACATTTCTTAAAAAAATTATTTACATATCTTTCCTAATCATAAGTTAAGCCTAAACTTACATACTCAAATCATGGCCATAATTCATAATACAATGTATGCCCCCAAATTTTTGTTAAACTTTGCACAGTACAGAACACTCTCTAAAAGCCCCAAATCATAAGTCATGAATCGTTATATAAAATATACCCAAAAATCTAGATCTTTAAATTATATCCTCTCAAAATCAGATCTTAATTTTTTATATGCATTACGTCCCCAAGTTTCAAGTCAATGTTACCATTCAATGATCCCTTTTCTTCCAAATCATAGAGTATGCACAGATCTAGATCTAATTTACAACATATGTCCTTTTCTCAAATCAATCACAGATCAGTCATGTCCAATTATGTATTATTCATTATTTACTCCAAAATTTAGCGTTCGTGCATTAATCTCTTATGAGATTTGTCGCAGGCTAATAGTAGCCTGGTTATAGAACAGAAAAAAAGAAAGAGAATAGTCACAGAAAAACAGATCTGACATATAAGAATATGCATAACCTCAGATTCAGATTTATAGCCATGTCAAGATCATAATTAAAGTTCATATCTGAAAATAACTGTACTCACAAAAAGGGAATGATTCTTGTATTCTGGAATTTGTATTCTGACACTGAATAGCTCTCCTTTGGCGTAGACTATCGATTAGATTAGAAAATAGTTGTTCTCTTTTAATTCTATTCAGATTGGAAGAAGATGCACTAGTTATAGCTTAGATTTCAGCAGAGTAGCGACGCCATTTTATTTTTTAATTAGAACAGAGGTAGAGTATAGGCAGAATGAAATTGTGTGGAGAGAAAGTGAGGTTTAGGGGGTGTTTTTATAGGAGGATAGGGTGATTAAAGCCTTCAGATCAGTCTAGAAGTCATCAGAACCACCCAGCTCGAAGACAGGTCATCCAGCCACTCAGAAGAAGCACGTCATCACAGAACACTCCAGAATTCTTTGCTGGATCGGTATGAGCGCACTTGGTAGGTGCGCCAGTGTGTTTTTGTACTGGCACACTTCCCAAGTGCGCTAGTGTATTCTGGCATGTTTTCGGTTTTTCTGCCTAACTTCGTTCGTCCATATCTTCTTCATACGGTATCCGTTTTACACAAACTTGGACTCTATCTCAAGAAGAATTTCGAGATGAACGCAATGGCACAACCCGTTTCCTTTAATTCTTCACCTAAAATTAAATGTACTTTAATTTATTACTTATACGTTTACAGGAAATATGGGGTGTTACATTCTCCCCTTCTTAAAGGATTTCATCCCCGAAATCTTCAAGTTAAGAAGAATGTGTCCTACCATCCAATCATCCATCTACTCAACCATCATCCACAAGAATCCATTGTCCCTAGAAAACTTCTAGTGTTGTATGAACATATGCAAAAGTGTGTGTATATGTCTCTTATCTAATGCAAAGATCAGGCGGTCTACTGATTCAGTTGACCTCCTTAATGCAAATTATGTTAGTGCCATGAGTCCAATTATGTATGCAAGAAATTCTATTTGGTACGCTTCATTTCTGTAACACCCCACATCCATTAAGGTCATTCACAAAGGGAATGCCTTAACTTCAATGGAGCACTATGGGTACTGGAACAGAAATATTACAAGACAGACATATATAAAACAACGGAAAGTAAAGTGGAAGTAGTTAAAATCATTTATTAAATATGATTGTTTACAATAAAAGCCCATCAACGTCCAATACCCAATTACATAGTTAAAATATCTGTCTTGCTCAAAAACAAAGAAGCATAAAAATAAGTTATAGTATTCCCCAATAAAGCAAAGCAAGCCATAGGCAAGAAAAATCCAAGCCTTGCATGAAAGATCCTTGGAGCTTGATAAGGTCCGAGCTAAGCTGTATTCCCAACCTGCGAACCTAGGGGGGAAACGGAAGAAAAAGAGGCGAAACAAAACGGGTCAGTCATAAAGACTGAGTAAGTCCTAGTGACTTTCAGCATAAAAATAGTTAAGGATAATATAGCATGAGTAAACTGAAAGAAAACATAAGCATGATGACAAGATAAGAAACAGGCAAGATAACTAAGGTTAACATGATGTGATTTTTATCAAGTAACATCGCAAGGTTCCTATTCAAGATAAACTAAGTATAATTTCGTAAGATTCCTATCAAACATAACAAGATTCCTTTGCTTCGCCATTAAAATATTTCTATGAGATCTATTTGCTCTGCACCACCTAACTAGCATCTTTACAAGTGTCTTACATGGAATGTTTCGTATTCCTACTAGTACTCCAACTAGTGTCCTCTGTAACAAGGATCTTTACCCCCTACTAGTGTCCCAACTAGTAGCCCGTGTTATATAATAAGGTGATCCCACCCTCTACTTAGAAATCATAATACTAGTCTTATGTACCCCTAGCTGACTACATAGGTGCCGCCTGCCCCTATCTCCACTAGGCGTACCCACCAACTACTTAGAAATCATAATACTAGTCTTATGTACCCCTAGCTGACATAGGTGCCGCCTGCCCCTATCTCCACTTGGTGTACCCACCAACCCCCACGCGATCGGCTCCCTAACTCGTAGATACCCGTGCTGGCCCCACAGTGGGGTGTATCACTCCCCTGAAGTGGCAACCCGATACAACTTGAGGATGCACGGCTTATACCTACACGATGCAACAACGTCTTACCTACCAGCCTGGGTCCACACACACATATGAAACCCGTTGGACTTGCGTTGCCACCGCTAACCCGTTTTGACCTCTTACAATCAACCCCAGTATGCGTGTAACAACCCGAATTTTAATAACATGCTATAATCATAAATCAAGGCAGAAATAAATTTTAAAATCTAAATCAGGGGAAACGGGCTATGCCATTGCGTTCGTCTCAGGAAAATACACGAAATAGAGTCCGAAATTTTGTAAATCGGAGTCCGTATGACCCAATTATGGCCCGATAAAGTTTCAGAAAATTCAAATTTCGAAAATAGATTTGAATTTCAGCCCAATCAGAGTAGGCGGGAAAAGTTCCCGCCCAACCCACTAGGTCGACCTGGGGGTCGACCCTACGGTCGACCTGCCAGGCCAGGTCGACCTAGGAGTCAACCTAGGGGTCGACCTGCCCCAGGCCAGGTCGACTCTAGAGTCGACCTGGGGGTCGACCTCCCCGGTCGGGCCATTTTGGCCTGGTGCACCTGCTTGTGTTTTCTGGCCCTGTTTGTTGGTTTCTGACGGAATTTGATGGTTCAGATTCGTTTTGGGGTTAATCCTATGGCCTAAACTTGTCCCTAATCCTATAAAAACACCCCTAGACCTACCCTAAACTCACACAAATCAATCTAGTAACTAAGTGCTGCCAAAATTCCTCTTGATCATGACCTCCATCTTCATTCATATGAACTTGAGCTTCCAAAACTAGATTCAAGGCCAAAGTGCAATCTTTCTACATCAAACCAAGAGAGTAGAGTTAGCTTTCTTCACCAAATCAAGGGATTTGCTTCTTCTCCAATAAGACAACTTGGAGCTTTGTTTGATTTGAGGGTCCCTAGAGCTTCTACAACATCTCTATCTTGTTCTATTATGTTCTAGTTCTCATAGCCACGCTTTGTAAGCCCTATTCAACTCTTAGATTTAAACTATGAACTTAATATGACATGTAGCAAGTTGAAATGAGACTTTTTTGTTATGCTTGCCTTGGATTTCATGCATAGATTCATTCATGACCCTTTTGATCTATGTTTGTGGACCTAATGTTTACCTATCATGAATCTAGTACCATTTATGTTGACTTTTGGGTGGAAAGCTATGAGCTTTATGTGGTGACTGTGCAAAAATGCAACATAGAACCCTCATGACCTTGGTATTAACTTGCCATGATGGACCTATATACTAATCACAAGTTTATCACCCTATTTGCTAAGTTTAATGCCATACATGTGTAGATTTGAATTGGACCTAAGTGCAATATTTGCCTTGAACCTATCATTGTATGCATAGATCTATTCATGCCTCTCTTGATTTATGATTGGGGACCTATCGTGAACCTAGTACCGTTCATGTTGACCTTTGGGAAAAATGCTATGAGATGGATTATGGCTTATGCATGTTAACAAACCTTAACCCCTCATGTTCCTTAACATGCACATAATGGTATTGAGCCTATTTGCTATTATGCATGCTTGTGGCCAAATCACCCTTATGCTATTATGCATGCTTGTGGCCAAATCACCCTTATGATATTATGCATGCTTGAGGCCAAAGCACCCTTATGTTATTTGATATGTTTGAGGCCAAGTCACCTTTTTTGCTATCATACATGTTGAGGCCATATGCTAGTATGTTGAACACTTTTACCTCATATATCACCATGTTGAACTTTTGATAGACTTTATCGCTTTATGCCCGACTCGTCATATCATTATGTTCCCCTTTTTAATCTATATGCGTTGATGCGAACTTACGTGCGATGGGGTTACGTCATGGGTAAACTTAAATGACATGAAACATGACTTGAAATATGACATGTGATTATGTTTGAAACATGAACGTGGACATGACATGTAGAAAACGTGAAAGTGGCCAACTCGAGGTTGGGTTGAGTTTGTAGCATAAATCTACCCGGAACCGACCGGCTTAACTAGTGGCTACAAATAATAGGACCCAATGTGAGTAGTTGGTCACATCGCACTTGAAACCCGAGGTTAGACTAGGTTGTCGTGTAAAGCTACTCGGACCCGCCCGTCTTAACTAGTAACCACAACAAAGTCTAATGTGAGAGGTTGGGGTGCATTAAGTTAATTAATGCCACATGGTAGGGTTAAGTCATGGACCACTTGAATCTTAACCAATTAAACACGATGGGTTGGTAGGGTTAAGTCATGGACTACTTGAATACTTAACCAATTAAACACGATGGGTTGGTAGGGTTAAGTCATGGACTACTTGAATACTTAACCAATTAAACACGATGTATTGATAGGGTTAAGTCATGAACTGCTTGGATACACTTGACCAACTCAATACATGGTTAGGATAGGGTTAACCACACTTAACCCGCTTGAAATCCTAGTTACGTGGTCCTTTTCAGCAGTAACCCACTTGGGAGTATCTGGATACCCTGGACTAGGCCAGGGTGGGGCACGATTACTGGACTGATTGTAAGAGACCCAAAGAGGCGGCTGAAGAGTGCACCGGTTGTTCAGGCGGACCATGGTCGTGCACATTAAGTCCGGAGTTGAACATGGGCACCGGTAGGTTTAGACTGTGCGTGCTTGAATTGTGTCTGTGGTTTACACCTTAGGGCTGGATACACCCTAGGGTGGACCTTGCACAGTTAACTACATTCCATGATTAGGCCGTATGACACCGATACACGACGAGTTAGGCTTATAGGGAGCCGATCGACTAGACCGAGTAGTTGGACCTTGATTTAGGTCATCTCATGATGTTGGGCCAACTTTGGGCCAAGGGATCATTTCTTGTTTATACTTGACATGGATTAGAATACTAGTACACTTGGTGCAACTTAACCTTGTATATGCGATGCCACACTTGATCTATCTTGTTATCTTTTCACCATGCCAGTTATCATCCTATGTTTCATCTCTGTTTTACATGTCCAGTTAACTTTATTAGTTTTTATACTAGTAGTAGGTAGGACTTACCAGTCTTTTTGACTGACCCGTTTTCTTTCGCCTCTTTTCTTCCGTCCCCCCCCCCCCCAGGTTCTCAGGGTGGGAATACTAGCACCTAGCTTGGATCTTTAACTTGCTTACTGGATAGCTCATGTACGGTTTGGACTTGAGCTCGCTATGGCTTTACCATGTCTACTTTGGGGATAGTTTACTTTATGTTATTTCCAGTTTTCAGTTTATGTTTTTTTCTAGACTTTGTTTTGTTGGGAAAATGATGACTAAGTACTTTGATGTAACTTGACTATGGTTTTGAAATAGTAATTTTATCCGCCGCTTTATTTACTCTGTTTTACTCATATGTTTTGTCTTGTGATATCTTCATGCATGTTTACCTTGACCAACACCCCTCCAAAGCCAGTGTACTTGCAAGAGTGACCTTGGCGGAGGTGGGGTGTTACATTTGGTATCAGAGCATAAGGTTTACGAGATTGAACAAAAGGCTTTTTAAACTTACCTTTTGAAAAACTATTTTCAAAACCGATTATAAAGAAGTATTTTTCCAAGAAAAGTCTAGTTTATTTTTAAAGGCTATTCCCCAAAAGCCATTAGCACTATACTTTGTTTCCTCGTTCTGAATCTATCTTTTTCTTCGTTTTAGTATGGCCGATAATTTTGCCATTCTAGAGGGCGTACCAGTACCTATTTGGTTTAGAAGGTACATGGAGGCAAGGGCGAATGAAGCCGGCCCCGCGGACATTCCTCCTTCCCCCGTAGCTAACATTCCTCCCCCTCCCGTAGCTGAGGTTCCTCCTCCTCAGCGTCCACAAGCGGATTTCGCGAAGATTTGCAAGGACTTTAAGGCGATGGGTGGCAAGAATTTTATTGGGACAGAGACTTTTGTTGAGGCAAGAAACTGGTTAAAGGAAACTGAAGACCTCTTTGCTATCTTTGATATAGAAGACCGTAGGAAAGTCCTGTTAGCGGTATGGCTGTTGAAAGGGGAAGCTGTATATTGGTGGGTAGTCACCACCACTACTAGGCCAATCCAGACTTGGGATGACTTTAGGAGAAGGTTTGGACTGAGGTTTCTATCATCGACAGAAGAGAACCTTCAGACGGAGAGGTTCCTATCACTAAAGCAAGGGGACATGACAGTTAGGGAATACGTGGATACGTTTAATCAACTTGCTCGGTTCGGTCTAGACTTGGTTAACATAGCTCAGAAGAAGGCCCTACACTTTGCTCTAGGATTGAACGATCCATTGCGCGGTTTGGCCATGTCCCATATACCCATGGGGGCGACCTTCGAGAGTTTGGTGAATATGGCCCTGCTTCAAGAGGAAGATAAGAGTGGCAAGAAGGAGGTCAAGGCAAATGAGTCTCAAGGCAAGAGGAAAGATTCCGAGAAAGGAGACAAGAACAACAAGAAGGGAAACAAGGGCAACAACAACAACAAGGCAAGAGAGACAAGGAAGTGCAACTACTGTAGGATTACTGGGCACATAGCCAAAGATGTAAGAAGAAGAAGAGGAAGCTGGGCGTATGCTTTCATTGTGGAGAATCTGAACACTATAGCAAGGATTGCCCGAAAAAGCGAGGATAAGGGCAAAGGCAAACTCAGCGAGCAGGACCCTCTGGAGGGCAGTTGCAGGCTCTCCTCGCTCTTCCCACTTTTGATCGAGGTAGTGTTTCTATAGAAAGTCATGTTTACATTTCTGATTTCCCTGTTCGTACCTTATTTGATTTTGGCGCATCGCATAGTTTTATTTCTGATCTTGTTGAAAGTTTGCACCTAAGTACTAGTCTAGTTGAAAATCCCGTTAATATTTCAAATCCGATTGGGGGCTCCGCCCATCTATCTGCGATTTGTATGGATTTGAAAATCTCTATCTTGAGCGTAGAATTCATGAGTAATGCTTATGTTCTCGGGTTTATGGGACACGGGTTGATTTTGGGCATGGATTGGTTGTCCAGTTATGGGGCCATTCTCGATTGTGAGCATAGGGTGGTGAGGCTTATGACTCGCCTTGGCAATACCCTAGAGATTTCTTGTAAACCTCTGGATCCCGTCATGTTATGTTATCTTGAATCCCTCGACTCGTCTATTGACAACCTTCAATCCGTGAGGGTGGTCCGAGAATATCCTGATGTTTTTGATGAGGTGAAGGAGTTACCCCCTAGAAGCGAGATAGACTTCCGTATTTATCTGGTTGATAATGCCAAGCCAGTTTCATTTCCTGTTAGGCACATGGCCCCGCGAGAAAGAAGAGAGGTTAGCAAGCAAATTAAGGAGTTGCTTGAGAAAAATTTCATTAGGCGAAGCATTTCAGAATGGGGTGCTCCGGTGGTATTCGCTACTAAGGCGGACGGTTCGCTTCGTCTATGTGTTGATTATCGTGAGTTGAACAAGCTGACAAAGAAGAATAGACACCCGTTACCGAGGATTGATGATCTCTTTGACCAGCTGGTTGGTGCTTATGTTTTCTCTCAGCTCGATCTAGCCACCGGATTCCATCAGCTTAGAGTGGCTGAGGATAGTATTGATAAGACTGCGTTTAGGAATCCAGATGGATTCTTTGAATGGCTAGTCATGCCGTTCGGTTTGACTAATGCACCCGCATACTTTGTTGATTTGATGAGTAGGATGTTCAGGGAGTTCCTTAACAAGTTTGTGGTTGTTTTCGTGGATGATATTCTGGTCTTCTCTAAGGACGAGGAAGAACATGCTACACACCTCAAGGAGGTTATGGATACGCTTAGAGCTCATCAGTTGAAAGCCAAGTTCTCTAAATGCCATTTTTGGAGGAAGGGAGTTCGGTTTCTTGGAGATATAGTTAGGATGAAGGTGCCCACTTAGTTGACCAAACTTTTTGGGCTTTATGGGATATGGGTCATAGTAGATAGACTTACGAAGAGTGCTCATTTCATTCCAGTAAAGAGCAAGAGGACCGCATCATGACTAGCATCTGTTTATCTTCGAGAGATAGTGCGATTGCATGGAGTTCCTTCTAGCATAGTTAACGATCGTGACCCAATCTTCACTATCCAATTTTGGAGTAGTTTGCAAGAAGCGATGGGTACGCGATTGAATCTAAGTACAACCTATCACCCACAGACGGATGGCCAGACCGAAAGGGTGAATAGGGTACTAGAAGATCTGTTGAGGCTATGCATTCTTGACTTTGGTGGTACTTGGGAAGACCACCTTCCTCTTGTAGAGTTTACTTATAATAATAGCTATCAAGCTAGCATAGGGATGACACCATTTGAAGCTTTGTATGGGAGGCCGTGTAAGTCACCATCTTGTTGGTGGGAGACAACGGACAAGCTTATACTTGGGCCCGATATGATACGGGACACATCCGAGAAAGTTGGATTGGTGAGAAGACGGATGAAGACGCCCCAAGACAGACAGAAATCCTATGCAGACAAGCGAAGGACAGACTTAGAATTTGAAGTTAGAGATATGGTCTTTGTGAAGGTTTCTCCTTTGCGTCATGTAGTTCGATTCGGAGCAGTTGGAAAGTTGGCACCGAGGTTCGTAGGGCCCTTCCCTATCATTGAGAGAATTGGGCAAATGGCATATAGAGTGGAATTGCCCGAGAAGCTGGCCGGAGTGCACAATGTTTTTCATGTCACGCATCTCCGAAAATGCCTACATAAGTCAGCCGAGGTAGTTGATCCTAGCATTCTTGAAGACATGGAGGTAGAGAAAGAGGCAACCCTGAGGCGAGCTCCGATTCGTATCTTGGGAACGGAGATCAAGAAGCTGAGGAATCGAGAAGTCAAGTTAGTCAAGATTCAGTCGAATGAAGCCGAAGAAGACTCAACTTGGGAAACCAAGGAGAAGATGCGTAGGCTTTATCCTTTTCTTTTCGAGGGTACTTTCTCAATCTCTTTTCCTAGTCAGCATATCTTTCTTTTGCTATCCACGTTTATCCTGTTTCGTAAATCTTGTCATGAGAACCTTAGGTAGAAACCCTTTGGTTGAAACATGTTATGCTTGATGTTTGCAAGTGGTTGCAAGTGTTTGCAAGTGGTTACTCGTGGATGCATGATACACGTTAGGCACTAAGATCGGCTCACACACTTTCATACCGCATATGCATGAGTGTTTATGCTTATTCATGGATGAAACTTGTATGCTATCACATGGATGTTGCATATGGATAGATGTTATGTGCATTCATGTAGAGATTATAAGTTATTTTAGGAATTTGCATACATATGGACGCATTTCACGAACATATTTTGCATCAAGGAGGTTTACTGAATCAGTAACCGCCTGATCTTCGCATTAGATAGGTGCATATACACACACTTTTGCATATGTTCATACAGCATTAGAAATCTTCTAAGGACAATGATTACTTGTGGATGATGTTTTGAGTAGATGGATGATGGATGGTAGGATACGTTCTTCCTAACTTGGAGATTTCGGGGACGAAATCCTTTAAGGTGGGGAGAATGTAACAACCCGAATTTTAATAACATGCTATAATAATAAATCAAGGCAGAAATAAATTTTAAAATCTGAATCAGGGGAAACGGATTGTGCCATTGCGTTCGTCTCGGGAAAATACGCGAAATAGAGTCCGAAATTTTCTAAATCGGAGTCCGTATGACCCAATTATGGCCCGATGAAGTTTCAAAAAATTCAAATTTCGAAAACAGATTTGAATTTCAGCCCAATCAGAGTAGGCGGGAAAAGTTCCCTCCCAACCCACCAGGTCGACCTGGGGGTCGACCCTATGGTCGACCTGCCAGGCCAGGTCGACCTAGGAGTCGACCTGTGGGTCGACCTGCCCCAGGCCAGGTCGACTCTAGAGTCGACCTGGGGGTCGACCTCCCCGGTCGGGCCATTTTGGCCTAGTGCACCTGCTTGTGTTTTTTGGCCCTGTTTGTTGGTTTCTGACGGAATTTGATGGTTCAGATTCGTTTTGGGGTTAATCCTATGGCCTAAACTTGTCCCTAATCCTATAAAAACACCCCTAGACCTACCCTAAACTCACACAAATCAATCTAGTAACTAAGTGCTGCCAAAATTCCTCTTGATCATGACCTCCATCTTCATTCATATGAACTTGAGCTTCCAAAACTAGATTCAAGGCCAAAGTGCAATCTTTCTACATCAAACCAAGAGAGTAGAGTTAGCTTTCTTCACCAAATCAAGGGATTTGCTTCTTCTCCAACAAGACAACTTGGAGCTTTGTTTGATTTGAGGGTCCCTAGAGCTTCTACAACATCTCTATCTTGTTCTTTTGTGTTCTAGTTCTCATAGCCACGCTTTGTAAGCCCTATTCTACTCTTAGATTTAAACAATGAACTTAATATGACATGTAGCAAGTTGAAATGAGACTTTTGTGTTATGCTTGCCTTGGATTTCATGCATAGATTCATTCATGACCCTTTTGATCTATGTTTGTGGACCTAATGTTTACCTATCATGAATCTAGTACCATTTATGTTGACTTTTGGGTGGAAAGCTATGAGCTTTATGTAGTGATTGTGCATAAATGCAACATAGAACCCTCATGACCTTGGTATTAACTTGCCATGATGGACCTATATGCTAATCACAAGTTTATCACCCTATTTGCTAAGTTTAATGCCATACATGTGTAGATTTGAATTGGACCTAAGTGCAATATTTGCCTTGAACCTATCATTGTATGCATAGATCTATTCATGCCTCTCTTGATTTATGATTGTGGACCTATCGTGAACCTAGTACCATTCATGTTGACCTTTGGGAAAAATGCTATGAGATGGATTATGGCTTATGCATGTTAACAAACCTTAACCCCTCATGTTCCTTAACAAGCATATAATGGTATTGAGCCTATTTGCTATTAAGCATGCTTGTGGCCAAATCACCCTTATGCTATTATGCATGCTTGTGGCCAAATCACCCTTATGCTATTATGCATGCTTGAGGCCAAAGCACCCTTATGTTATTTGATATGTTTGAGGCCAAGTCACCTTTTATGCTATCATACATGTTGAGGCCATATGCTAGTATGTTGAACACTTTTACCTCATATATCACCATGTTGAACTTGTGATAGACTTTTCCACTTTATGCCCGACTTGTCATATCATTATGTTCCCCTTTTTGATCTATATGCGTTGATGCGAACTTACGTGCGATGGGGTTACGTCATGGGTAAACTTAAATGACATGAAACATGACTTGAAATATGACATGTGATTATGTTTGAAACATGAACGTGGGCATGACATGTAGAAAACGTGAAAGTGGCCAACTCGAGGTTGGGTTGAGTTTGTAGCATAAATCTACCCGGAACCGACCGGCTTAACTAGTGGCTACAAATAATAGGACCCAATGTGAGTAGTTGGTCACATCGCACTTGAAACCCGAGGTTAGACTAGGTTGTGGTGTAAAGCTACCCGGACCCGGCCGGCTTAACTAGTAACCACAACAAAGTCTAATGTGAGAGGTTGGGGTGCATTAAGTTAATTAATTCCACATGGTAGGGTCAAGTCATGGACCACTTGAATACTTAACCAATTAAACACGATGGGTTGGTAGGGTTAAGTCATGGACTACTTGAATACTTTACCAATTAAACACGATGGGTTGGTAGGGTTAAGTCATGGACTACTTGAATACTTAACCAATTAAACATGATGTATTGATAGGGTTAAGTCATGAACTGCTTGGATACACTTGACCAACTCAATACATGGTTAGGATAGGGTTAACCACACTTAACCCGCTTGAAATCCTAGTTACGTGGTCCTTTTCAGCAGTAACCCACTTGGGAGTATCTGGATACGCTGGACTAGGCCAGGGTGGGGCACGATTACTGGACTGATTGTAAGAGACCAAAAGAGACGGCTGAAGAGTGCACCGGTTGTTCAGGCGGACCATGGTCGTGCACATTAAGTCCGGAGTTGAACATGGGCACCGGTAGGTTTAAACTGTGCGTGCTTGAATTATGTCTGTGGTTTACACCTTAGGGCTGGATACACCCTAGGGTGGACCTTGCACAGTTAACTACATTCCATGATTAGGCCGTATGACACCGATACACGACGAGTTAGGCTTATAGGGAGACGATCGACTAGACCGAGTAGTTGGACCTTGATTTAGGTCATCTCATGATGTTGGGCCAACTTTGGGCCAAGGGATCATTTCTTGTTTATACTTGACATGGATTAGAATACTAGTACACTTGGTGCAACTTAACCTTGTATATGTGATGCCACACTTGATCTATCTTGTTATCTTTTCACCATGCCAGTTATCATCCTATGTTTCATCTCTGTTTTACATGTCCAGTTAACTTTATTAGTTTTTATACTAATAGTAGGTAGGACTTACCAGTCTTTTTGACTGACCCGTTTTCTTTCGCCTCTTTTCTTCCGTTCCCGCCCCCCAGGTTCTCAGGGTGGGAATACTAGCACCTAGCTTGGATCTTTAGCTTGCTTACTGGATAGCTCATGTACGGTTTGGACTTGAGCTCGCTATGGCTTTACCATGTCTACTTTGGGGATAGTTTACTTTATGTTATTTCTAGTTTTCAGTTTATGTTTTTTTCTAGACTTTGTTTTGTTGGGAAAATGACGACTAAGTACTTTGATGTAACTTGACTATGGTTTTGAAATAGTAATTTTATCCGCTGCTTTATTTACTCTGTTTTACTCATATGTTCTGTCTTGTGATATCTTCATGCATTTTTACCTTGACCAACACCCCTCCAAAGACAGTGTACTTGCAAGAGTGACCTTGGCGGAGGTGGGGTGTTACAATGCGTGTCCCGTCCTCAACATGGGTCGAGGTCACAAAGATACGTAATGGGCTACTGGTCTGAAAAGGGTCCCCTTTCCTCGACACAAGCTTCCCTCCTATGCTTGGTACCCTCTAGTAGTTCTTACTTAACCCCTCCTTATTCATGTCCACTTACATGCTTAAATTTTGGTTAAGTATACACCAGTTATGTCTTACATGTTACCCATGTCCTCCACTTAACCCCTACATCATCCTCATGTCTTAATACATGCTTTATCTTGGTTAAGTGCTTATAGGTTATATTTTACATGTTGTAACACCCCACTCCCGCTATGATCACTCACTAAGGGAATGCCATAGCATCGGTGGAGTATTTTAGTGAATATAGAACAGAAAAATTACAACAAGACAGATATAAATAGTACTTGAAATTTTAAAACATCATCTCATAACAGAGGAAGTAAAACATGTCTGGTTACATCATAAAACCACAATAAAGGTCAAGTACAATATCCATCAAAATAAAGAAGTACATAATCCCACTCTCATACAATAGCCGAACAAAAGAAAAGATAACTGGATAACTGGAGCTTTACATCTATCCAAGCTCCTAAAGACTGGAACAGCAATCCGATCAAGCTCCACTACTGCTAGGATCCACCGTAGGACCTGAGGGTTGGGAAAAAGATAAAAACAACAGGGTCAGACATAAGTCTGAGCGAGTCCTATAACTTTAACAATACAATCGTTAAAGTAACCAGAGAAGACATAAACTGATATACGGTAACATATAGGGATGAATGGCTACCCTAAGCAGTCAACTAAACGAAGATAAAGGATAAAGACGCATCTACCCTCCCTAAGGTAAATTACTAAACTGCACCACACCAGTCGTTCCTAACTTAAGGTTGATCCCACCCAAGGACTTATAAAATTTACTAATTAGTACCTGCGTACCCCTAGGTGACCAAGTAGGCGCCACGGGGCCCTACAATCCACTAGGTGTACACACTACTTCCCATTCGATCGGCTCCCTAACGTAGATACCCGTGCTGGCCCCACCGTGGGATGTATCATTCCCCAATGTGGCAACCTGATGAAACTAAAGGTGCACGGCTTATATCTACTTGATGCAACAACGGCTTACCTACCAGCCCGGGCCCACTCACGCATATGAAGCCCGTTGGACTTGCGTTGCCACCGCTAACCCGTTTGCCTCTTACAGTCAAGCCCAGTATGCGTGTCCCGTCCTCGACATGGGTCGAGCCCACAAAGATACGTATGGGTTACTGGTTGAAATGGGCCTCCACAAGCTACCCACCTAAGCTTGTCCCTTTTTCTAGTATATCCCACTTAACCCTTTAATCATGTTTTAATTACATGTTCCATTTTGGTTAAGTATTCTAATCGTATTTTCTATTGCCACCCAAGGCAACCACTAGATTTTCTCATGCCACCCGAGGCACCCACTTAACCCCTCATGTCCCTCTACATGCTAATGTGGTTAAGTGTTTCTTAATTAATTAATTAAGAACGTAACCTTTGTAAAGACCTCTCACATTAGACTGTCTTTTATGACCGCTGGTTAAGCCGGTTGGGTCCGGGCAGCCTTATGTCATAACAGAGTCTAACCTCGTGTCTTTACATTAATTACGTATTTAGTTTGTGCCTAAGACCTCTCACATTGGGCTAACATTTGTAGCAACTGGTTAAGCCGGTTGGGTCCGGGCAGTTTTACGCTACAACTGAGTCCAACCTCGTGTCTTAGTCAATTAATTACACCTAATTAATCACCCTCATAATTTTATATTAATTATCCCTAATTAATCAAGTTTTCTTAACATGGGTAGACCTAACTTAATAGGTAAATTCCCATGGGGTAGACCTAACTCAATAGGTAAATTCCCAACACATAGTATGGGTACACCTAACCAAATAGGCAAATTCCCATACTATGTTTATTTATTTTGTGTTATGCATAATTATGTTAATTTCACACAATCTTATTAACTTATGCATTTAATTACCCCATCGTTCCCACGTAATTTCGTTCATGATATAACACATATAAAAGGTGTCAACTTGCATATGAATGAACATGTTTCAAAGGTGCCATCTTGCATATTAACAAACACATAACTTGCATATGAACTTGCATAACATGTCACATAACTTGCATATAATATGTCACATAACTTACATATTCATTTTGCATAACAAACTTGCATATTAGCTTATAGACTTGCATAATGTGTCATCATGAACTTGCATATTAATAAACATGTAACTTGCATATTTACATACATGTAACTTGCATATTAACAAACATGTAACTTGCATATAAAGAAACATGTAACTTGCATATTTACATACATGTAACTTGCATATTAACAAACATGTAACTTGCATATTAACAAACATGTAACTTGCATATTTACATACATGTAACTTGCATATTAACAAACATGTAACTTGCATATTTACATACATGTAACTTGCATAGCATATTACCATGAACTTGCATAACATGCATATGATTACATAGCCCACAACTTGCATATTTAGCATCATGCAAACATAACATACATCATATTAAACTTGCATAAGCTTACATACTCAACATGCATAAACATAAGATTAATGCTAACATCATATCATATGATTCAAAGCTCATTAACCCACATACAAAACCATAAATCTCATCACATCTCATCTAATTAGTTTACCAAAAGATCATCAAAGTGATAGAAACTCACAACTAGCAACTTTGAACACCAAATGAAGAAGATTAAGATGCTAAGAAGGGATTAGAAGTTGATTAGAGAGTGATTAGTATGCAACCCTCTTCATAAAATTAGTGGAGGCCATGAGAGCTAGCATTTTGCCATAGTTTAGTCACTAGGTTTAATTATGAATGAATTAGGGTAGGTTAGGGTCTTATTTATAGATTAGGCAAGTGTTTTAGGCCATAGGATTAACCCTAGATTTAATCCAAGCCATCAAAGCATGTCTTGGGGAAGAAGTCAAGTGTAGGAACCATCTAGGGCCTTTAGATTAAAGATGGACCATGAGAACCATTCAAATGCAAAATCTGCACTTGAGCGAATCGGCCCACGGGTTGACAGCCAAACACCCTGGATTAACCCCTAGTCGACCCAGCGGGCTCGGGTCGACTTCAAAAATCGGCCGGTTCGGTTATTCCCCTCTCCCAATTCGCTGTTTTGAGCATTTTTGCATATTTATTTATTAAATTTTCAATTATATATATATATATATATATATATATATCAATATATATATATATATATATATCTACACAACCCATTTCACTTAATTAAGTATACTTTAATTTGGGAATTTTCGTGAAACTTCGCGAGGCCATATCTTGGTCATACGGACTCCGATTTTCGAAAACTCGGACTCTATTTCGCGTATTTTTCCGAGACGAACGCAATGGCATAGCCCGTTTCCCTTGATTCCCATTTTAGAATTAAATTCTGCCTCGATTTATGTTATTACAGGTTATTGAAAATACGGGTTGTTACATTCTCCCCTCCTTAAAGGATTTCGTCCCCGAAATCTTCAAGTTAGGAAGAACGTATCCTACAATCCAATCATCCATCTACTCAAAGCATCATCCACGAGCAATCATTGTCCTTACAAGATTCTAAATGCTGGATGGATATATGCAAAAGTGTGTGTATATGTACTTACCTAATGCGAAAATCAGGCGGTTACTGATACAGTAAACCTCCTTAATGCAAACCATGATAGTGCCATGCATCCAATATGTATGCGAAACCCTATTGACACATACAAATTTCTACATGCGTGCACAACCATACACAAAAATGCATCATCCATATGATAACACAGCCATGATACATCCATCAATCTAACTACCACATCCATTTATGCAATATGCAACATGAAGTGACTGAGCCGATCTAGTGCCTAATGTGTGTGTATATGCATCCACGAGCAACCACTAGCAAACAATTGCATCCATATGCATCCATCAACCATAACATGTTTCAAACACATGTTTCAACCATAGGTTTTACCCTATCTAAAGGTCATAGGTATTAGCGAGAGGATATACTAAAGATAAGATAAGTACTAGACAAGCAATAAAGGAGAAGTTAAAAGACATACTCTCAAAAAGAAATGGATACAAAGAATGCATCTTTGCTTCCGTCTCCCAAGTAGCATTGCTTTCGTCATCTCCCCATTGCACTTTAACTAGCTGAACTTCTCTGTTCCTCAACTTCCTAGTTTCTGACCCAAGGATGCGAGTAGGAGCTCGTCGAATCGTCGCATCACGCTCTACCTCTACATCTCTAAGCAAGCTCGGCTCTACCACCTCCGCGGTCTCATGTAAGCACTTCCTCAAATGTGATACATGGAATACATCATGAACACCACTAAGTCTGTCGGGCAACTCCACCCTATATGCCATCCGTCCAATCCTTTCCTTAATAGGAAACGGCCCAACAAATCTCGGTGCTAACTTCCCTACGGACCCAAAGCGAACAACATTTCTCAATGGAGATACTTTGACAAAAACCATGTCCCCAACCTCAAACTCAAGATCCGTCCTTCTCCGATCCGCATAAGATTTCTGTCTATCTTGCGCTGCTTTCATCATTTTTCGAATTAAATCAATCTTCTCTGAAGTCTCTCTAACCATATCCGGGCCAAGCAAGATCTTATCCGTAGATTCCCACCAACATGTAGGAGATCGACAAGGCCTTCCATAAAGAGCTTCGAAAGGAGCCATACCAATACTGGACTGAAAGCTGTTATTATATGCGAACTCCACCAAAGAAAGATGTTCTTCCCATGTACCTCCAAAATCCAAGATACAAAGCCTCAAAAGATCTTCTAAGATACGGTTCACCCTCTCAGTCTGACCGTCCGTCTGAGGATGATATGCGGTGCTCAAACACAACTGAGTCCCTACCGCCTCTTGCAAACTTCTCCAAAACTCACTAGTGAAAATAGGATCTCGATCACTCACAATGCTGGATGGTACGCCATGCAATCTAACAATCTCTCTAACATAGACTGAAGCAAGCCATGGAGCGGTCCTCTTACTCTTTACGGGTATAAAATGGGCACTCTTGGTAAGTCTGTCTACCACAACCCAAATTCCCGTATTGCCCTTCCTCGATCTCGGTAACCCGTCGATGAAATCCATCGAGACACTATCCCACTTCCACTGTGGAACTTCCAATGGGTGTAGCAACCCACCGGGTTTCCTTTGCTCCACTTTAACTTGTTGGCACACTAAGCATCTAGCCACATACTCGGCCACATCTTTCTTCATACCGGCCCAGAAGAAAACTCTCTTCATGTCTTGGTACATTTTGTCTCCACCGGGATGAATAGTCATTCTTGAACGATGCGCATCATCCAAAATAGCCTTCTTCAAACCCTCATCTTGCGGTACACAAAGTCTACCGTCTCTATGCAACCATCCCTTATCATCTATGGTGTATCTACCCAAATGGCTGGACGACTCCTCTCTTATAAGCTTCTCTACCAACACAACCAACTGTGGGTCGTCTCGCTGAGCCTCGCCAATCCGTCTCAAAAGAGTAGGTCTAACCTCCAAGGATGCCAACAAACCAGGTACAAAATCAACAGAAGGTCTGAAGTCAAACAAAGAAAGAAACTCCAAGCTTCGTCGTTCCACGAACAATGGACTCAAAGATAGCCTTTTTCTACTTAAGGCGTCTGCCACCACGTTACCCTTACCAGGGGTATACGCTATCTCGAAATCATAGGATGCTAAGAACTCCATCCACCTTTGCTGTCTTAAGTTTAAATCCTTCTGAGAGAATAAGTACTTCAATGATTTATGGTCGGTGAACAACTCGAATCTCTCACCAAGAAGATAATGGCGCCAAGACTTAAGTGCGAAAACAATCGCGGCCAACTCTAGATCATGGGTAGGGTAATTCTTCTCATGTACTCTCAATTGTCTCCCTCCATAGGCTATTACCCTTCCCTCCTGCATCAAGACTGCGCCTAATCCTGTTCCACAAGCATCGGTATAAACAACAAACGGCTTACTCCCATCTGGAAGCACTAAAACTGGAGCGGTGGTCAAAGCTCTCTTTAACCGTCGGAAAGCATCATCACAATCTACATCCCACGAGAAAACCAGATTCTTTTTCGTCAAGCGGGTTAATGGGGCTGATATCTTCGCGAAGTCTTTGATGAACTTCCTATAATATCCTGCCAACCCCAAGAAACTTCTTACCTCGGTAGCATTTCTAGGAACTTTCCAATCCTGGATAGATACTATCTTTGCGGGATCCACAGCTATCCCTTCCTTAGAGACCACATGCCCTAAGAATCGCACTTCTCTTCTCCAAAAATGGCATTTAGAGAATTTAGCTTTAAGACTATGCGCTCGAAGAGTCTCCAACACTTCCTTGAGATGTAAGGCATGCTCTTCTTCATTCTTGGAAAAGACCAAGATGTCATCCACAAAAACTACTACAAACTTATTCAGATACTCTCTGAACACTCTACTCATGAGATCAACAAAGTATGCGGGGGCGTTTGTCAACCCAAATGGCATCACTAGCCACTCATAAAAACCATCCGGAGTCCGGAAAGCAGTCTTCTCTATACTGTCCTCCGCCACTCTTAACTGATGAAACCCTGTAGCTAAGTCCATCTGCGAAAATACTGACGCGCCAACCAACTGATCAAAGAGATCATCTATCCTCGGTAATGGGTGTCTATTCTTCTTCGTGAGCTTATTAAGTTCTCTATAATCCACACAAAGTCTGAGGGACCCATCCGCCTTCGTGGCAAACACTACTGGAGCTCCCCACTCCGATATACTTCGCCTTATGAACCCCTTCTCAAGCAACTCCCCTACTTGCTTATGAAGTTCTCTTCTCTCACGAGGAGCCATGTGGCGTACTGGCAAAGACACTGGTTTGGCATTATCCACCAAATAAATTCGGAAATCTATCTCCCGCTTCGGAGGCAAACCCTTTACTTCTTCAAACACATCCGGATATTCCCGGACTACTCTGACAGAACACAAACTCTCGACCGAAGCATCGAGCGATTCAAGATAACTTAGCAAAACAGATTCCATGGGATTGCAAGAGATTTCGAGAGTGTTACCCAAGCGGGTCATGAGCCTGACAACTCTCCTTTCGCAATCAAGAACGGCACCATTACTGGATAACCAGTCCATGCCCAAGATCAACCCATAGCCCGTGAAGCCCAATACAAAAGCATCACATCTAAACTCAACGCTAAGTATAGAAATCTTCAAACCCAAACATATCATAGACAGATATATGGAGCCCCCAATTGGGTTTGAGACAACCAAGGGATCATCAACTAGACTGGTGTCTAAGTGCAGTGACTCAACTAACGATGATGAGATAAAAGAATGCGATGCGCCAGAGTCAAACAAAGTACGAACTGGATGATCAAACAGAAAAACCAGACTTTCAACGGAAATAGTTCTACCTCTCTGCTGAATCGGTGGAACTGAGAGAACCTGAACTTGCCCCCCTGACTGAGGTGGTGCTATAAGAGCTTGCACCTGGCCTCCTGAGGTAGACCCCGTCTTCTGCCCCTTCTTTGGGCAGTTTTTCACAAGATGCCCTGCTTCACCACAATGAAAGCAACCGGTCTTCTTCTTTTTGCGACAATCCTTACTAAGGTGTCCTGGTGTTCCACAATTGAAGCACTTCTTCTTCGTCTTCTTTTTGTCACCATTGCCTTTTCCGCCCTTGCCTTGTTGTTGTTGTTGCGGTTTCTTCTGATCCCCCTTTTTCTCTGGTGCCTTAGAATTCTTATCATCCTCATGCATAAGTGCCATGTAGACAAGCTTCTCAAAAGTGGCCCCCATAGGAATGTGAGTCATAGCTATTCCTTGCAATGGTTCGTTCAAGCCTCTAACGAACCTCAAAGCCTTCTTCTCCGGTGTATTCACCAACTCTATGCCAAACCTTGCTAATTGATTGAATTTGTTGACATATTCTTTCACCGTGAGATTCCCTTGCTTCAAATTCAAGAACTTCTCCATAAACAGATTCTCTTCCGCCCTTGAGAGAAACTTAGCCCCAAACCTTTGCTTAAAATCTGCCCAAGAGTCAACAGGGCGTTCTCCATTAGTGACCTCCCACCAGAATGAGGCCTCTCCCTTCATTAACCAAGCCGCCAACTTGACTTTCTTTCCCTCTTCCACTTCAAAGATATCTAGCAACTCTTCCACTTCCTTAAGCCAATCTCTAGCCTCTACGAAAGTCTCTGAACCAAGAAAAGGTTTTCCTCCTATAGCCTTGAACTCCTTGCAAACCTTAGCAAAATTATCCACTCTAGGCTGAGGAGGAGGAGCGGTTGTCTCTGGTGTAGTAGCATTGGCCGGACCCGCAGCCGCGGCCCTAGCCTCTTGCAACCTCCTATACCATAGTGGTATAACTAAACCCTCCGGGATGTTAAGATCTTCAGCCATGCTGAAACGAAAGAGGAAAGATTCAAAAAGGAGATTCCGAAAGATAAAGATATGGCTATTGGGGATTATGCTTTTCTTTTTCAAAAACTTTTTCTCTTAGAAGACATGCTTTTAAAAATACTTTCTTCGAAAATACTCTTAGAAAGTAGTTTTTCTCAAAAATTTTATCTGTTCTGGTAACCTTAAGCTCTGATACCACGTGTAACACCCCACTCCCGCTATGATCACTCACTAAGGGAATGCCATAGCATCGGTGGAGTATTTTAGTGAATATAGAACAGAAAAATTACAACAAGACAGATATAAATAGTACTTGAAATTTTAAAACATCATCTCATAACAGAGGAAGTAAAACATGTCTGGTTACATCATAAAACCACAATAAAGGTCAAGTACAATATCCATCAAAATAAAGAAGTACATAATCCCACTCTCATACAATAGCCGAACAAAAGAAAAGATAACTGGATAACTGGAGCTTTACATCTATCCAAGCTCCTAAAGACTGGAACAGCAATCCGATCAAGCTCCACTACTGCTAGGATCCACCGTAGGACCTGAGGGTTGGGAAAAAGATAAAAACAACAGGGTCAGACATAAGTCTGAGCGAGTCCTATAACTTTAACAATACAATCGTTAAAGTAACCAGAGAAGACATAAACTGATATACGGTAACATATAGGGATGAATGGCTACCCTAAGCAGTCAACTAAACGAAGATAAAGGATAAAGACGCATCTACCCTCCCTAAGGTAAATTACTAAACTGCACCACACCAGTCGTTCCTAACTTAAGGTTGATCCCACCCAAGGACTTATAAAATTTACTAATTAGTACCTGCGTACCCCTAGGTGACCAAGTAGGCGCCACGGGGCCCTACAATCCACTAGGTGTACACACTACTTCCCATTCGATCGGCTCCCTAACGTAGATACCCGTGCTGGCCCCACCGTGGGATGTATCATTCCCCAATGTGGCAACCTGATGAAACTAAAGGTGCACGGCTTATATCTACTCGATGCAACAACGGCTTACCTACCAGCCCGGGCCCACTCACGCATATGAAGCCCGTTGGACTTGCGTTGCCACCGCTAACCCGTTTGCCTCTTACAGTCAAGCCCAGTATGCGTGTCCCGTCCTCGACATGGGTCGAGCCCACAAAGATACGTATGGGTTACTGGTTGAAATGGGCCTCCACAAGCTACCCACCTAAGCTTGTCCCTTTTTCTAGTATATCCCACTTAACCCTTTAATCATGTTTTAATTACATGTTCCATTTTGGTTAAGTATTCTAATCGTATTTTCTATTGCCACCCAAGGCAACCACTAGATTTTCTCATGCCACCCGAGGCACCCACTTAACCCCTCATGTCCCTCTACATGCTAATGTGGTTAAGTGTTTCTTAATTAATTAATTAAGAACGTAACCTTTGTAAAGACCTCTCACATTAGACTGTCTTTTATGACCGCTGGTTAAGCCGGTTGGGTCCGGGCAGCCTTATGTCATAACAGAGTCTAACCTCGTGTCTTTACATTAATTACGTATTTAGTTTGTGCCTAAGACCTCTCACATTGGGCTAACATTTGTAGCAACTGGTTAAGCCGGTTGGGTCCGGGCAGTTTTACGCTACAACTGAGTCCAACCTCGTGTCTTAGTCAATTAATTACACCTAATTAATCACCCTCATAATTTTATATTAATTATCCCTAATTAATCAAGTTTTCTTAACATGGGTAGACCTAACTTAATAGGTAAATTCCCATGGGGTAGACCTAACTCAATAGGTAAATTCCCAACACATAGTATGGGTACACCTAACCAAATAGGCAAATTCCCATACTATGTTTATTTATTTTGTGTTATGCATAATTATGTTAATTTCACACAATCTTATTAACTTATGCATTTAATTACCCCATCGTTCCCACGTAATTTCGTTCATGATATAACACATATAAAAGGTGTCAACTTGCATATGAATGAACATGTTTCAAAGGTGCCATCTTGCATATTAACAAACACATAACTTGCATATGAACTTGCATAACATGTCACATAACTTGCATATAATATGTCACATAACTTACATATTCATTTTGCATAACAAACTTGCATATTAGCTTATAGACTTGCATAATGTGTCATCATGAACTTGCATATTAATAAACATGTAACTTGCATATTTACATACATGTAACTTGCATATTAACAAACATGTAACTTGCATATAAAGAAACATGTAACTTGCATATTTACATACATGTAACTTGCATATTAACAAACATGTAACTTGCATATTAACAAACATGTAACTTGCATATTTACATACATGTAACTTGCATATTAACAAACATGTAACTTGCATATTTACATACATGTAACTTGCATAGCATATTACCATGAACTTGCATAACATGCATATGATTACATAGCCCACAACTTGCATATTTAGCATCATGCAAACATAACATACATCATATTAAACTTGCATAAGCTTACATACTCAACATGCATAAACATAAGATTAATGCTAACATCATATCATATGATTCAAAGCTCATTAACCCACATACAAAACCATAAATCTCATCACATCTCATCTAATTAGTTTACCAAAAGATCATCAAAGTGATAGAAACTCACAACTAGCAACTTTGAACACCAAATGAAGAAGATTAAGATGCTAAGAAGGGATTAGAAGTTGATTAGAGAGTGATTAGTATGCAACCCTCTTCATAAAATTAGTGGAGGCCATGAGAGCTAGCATTTTGCCATAGTTTAGTCACTAGGTTTAATTATGAATGAATTAGGGTAGGTTAGGGTCTTATTTATAGATTAGGCAAGTGTTTTAGGCCATAGGATTAACCCTAGATTTAATCCAAGCCATCAAAGCATGTCTTGGGGAAGAAGTCAAGTGTAGGAACCATCTAGGGCCTTTAGATTAAAGATGGACCATGAGAACCATTCAAATGCAAAATCTGCACTTGAGCGAATCGGCCCACGGGTTGACAGCCAAACACCCTGGATTAACCCCTAGTCGACCCAGCGGGCTCGGGTCGACTTCAAAAATCGGCCGGTTCGGTTATTCCCCTCTCCCAATTCGCTGTTTTGAGCATTTTTGCATATTTATTTATTAAATTTTCAATTATATATATATATATATATATATATCAATATATATATATATATATATATATATATCTACACAACCCATTTCACTTAATTAAGTATACTTTAATTTGGGAATTTTCGTGAAACTTCGCGAGGCCATATCTTGGTCATACGGACTCCGATTTTCGAAAACTCGGACTCTATTTCGCGTATTTTTCCGAGACGAACGCAATGGCATAGCCCGTTTCCCTTGATTCCCATTTTAGAATTAAATTCTGCCTCGATTTATGTTATTACAGGTTATTGAAAATACGGGTTGTTACACATGTCATTCATATTACCCCCAACGTCTGGGTTTAACCAAGCGCCTTGGCTTTATCTGCCATTAGACCCTATGTCTATCCATTAATTATGCGCTTGTGCTACCTCATCAGTCTTATCATTTAACTTGGTTATTTCCATTCATACCAACCTTCAACATTGCTTATTAATTCAATTCTTAACTTGCACTATATTAAGTCCATTAATAAGCCCACAACATGTTATTCCTATGATTCATACATTAACCCCCGTTATGGTACAATAACATGTTCTTATTCAATCTTTACAACCAAGTACCCCTTAACTTACAAACACACTGGAGAGAGAGAATAATTCCCTAAATACCAACCCCGAAGACCGGAATCAACATCAGATTGATACTCAGAGGATTATCCAACCTAACCAATGTTTTGTTCCTTATGTCGCCTTCAATTGTAAATTCATTCTTGTCTTTACATATTGCTTAATCTACAATGAAGCACATCTTTCTTTATTACATAAGTTATCTCATCTTATCTATTGTTCCGCCTAACTTACTTTATTCCATAAGTTTTCATTCCCACTTAGGCATTAATTAAGATTTACTTAAGTCAACCATTAATGTCATAACCGTTAAGTGTCATTAGCCTGGTCATATTACTTAACCCACCCATTCATACCATATTGGTTAAGTGTCATTAGCCTAATCATATAACTTAACCCACCCATTCATACCATATTGGTTAAGTGTTCTTAGTTTACTTAACCCTACCCACTGGTCTAATTACCACGTTATGTTGGTTAAGTATTACTATTCGTATTTCCACATGTCACCCACATGTCACCCACTTAACCCCCATGTCCCACCACATGTTTATCTGGTTAAGTATTTCTTAATTCATTAAGGTCGTAACCCTATAAAGACCTCTCACATTAGACTGACATTTATCGCAGCTGGATTTGCCGGGCGGGTCCGGGCAGTCTTACAACATAAAAGAGTCTAACCTCGTGTCTTTACAACTGTTACGCTTTTAATTTGGGCCTAGGACCTCTCACATTGGGCTACCATTTGTGACTACTGGATTCGCCGGGCGGGTCCGGGCAGTTTTACGTCACAAATGAGTCCAACCTCGTGTCCTAAGCATTGATTATCACTTATAATCATTTACCCCAGTCTTAATAATTTCCCTATTCAAATTATTAATTAATTCCTAATTTAACGATGTCCATAATTGACTCAATTATGTTCATCAATTAATGGTATGCAGAATCATACCAATTTTACCACAATTTATCTTATGCCATTAAAGGCAACTTATCTCAATTTATATTTATCCCTCCTTTAAGGCTATTACATTCCAACTACCCAAAACCCACTTAGGCTTGTCATATTAGCCCCTTTTCAAGACATAAATTATCATATGTGTTTCAACTACAAATCTCACCTAATTAACATATGCCTAAGTTCTAGATTACATGTCTGTTTTACATATGCCTAATTCATACCAAATTTACATATGTTCAGTTCATGCCGTTTTATACGTATGCCAATTTTTATGTCAATTTACACATATCAAGTTCTAGCCAAAAATTACATATGCCAATCCCAATTCTTGCAATTACCATTTTAATGGCAATACCCAATTATCAAATTTCATATTAATGGCAATAATACCCATATATCCAATTTTCATGTTATGTAATCAATTCCACCAATCACATATATCCAAATAGGTAATATTCCCATACTTTTCCCCGTATTCAATCGTACGCAAAATCGTGGTTTAGGCCTAGATCCGAAATTGATCTAGGTTCATCAAAAGAAAATAAATAGGGGAAAGGTAGAATTTTGCAATAAAACAAGATCAGAGAGAAAACAACATAAATCATCATGATAAGCATAAAGATTAGATCTTGATAATAATATCAACATGAATCAAAGAAACTGATTTACAACGACTGAATAGAGCATGAACTAGACATAAGAATGGAGATGAACAAGTCTCAAAACCCAAGGTTCAAAGGTAAACAGGAATAGATCTGAATTGATGAACATGCTTATATCCAATTACACTTTATTCCATAGCCATATTAAAATTGAAACGTTGTAAAAACTGAAATCGATGTAGAAACGTTGTAGAGTTGTTGATTCATCTCCTTGAATTGTTGTAGAAGTCTTCATCTTTGCATTGGATTGCGTATGAAAGCTTAAGAAGAAGATTAGAGACGGCGGCCATGACCAAGAGGGATTTTAGTAGCATAACGGTGGCTAGACATGTTGTAGTGAATTAGGGTTTAGGCATCAGGGGGTTTATATAGGATTAGATAGACGAACCTGGACAGAAAGCGAGACTAGGAACATCAGGATGCACCCAGGCCCAAAAGTGGGCTCGGGGACCAGGTCGACACCCAGGTCGACTGCCCAGTCGACCTGGTCTGGGGGTCGACTGCCCAGTCGACCTGGGTACTGGGCGGGAAATTTCCCGCCCAGCCTGTTCTGGATTTTTAATTCGAAATTTGAATTCGAATTCGAGCTGTTTTGAACTCTAAAAATTCCTAAAACTTCAGAGGGTCACATCTCTCTCATACGGACTCCGATTCTCGCAAACTCGGACTCGTTTCCAAGCAGAATTTCGAGACGAACGCAACGGCGCAACCCATTTCCCTTGATTCTTATTTTAAAATTTAATTCTTCCTTGATTCTTGTATTAACATGTTATAAAAATTTGGGTTGTTACAATTTCTCTATGAGTGCATAACCATTCATCCAAATACGACATCCATATAATGAGTCAATCATTTTGCATCCACAAAAATTGAAAAACCCACACACATCCATATGCAGTATAAAAGTGTTATTGAGCCGATATAGTGCCTAGTGTGTGTATATGCATCCACGAGCAACCACTAGCAACCACTTGCATCCACTTGCAACCATCAAACATAACATGTCTCAAACACATGTTTACACCCATTAGTTTCTACCTAAAGGTCGAAGACTCGATTGATAGGATACAGTTGAGTGATAGAAGCAAGTACAATTAAAACAAGAGCTCTGTTCCTATTAGACATCGGTTAAGAAAATAAATCCCTAAGTATCAACCCCGAAGACCGAAATCAAAATCAGATTGACACTTTGAGAACTACTCCCATTAAACAATGTCAAAACAGGAAATCTACTTCACGCTTCGAGTAAAAACCCTTATCCTTTTCAGAAATATTCAAATACTTACAGACTACTGGTACTGATCAGATTATAATATGATTCTTAGGAAATTAAGCATAATAAAACACCACCATATCCCACAAAAACCATAATGTATGCGTCATAGTCAACTTAACGCTTAACACAGATACCCTCAAACCCCATCCTATCATAAACAGATGAGTCGTAACCCTCATGGGGTTTGAGACTACAGCGGGATCAGAAGCAAGACTAGTATTAAAGTGCAGAGACTCAACTTCAGAATTAAAATGCCAGAATAATCAGATAAGGAAATTAAACTTTCTACGGAAAATTTTCCACCTCTATCCTGTCCACCAACTACGAGAACATTCACCTACCTTCCAGAAGATTCTACCATTTGCCCTTGCCTTCTGGGGCAATCCTTGATCAGACATCCTGTCTCATCGCACTGAAAACAAACAGTCTTCTTACATGTTAACAAGTCTTTCTCTAAAGTTGCCCCATCACGCGGAAAACCCTACGAAGCTCGAAAGAGGATTAGCCGTAGGTGAAATTACTGCAGCTACAGATGGAAGTTAGGCACTTATTTGCCCTTCGATAGGTGCCGTAGTCTCATCATGCCTACGGAACCATGTCGCGATGAGGTTACCTCTCAGAAAGCCAGGAGCCCCAGAGACTCAAAAAAGAAAGAAACAAGAATTAAACAGAAAATCTAAAGATAGATATATGGATTTGGGGACTATGTTTTTCAAAATAAACTTTCCTTTTGAAAATACTTCCATTTTAAAACCTTTTTGAAAATAGTTTTCAAAAACTTTTTATCACATCTGGTAACCTTCAGCTCTGATACCAAGTGTAACACCCCACCTCCGTTAAGGTCACTCACAAAGGGATTGCCTTAACTTTGATGGAGCGTTTTAGTAGACAGAACAGAATATTACAAGACATATAAGTAGTACTTGAAAAATGATAACTTTATTACAGCAGAAGCAGAAATAAATTTGGTTACATCTTTCTAAATCACAATACCAAAACTCAAGTACACAATTACTAGTCTTATACAAAATACTTCAGAATGTAAAGTTTCAAAGCCATAATCCCCAACATAAACTTCCATGAAAAGATAGAGTCAAAGCCAAGCAATACTCCAAGCACTTCAAGCAGAGAGAATCAGAATCAAGCTCCTATGTTTCCACCCTGAGCACCTTTGGGGGGGGGAACGGAAAGAAAAGGGGCAAAAACAAACGAGGTCAGACATAAAGTCTGGCGAGTCCGGTGACTTCCAACATATAAACAGATAATATTATCATGACATGTAAATAAAGCTGGATGAGAGATTACATCAACAGGACTAGCAGATATACTTTAAGTTAATAGAAGAAACAGAATGATGTAAACCAGGTTATGTTCCTTACTTACATCTTACTTCTCTGCACTAATACTAGTGTAACAAGGTTAGGTGTTACCCTAATGTCTAAACTGAAACAGAATCGAAACAGGATAATCTATACAGAAACAGAATGCTAGTAATGGGCCTTCACCACCCCAACAGACAGAAGGGACAGAAGCAAAATACTAATAATGGGCCTTTACCACCCCAACAGATAAATGGTACGGAAACAGAATACTAATAATGGGCCTTTACCACCCAACTAATGGGCATTTACCACCCCAACAGACAGAAGGTACAGAAACAGAATCGGAAACGGAATCAAATACGGAAATAGAATAATCCCTATGGAAACAGAATGTTAGAATTAGGTGTACACTAGTGATGGGCCTTTACCACCCCAATAGATGGTACCACGCAGAAACAGACAGGCGTTACCACCCAATAGAAACAGACAGAACTAAGTGTACCCTAAGTCCTACCCCAAGCGATCGGCTCCCTAATACATAAATATCATGTATTGGCCCCACAGTAGGGTGTATCACTCCCTAAAGTGGCAACCTATTGGCACAGACCTATTTACAGATGTCACGGTGTCTTACATCCTCAGAACAGACTGGATCCATGCATGCACATGACCCGGTTGGAACGCACCATCAACACCCCTCGCCATTATCAGAATGAACCGCTTATAATTAGTTCAGTAGGCGTGCCCGGACCCCTACATAGTATAGGGTCAAAGTTTTTGATACCATAAAGGGTTACTAACTAATATGGGTCTCGAACAACGGATGACACAAGTATTTTCCCCTCCGAACCTTGTGTCCCCAGACTAATAGATTTCAGATTAACTTGTTTACAGGTTTCAGACATACAGAGTTCAGATTTACTAGTTCACAAATCAGACAATGAAACACCCCACCCTCCATTAAGGTCACTCACAAAGGGAATGCCCTAACTTTGGTGGAGGTTTGTAAGTAAAAGTCATAGATAAAACACAAGACAGATATAAACACACATATATATAAGCAGTGGAAAACAACAGACTTTTTATTTCATAAATATGTGTTCATACAAAACATTTCCATAACTGTCACATAATAAATTCTAAAACATTACATCATCATTTTTGTCTTGGTTATTAAATAAAGAAGCATAAAACATAACTAAAACCTCATAAATCCCCATGATTGTATCCAACAGCCATAGCCAAGGAAAGAGAGTCCAAACCGTACATCTACTATCTTGAAGCTTGCAAAGAGTCTGACTAAGCTGGGTTGTTTCCTCCCTGTGGACCGGGGAGGGGGGGACGGAAGAAAAGAAGACGAAATAAAATAGGGTCAGACATAAAGCCTAGTAAGTCTAGTGACTCTTCGGTATGAGAATAAAAATAATGGCATGATAGGTATAAACTGGAAACAGGAAAGTACCATAAACTAAGATAAAGCAGTTTTGAGACGAATATACTATCGCACCCCACACTATATCTCTACACCTATTTGTACTGTCTTAACTGGCACCCCATGCAGGAGGTGAAGTGGTCCCCTTTTTCTAAAGATCGGCTCCTACTCGCATAATCATCTGTGTCTTACGGCCCCCAAAGATTGTAGATACCTATGCTGGTCCCATTATGGGGTGTATCAAGTCCCATGGTGGCGGCCCGACATAATTCTAGAATGCATAGGTTATACTACTGGTGCCCCCAGTGCCCTGTTTGTCTGCTCCGAAGTGTGTGCACGCCCGCACTCCGTTAGAGCCCACACTGTTGCACCCACCACCGACGCTTTGACCGCTTATAATCAGCCCAGTAATCGTTCCTTACCCTGCATAGTTTCAGGGTACCATGTTACCTAATTGGGTTACTGCTGAAATGGGTCCCCGTTACTAAGGTTTTCTAGTCAAACATGTTAAGTGGTTAAGTGTCTGTATTTACCTAACCCCACCCATTAGTTTAATTAACATGTTGAATTGGTTAAGTGTTTTAGCTAACTTAACCCTACCGTCCTGACTTGTTTGTCCTTAGCTTTTTAAAGCACCGACCACTCACATTAGACAGATATTGCTACAGTTACTGGATGTGCCTGTCGGTTCCGGGCAGATTTACAACGTAACTCAGTCTAACCTCGGGTCTTTAATGGGCTCAATGCTTAACCACCCACATTGGATAGGTATTGTTGTGACTACTGGACAGTCGGGCGGGTCCGGGCAGGTTTACATCACAACTCAATCCAACCTCGTGTTAAGCATATTCGTATTTTCTAAATTTACATATTTGTCTTTATTACTTGTTGTATAATAATTTGTCAACAACTAAATGTTATGGCCCACAATCCAAGTTTAACATTTTTGGTATAAGAATTTATACCGTTTAAATGCCACCAATTTTGGCATTTGACAAACATGCCAATTTCATACATTTTTAAATTTTCCCAACGTTACCCCGTCTAAATATTAGGCTAACAATCTTAGCCTAATTTTACGTTCGCATGATTTTCAACATATAACATTAAGCTAAAAACTTAACCTAATTTAGCGTACACAAAATTGGCATAAAGAAGTTCATTAACATAAACATGACATAGGTGTAAACTTGGCATTTTTGGCATAATCAATATGAATATCATAGGCGTGAACTTGCAAAATAGCCAACATGAATGTCATAGGTGTGAACTTGCAAAATAGTCAACATACATATATGTGAATTTGCAACATAGCCTAAATCAACTTACATATATGTGAACTTGCATTGAAATAAGGGTCTAACCAAATAGGTGTCACATGAATTAGCATATGATTTAGACAACATAAGCCTAAACATGTTTTGGATCTAGGCATAACATCGAACATCACTAGCATATGACAAGAATATGACATTTTCATAAGTATGTATAACTTTATGACAAGGGTGTGAACTAGATCCAATCACATATCTAATCACAATATGAGACATGTACTAAAGTGGATCTTGACATGGATCCAATTAGGAACTTGCAACTTTTGTATAAACATAGGAGCATGTATATGAACATAACCATTTAGGCATAAAGGTTCTATCATAAAGTATATACATGAGGTTCTAATTACAAACACCCTATATAATCACATAAACATGAAATATACAACTTGCTTATGATGTTGTTTTCATTCTAAAAGTACAATAGGATCAACACCAATCTTAATTATACCACAAACATCCCAATTACATTCACAACACAATCATTTCAATACATAGATATGAATTAACATCGTCGTTACATAATAGCACAATTCCACTTCCAATTTACATCAAATCAAGTCTTAGTTTTATTCTCATTGGAAAAATCACTATACTTACAACGAACGATGAACTTGAATTCTGGATTCTGAGTTCTGAATTTGATATGCTTTCCTTTGGGTAGACTAACGTTGTTTTGATTCGTGTTTTGCTTTAGTATTGGCTTGTCTCTAAGCTTTCTAACTGACGGCCACTCCGAGTTTCTTTCCAGCAGCATGGCGGCTCTAGTACTATATTATTTGTGTGAATTTAGGTTTAGACTTGAGTTGTATTTATAGAATTTTAAACTGATTAGAGCCGTCGATGAAGCTAGAGTGAATCCAGACCATCCATCTCAAGAGAAACCAATCAGAAAGCGACATGTAAGCCCTAGTGACACAGCCAAGCCTCAGAAACCGACCAAAACCCGACCAGGCCAGCCAGGGCCTGACCAAGCAGGTTTCTGCTCGGCCTGGGCGCACTTTGCAGGTGCGCCAGTGCAAATTAGTACTGCCGCACTTCCCAAGTGCACTAGGGAAATTTTGTTCTGGCGCACTCCCCAAGTGCGCCAGTGCATTCTGGCCCGTTTCTGGTTTTTCTGCCTAACTTCGTTCGTCTATATCTTCTTCATACGTTATCCGTTTCGCGCAAATTCGGAGTCTATCTCAAGCAGAATTCCGAGGCAAACGCAATGGCATAACCCGTTTCCCTTAATTCCATCGTTTAGACTTAATTATACTTTAATTTTTTAAGTTACAGTTAACAGAAAATTCGGGGTGTTACATTCTCCCCTCCTTAAAGGATTTCGTCCCCGAAATCTTCAAGTCTAGGAGAACGTAAGTCCTAACATCCAATCGTCCATCTACTCAACCAACAAACACAGGCGTCCATTGTCCTTAAAAGACTTCTAATGCTTTATGATTATATGCACAGTGTGTGTATATGTCCTTAACTAATGCAAAATCAGGAGGTCTACTGATCCAGTTGACCTCCTTAATGCAAATCATGTAAGTGTCATGAATCCATTATGTATGCAAATTTGTCCTTACTCATAATTCTACATGAGTGCGCAACCATCAATACAAATGTGACATCCCTATGACAACATATCAAGTTTCAACCACATACAAATATGAATACATATATGCATATGCAGTATGAAGTGACTGAGATGATCTAAAACCAAGGTTGTGTATGTATATGCATCCACGAGCAACCACTAGCAACCACTTGCAACCACTGCAGCCATCAACCATAACATGTTTCAAATACATGTTTACGTCCAAAGGGGTTTCTACCTAAGGATAAAGGATAATATCGAGGAGATATACCTAAAAAGATAGATACAAGCACAACTTAAGGAAAAAGAGAGGTCAAATATGTACCCTCAAAAAGAAAAGGGTAGGCCACACGTATTCTGTCCTCAGTTTCCCAAGTCGCGTCTTCCTCAGCGTCGCTCCACTGAACCTTAACGAGCTTGACTTCGCGGTTGCGTAGCTTTTTCACTTCAGTTCCTACAATTCGAGTTGGAACTCTCCTCACAGTTGCTTCGCGTTCCACTTCGGCTTCTTCTAGAATGCTTTTCTCCACCGCTTCCGCAGATTCATGTAGACATTTCCGGAGATGAGAAACGTGAAAGACATTGTGAATTCCAGCCAATCTTTCAGGCAACTCTACTCAATAAGCCATTTTCTCAATCTTCTCGATGATAGGGAACGGTCCTACAAATCTTGGTGCTAGCTTTCCTGCAGACCCAAAGCTAACGACGTTCCTTAGAGGGGATACCTTAAGGAAAACCCTGTCCCCAAACTCAAACTCAAGGTCGGTCCTTCTTTTGTCGGCGTGGATTTCTGTCTGTCTTGGGCAGTCTTCATTCTCCTTCGTATCAAGTCCACTTTTTCTGAAGTCTCTCTAATCATGTCTGGCCCGAGTATAAGCTTCTCGGTAGACTCCCACCAACAAGTTGGTGATCGGCAAGGTCTTCCATACAAAGCTTCGAAGGGCGCCATACCGATGGTGGCTTGGTAACTGTTGTTGTAGGAGAATTCCACTAAAGGAAGGTAATCCTCCCAAGTCCATCCGAAGTCAAGAACGCACAATCTTAGAAGATCTTCTAGTACTCTATTCACCCTTTCTGTCTGGCCATCAGTTTGGGGGTGATAGGCCATACTCAAGCATAACTGTGGGCCGACAGCTTCTTGCAGACTCCGCCAAAATTTGCTCGTGAAGATGGAATCTCTGTCACTCACTATGCTGGAGGGTTTGCCATGGAGTCGAACTATTTCCTTGAGATAAAGAGAAGCTAGAGACGAAGTAGTCCTTCTACTCCTGATAGGTATAAAGTGGGCGCTTTTAGTAAGCCTGTCCACTGTTACCCAAATGCTATTATTGCCTCTTCTTGACCTAGGCAACCTGTCAGTGAAGTCCATTGAAATGCTATCCCACTTCCATTGCGGGACTTCTAGAGGATGAAGCAGTCCTCTAGGCTTCTTTTGTTCCGCCTTGACCTGTTGGCTTATCACGCACTTAGAAACGAAATCCGCCGCGTCCTTCTTCATGCCACTCCAATAGAAAACTCTCTTTACGTCCTGTACATCTTCTCTCCACCTGGGTGTATTGTCATCTTGGAATGATGTGCCTCCTCGAGAACCTTCGTCACTAAATCCCTATCTTGTGGGACGCATAGCCTTCCATCTCGTCTCAGCCAACCCTTATCATCGATGGAGTACCTATTGAGGTGACTGGAAGTTTCACCCCTAATTAGTTTATCAATCACATCCACAAGCTAAGGGTCTTCACGTTGTGCGGCCCCTATCGAGTCTAAAAGAGTGGGCCGTACTTCTAGGGATGCCAATAAACCAGGTATAAAATCTGAGGAGGGCCTAAAGTAAAAACTGGCTATATACTCCAAGCTTTGCCTTTCTACAAAGAGAGGGCTTAGGGTTAGTTTCTTTCTGCTCATTGCATCTGCTACTACATTGCCTTTGCCAGGAGTATAGGAAATTTCAAAGTCATACGAGGCAAGGAACTCCATCCACCTTTGCTGCCTCAAGTTAAGATCTTTCTACGAGAAAAGATACTTCAATGATTTATGGTCAGTATATAATTCGAACTTCTCACCTAGGAGATAATGGCGCCAAGACTTAAGCGCAAACACGATGGCGGCCAACTCAAGATCATGGGTTGGGTAGTTCTTTTCATGCACTTTCAATTGTCTTCCACCATAAGCTATTATCCTCCCTTCTTGCATCAGAACAACGCGTAGCCCCGTACCAAAGCATCTGTATATACTGTGAACATTTTTCTTCCATCCGGCAAAGTCAGAACTGGGGCTGTTGTGAGAGCCCTTTTTAATCATTGGAAAGCAAACTCGCAATCCAAATCCCAAGTGAACGCCAGATTCTTCTTGTTAGCCTTTTGAGTGGAGCTGAGATTTTCACGAAATCCCTAATGAACTTTTGGTAAAAACCGGCTAGCCCAGGAAAGTTTCGAACTTCTGTTGCATTTCCTGGTGTCTTCCAATCTTGCACTGCTACCACTTTCGCGGGGTCCACATCTAACCCCTCTTTGGACATTATATGCCCAAGAAACCTTACTTCTTCTCTCCAAAAGTGGCACTTGGAGAATTTGGCTTTTAGCTGATAAACTCGAAGAGTTTCCATGATCTCATTCAGATGCTAAGGATGTTCTTCCTCATTCTTTGAGAAGATCAAAATATCATCTACGAAGACCACCACGAACTTATTGAGGAATTCTCTGAACACCCTGCTCATTAGGTCCACGAAATAAGCGGGTGCGTTTGTCAAACCGAATGGCATGACAAGCCACTTGTAGAAACCGTCTAGGGTTCTGAATGTTGTTTTATCAATTCTATCTTCAGCTACCCTTAGCTGATGGAACCTAGTAACTAGATCAAGTTGGGAGAAGACCGACGCACCTACAAGCTGATCAAACAGATCGTCTATTCTGGGAAGCGGGTGTCTATTCTTTTTAGTCAGCTTGTTTAGCTCCTTATAGTCCACACAAAGACGTAGTGAACCATCTGCTTTGGTGGCGAACTCCACTGGCGCACTCCATTCCGAGATACTCCGCCTTATAAACCCCTTCTCGAGAAGCTCCTTAACTTGCTTACTAAGCTCCTTTCTCTCCTTTGGAGCCATGTGTCTAACAGGCAGAGCTACGGGCTTTGCATTATCAACAAGATATATGCGGAAGTCTATTTCCCACTTTGGAGGTAAGCCTTTCAACTCTTCAAAGACATCCGGATATTCCCGGACCACTCTATACAACAACAAATTCTCAACAAAAGCGTCAAGAGACTCTAGATAACTAAGCATAACAGCATTCAAGGGATTACAAGAAATTTCTAGAGTGTTACTGAGCCGAGTCAAGAGTCTAACCACTCTTTTCTCACAATCAAGAATGGCACCATTACTGGATAACCAGTCCATGCCTAAGATCAGTCCATATCCTGAGAAGCCCAAAACAAAGGCACTACATCTAAATTCAACACTTAAAATAGAGATTTTCAAATCCAAGCAAACCATCGACAAATAAGCCAAGCCCCCAATTGGATTTGAAACAACCAAGGGATCTTCTACCATACTAGTGTCTAGGTGCAGAGATTCTACTAAAGCAGATGAAATAAAGGAGTGTGATGCACCAGAATCAAAGAGAGTGCGAACTGGGTGATCATACATATAAACCAAGCTTTCTACAGAAATCTTTCTACCTCATTCCTTTGGAGGTGCCATCAGCACGTGAACTTGTCCCCCTGAGGTGGATCCAGTCCTCTGTCCCTGCCCCCGCTTCTTTGGGCAGTCCTTAGCCAAGTGTCTAGTCTCGCCACAACTGAAGCAACCACCATTCATCTTTGCCTTCTTCTTTCTGCAGTCTTTTGCTATATGTCCCACAATGCCACAGAAATTGCACTTTCTCTTTTCACGGGATTTGTTGTTCTTCCCGCCTTTCTTGAAGTCTGTTTCCTTAGCCTGTAAACCCTCCTTTTCTTGAGGCACTTCCGCCTTTGCCTCTTTCTTGCCTTTATCTTCCTCGTATAGCAGTGCCATGTCCACCAGCTTTCATAGGTCGCCCTCATGGGTATGTGGGTCATAGCAAGGCTGTGTAGAGGCTCATTCAGGCCTTTGATGAAGCGAAGGGCCTTCTTGTGTTAGGTGTTTACTAAATCGAGCCCAATTCTGGCCAGCTGATTAAACTGATCGTCATACTCCCTTGCTTAAGAGTTAGGAACTTCTCCATCTGCAGGCTTCATTTAGCTTGGGAGAGGAATTTCATCTCAAGCCTCATCCTGAAATCTTCCCATGTTTCCATTGGCCTCTTCGCATACGTAACTTCCCACCAATAGGAAGCTTCATCTTTGAGCAACCACACTGCTAGCTGTATCTTTTGTCTGTCATCAACTTCGAAGATAACGAATAAATCTTCAGTCTCCTTTGGCCAGTTCCTTGCTACCACAAATGATTCAGTTCCATAAAATTCCTTTCCTCACATAGCCTTAAAGTCTCTACACGTCTTAGCTAAAGTGTTCCCACGAGGAGGAGGAGGAGGAACCGCTGCCACTGTATAAGGAGGAATGTCTGCTGGGCCCGTACCATTGGCCCTAGCCTCTAGGTACCTTCGGAACCAGCCAAGGATCGGTACTCCTTTTGGAAGGTTAAGATCTTCAGACATGCTGGAAAAAGGAAAATATTCAAGATAAAGGGATAGAGGGATAGTGCATATGGCTCTGGGGAATTATGCCTTTTAAAAACAAGACTTTTTCTTGAAAAAGAATGCTTCTTTAAACTTCTTTTTGAAAATATTTTCAAAAACTTTTATCTATTCTGGTAAATCTATGCTCTAATACCAAGTGAAACACCCCACCCTCCATTAAGGTCACTCACAAAGGGAATGCCTTAACTTTGGTGGAGGTTTGTAAGTAAAAGTCACAAATAAAACACAAGACAGATATAAACACATATATATAAGCAGCGGAAAACAACAGACTTTTTATTTCATAAATACGTGTTCATACAAAACATATCCATAACTGTCACATAATAACTTCCAAAACACAACATCATCATTTCTGTTTTGGTTATTAAATAAAGAAGCATAAACCATAATTAAAACTGCATAAATCCCGATGATTGTATCCAACAGCCATAGCCAAGAAAAGAGAGTCCAAACCGTACATCTACTATCTTGAAGCTTGCAAAGAGTCTGACTAAGTTGGGTTGTTTCTTCCCTGTGGACCTGGGGGGAGGGGGGACGGAAGAAAAGAAGATGAAAGAAAATAGGGTCAGACATATAGCCTGGTAAGTCTAGTGACTCTTCAGTATGAGAATAAGAATAAGGGCATGATAGGTATAAACTGGAAATAGGAAAGTATCATAAACTAAGATAAAGCAGTTTTGAGACAAATATTCTATCGCACCCCACACTATATCTCTACACCTATTTGTACTGTCTTAACTAGCACCCCATGCAGGAAGTGAAGTGATCCCCTTTTTCTTAAGATCGGCTCCTACTCGCATAATCATCTGTGTCTTACGGCCCGAAAGATTGTAGATACCTATGCTGGTCCCACGATGGGGTGTATCAAGTCCCATGGTGGCGGCCCGACACAATTCTAGAATGCATAGGTTATACTACTAGTGCCCCCAGTGCCATATTTGTCTGCTCTGAAGTGTGTCCACGCATGCACTCCGTTAGAACCTACACTGTTGCACCCACCGCCGCCGCTTTGACCGCTTACAATCAGCCCAGTAATCGTGCCCCACCCTGCCTAGTTTCTGGGTACCATGATACCTAATTAGGTTACTACTGAAATGGGTCCCCGTTACTAGGGTTTTCTAGTCAAACATGTTAAGTGGTTAAGTGTCTGTATTTACCTAACCCCACCCATTAGTTTAATTAACATGTTAAATTGGTTAAGTGTTTTAGTTAACTTAACCCTACCATCCTGACTTGTCTGTCCTTAGCTTTTTAAAGCGCCGACCACTTACATTAGACAGGTATTGTTATGGTTACTGGATGTGCCTGTCGGTTCCGGGCAGATTTACACCGTAACTCAGTCTAACCTCGGGTCCTTATTGGGCTCAATGCTTAACCACCCACATTGGATAGGTATTATTGTGACTACTGGACAGCCGGGCGGGTCCGGGCAGGTTTACATCACAACTCAATCCAACCTCGTGTTAAGCATATTCGTATTTTCTAAATTTACATATTTGTCTTTATTACTTGTTATATGTAAATTTGTCAACAATTAAATGTTATGGCCCACAATCCAGGTTTAACATTTTTGGTATAAGAATCGTTTAAATGCCACCAATTTTGGCATGTGACAAACTTGCCAATTTCATACATTTTTAAATTTTCCCAACGTTACCCTGTCTAAATATTAGGCTAACAATCTTAGCCTAATTTTACGTTCGCATGATTTTCAACATATAATATTAGGCTAAAAACTTAGCCTAATTTAGCATACACAAAATTGGCATAAAGAAGTTCATTAACATAAACATGACATAGGTGTAAACTTGGCATTTTTGGCATAATCAATATGAACATCATAGGTGTGAACTTGCAAAATAGCCAACATGAATGTCATAGGTGTGAACTTGCAAAATAGTCAACATACATATATGTGAATTTGCAACATAGCCTAAATCAACTTACATATATGTGAACGTGCATTGAAATAAGGGTCTAACCAAATAGGTGTCACATGAATTAGCATATGATTTAGACAACAAAAGCCTAAACATGTTTTGGATCTAGGCATAACATCGAACATCACTAGCATATGACAAGAATATGACATTTTCATAAGTATGTATAACTTTATGACAAGGGTGTGAACTAGATCCAATCACATATCTAATCACAATAAGAGACATGTACTAAAGTGGATCTTGACATGGATCCAATGAGGAACTTGCAACTTTTGTATAAACATAGGAGCATTTATATGAACATAACCATTTAGGCATTAAGGTTCTAGCATAAAGTATATACATGAGGTTCTAATTACAAACACTCTATATAATCACATAAACATGAACTATACAACTTGCTTGTGATGTTGTTTTCATTCTAAAAGTACAATAGGATCAACATCAATCTTAATTATACCACAAACATCCCAATTACATTCACAACACAATCATTTCAATACATTGATATGAATTAACATCGTCGTTACATAATAGCACAATTCCACTTCCAATTTACATCAAATCAAGTCTTAGTTTTATTCTCATCGGAAAAATCACTATACTTACAATGAACGACGAACTTGAATTCTGGATTCTGAGTTCTGAATTTGATATGCTTTCCTTTGGGTAGACTAACGTTGTTTTGATTCGTGTTTTGCTTTAGTATTGGCTTGTCTCTAAACTTTCTAACTGACGGCCACTCCGAGTTTCTTTCCAGCAGCATGGAGGCTCAAGTACTATATTATGTCCCCAAGTTTCAAGTCATATGTTATCATTCAAGTCATATGAATCCAGACCATCCATCTCAAGAGAAACCAATCAGAAAGCAACATGTAAGCCCTAGTGACACAGCCAAGCCTCAGAAATCGACCAGAACCCGACCAGGCCAGCTAGGGCCTGACCAAGCAGGTTTCTGCTTGGCCTGGGCGCACTTGGCAGGTGCGCCAGTGCAAATTTGTACTGGCGCACTTCCCAAGTGCGCCAGTGTAATTTTTTTCTAGCGCACTTCCCAATTGCGCCAGTGCATTCTAGCCCATTTCTGTTTTTTCTGCCTAACTTCGTTCGTCCATATCTTCTTCATACGTTATCCGTTTCATGCAAATTCAGACTCTATCTCAAGCAGAATTCCGAGACGAATGCAATGGCGAACCTGTTTCCCTTAATCCCATCATTTAGAATTAATTATACTTTAATTTGTTAAGTTACAGTTAACACATAATTCGGGGTGTTGCAGACAATCAAGTTAACAAGTTTTCAGATTAACGGATCAGATGTACAGTTTTAACAGACTTATAGATTGTCTAACTTTGTATTGGGCCTACAGATTCACAAAACGGGTTTATTAAATTCACCAGTCCAGTTGGTTTAACCTTATCCACCCAACACGTTTTAGACATCATATTTATCTCAGATTTGCATTAATTAAATATTAATGCACAGATCTCTCACATTAGGTGGGTAGCTTGTGGTCGCTGGATATGCCGGGCGGTTCTGGGCAGACTTGTGCCACAAGCTAGACCTAACCTCGTGTCTAAGCATATTTTAGTTATGCCTACGACCTCTCACATTAGACTGACAGTTTGTCGTCGGTGGTTAAGCCGGTTGGTTCCGGGCAGGCTTCTACCGTAAACGGAGTCTAACCTCGTGTTTTAGCCACTTTATTCCATTATAGAAAATATTAGACTAATTATGTCCATTTAGCAGATTTAACTTCTTTACAAGTTACGGCAGATTATTTAAAGTTCTATTAATATGTTTTTCTCAATTTTAGATCGAGCCTCCAAATTACAATTATTCAGCTTTCAACAGATTAAGTAATTCAACAGAGTAGTAGATTTAACATTTCTTAAAAATTCTATTTACATATCTTGCCTAATCATAAATTAAGCCTAAACTTACATGCTCAAATCATGGTCATAATTCATAATACAATATATGCCCCCAAATTTTCGGTAAACTTTGCACAGTACACAACACTCTCAAAAAGCCCCAAATCATGATACGAATTATGCCAAATTATAGCCTTTAATGCCAATTTCCAAAAATCCATATTTAGGCGCATTCACATTAATAGTTATCCTATTTTAATATAGGTACTTACGCCTAAGTTTCATATTCCTTTTTCAAGTCATGAATTGTTATATAAAATATAACTAAAAATCTAGATCTTTAGCTTATATCCTCTCAAAATCAGATCTTAATTTTTTATATGCATTATGTCCCCAAGTTTCAAGTCATATGTTATCATTCAACGATTCCTCTTCTTCCAAATCACAGAGTATGCACAGATCTAGATCTAATTTACAATATATGTCCTTTTCTCAAATTAGTCACAGATCATTCATGTCCAATTATGCATTATTCATTATTTACTCCAAAATTTAGCGTTCGTGTTATGAGATTTGGCACAGGCTCGTAGTAGCCAGGCTATAGAACAGAGAAAAAGAAATAGAATACTAACAGAAAAACAGATCTGATAGATAAAAATATGCATAACCTCAGATTCAGATTTATAGCCATGTCAAGATCATAATTAAAGTTCATATTTGAAAATAACTGTACTCACAAAAAGGGAATGATTCTTATATTCTGGAATATGTATTCTGACACTGGATAGCTCTCCTTTGGCGTAGACTATCAATTAGATTAGAAAATATTTGTTCTCTTTTGATTCCATTAAGACTGGAAGAAGATGCATTAGTTATAGCTTAGATTTCAGCAGAGTAGCGACGCCATTATTTTATTTTAATTAGAATAGAGGCAGAGTATAGGTAGAATGAAATTGTGTGGAGAGAAAGCGAGGTTTGGAGGGTGTTTTTATAGGAGAATAGGGTGATTTAGAGCCTTCAGATCAGTACGGAAGTCATCAGAACCACCCAGCTCGAAGACAGGTCATCCAGCCACTCAGAAGAAGACACGTCATCACAGAACACTCCAGAATTCTGTGCTGGATTGGTATGGGCGCACTTGGCAAGTGTGCCAGTGTATTTTTGTACTGGCGCACTTCACAAGTGCGCCAGTGTATTCTGGCCTGTTTCCGGTTTTTCTGTCTAACTTCGTTCGTCCATATCTTCTTCATACGTTATCTGTTTTATGCAAACTCGGACTTTATCTCAAGCATAATTTCGAGACGAACGCAATGGCACAACCCGTTTCCCTTAATTCTTCTCCTAAAATTAAGTATACTTTAATTTGTTACTTATACGTTCGTAGAAAATATGGGGTGTTACAATTATCCTTTGTTTCAAAATGATTTTTGAAAGTTAAATAAAATAATTTGAGTTTACTCACACCAGTCACATGACTGGCCCGGAGTTTATTTTGTTTTGTTTTCCCTAAACTCTTGGGTGACAATTCTGTATGGGCAGTCAAGTAGTCGGGATTTATTGATACTTGAAGAGCTGGAGCAGGAGGCTTCAGAATTTTATAGCTATGGTTTCCCCGCTGTTTTGTTAGTGCTATACTTTGGAAATGATATGTATATCCAAGTACAGATTTATATTTCAAAGTTATGTTATGAAATATATTTATTCGTTCCGCTGTGAGTTTCGTGTTTAATCTGATGTTGTATGTTCTTCTTATTCTTCTATTCTAAGTTTCTATCTTATCTATCCTCATCCTCTAATTTCTTTCATTAACTACCGGTATTTTCGATCCTTGGATGTTTGATATGTGTTATATAGCGGATAACCAAGATCGAAAATTTCCAGGACGTTACAGTGGTATCAGAGCTTAAGGTTAAGTAATTACCTTGGCTCTGTGGCGTGACTCAGTAGAGATGGGGTTAGTAATACCCTAGATTGAGTTGAGTGTATATATACACGTGAACGTATTTGTTATATGATATAGAAATTGTTTTATATTATAGAGATTTATTGGTTAAGTTGTTTATGGGTTCTGGTCGATCAGTTTGATCCACTGTATCGGTAGGGGTTTATAAACACTCGAATACGATGGACCGACACGATATGTTTGAAAAGAGGGTAAATGAAAATAATTTTACCCAAAGTATATTTTGATATAGAGGAGATATATATATTGGAATTATAATATATTGGATATATTGGTTGTTATTATAATCGAGTAAGATTGTAAATTAAATGGTTATGTAAATAACCAATCAGAATTCATATAAGTGAAATATATGGAATCAAAATGAATTAAATCTGAATTTAAATCAAAATTGAAATTCAACCCTGGGAAAGTGTTTGTAAATGGATTTGAATTAAAAATATGAGAATTTTAAAATCCTGGGAGATTTTAAATTTTTTACAAGCATTGGGAATAGTATTTTGAAAATGAATTTCAAAATAGAAGTGTTTAGAATGGTTTTGAAAGTGATATAGTATTGAACTCACTTCGATGGCTGGGAAATAACCCTGATGATGAATCACGGCATTATTAGTGTTCATTTTCGAGTTCTAAGTGACGGATTACTACCAAAGATTTTGATTTTTGAATTGTTTAAAGAAAAGCAAGTTGTTTTGAATCCTAAAAAGGAAAGTTTGACTTTCGATATAGTAAACTATTAAAACTCCCAGGAAAAGGTTGTTTGAATTAAAAAAAAAAAAAAATATGTGGAAATAAATTGGAATTGAATTGAAAACCAATTAAGTGGAAATTGAATTGGATTAGAATGAAATAGAAAAAAATTCAATTATGAGTTTGGAATCGAAAATAAAATTTGAATTTGAAATCGAATTTGGATTGGATAAGCGAATTATTGTGTTGGAGATAAAGGTGATTTGAGTTTGATTGGGATAACATTTGTATATGCAGAATTAACAGCAGATGGAAAGGATAAAATGTTATGCCATACAAAAAGATACCAGTTTATATTTATATGGGTATGAGATTTATGAGCCGAACTGGCAAGCCGCTTGGCTTTTTGATTTTCTTTTAGGTTGGAGAAGGCCCAGAGAGGCGAGTTGGAGTTTGACCAATTGACCAGTACAAAGGATGTGTTGGCGAAATTTTTTCGCAATTTTAAGGTGTTAGAAAATTTTCAGGATTTTTGAAAATATTCGTTAATAGAAATGGATTAATATTTAATTGAAATTAAATTGGTTCAGTTGAAAATGAAGTTAAGAAGTGAAGAAATAATTTTAACCCAGCAATATGGTGTGTTTTATACCTTAGCAATTTCGAGGACGAAATTATTTTAAGGGCGAAAGAATGTAACGACCCGTATTTTCAATGATATATAACTAATTAATTTAATTATTTATATAGTGATTTAGAGAATTTAATGGCTGTTTAATTAAATTATATTGAATATTTAATTAATATAACAATTAAATAATATATTTAATTTTGAAATAATCAGAATTAGCTGAAATGGCATTACGGTGTGAACTGGGCAATTCAAAATGTATAATTCAGTTTGTAATTGAATTTGAATAACGAATATATTATTTGAACGACAGTTTGAACGTATAGTTATATTATAATTAAAATCGAGCTCGAAATGGCATGGCAGTTCGCTATTTGGCGATTCAAACTTCAACTGAATATATAAGGTTTGTTTTAAATCGAATTTCTGTGAAACAAGAAATGTTTGGAGCTGGGGAAGTATATATTTCTAGTGGAAGAGAAAAATCGGGATTTTATTGTGTATATTTTGATTTATGTCCAAATCAAATTTTAGAAAAGTCGCTGTGGAATTCCTTTATAATTTATATTATAAAAGGAATTTAATATAAATCGAATATCGATAAAACTGGGAACTTTTAAATATCGAGCTATAAATCCAGATAGGAATATTTTAGAGCTATGTGATATTCTTTATGAATATATACGATAATATTTATTTTTATATATTTAATTTAATTATTTTTAAATATATTTATATATTTAAATGGTCTATTTAGAGCTTTAAAATAGCTAGTTTTGCAAACGACCTCCGTTTTCGACGAAACCAATTTTGTTGGATCCGCAATATTAAAATATTGCTAGATTTCAATTTTCGTGATTTTTGAAGTCATTATGTGGCCGTGGGCAATTTTAATGTGAAAAACAGTCGATATTCTAACAGTTAAAAATACACTGTGTGAGCAAACGTAGTCGGAATTCGACGAAACTAATTTCGTTGGATCTGTAATATCGAACTGTAGTTGTATGTCCAATTTCGTGATTTTTGTATATTGTAACACCCCGGATTTTTGAATAATCGAATTAACTAAATTCAAGAATAATTAATCTCAGACGTGAGAATTAAGGGAAAGGGTTGCGCCATTGTGTTCGTCTCGTAATTCTGGTTGAGATAGATTCCGAGTTTGCGTAAAACGGATACCGGATGAAGGAGATATGGACGAACGAAGTTAGGCAGGAGAATCAAAAAAAAATTGCACTGGCGCACTTGGGAAGTGCGCCAGTACAAAAGTGGCACTAGCGCACCTGCCAAGTGCGCCCGGGCCGAGCAGAAAGCCTGCACAGCTTTCTGGTGCAACCTGATCCATATTGCGACTCATTGCTGAGTCCTTTCTGACTCCTTGCGGAGTCATTAAGGCTGAGGTGTCACCCTATCCTGATTGAGTGGTTTTGATTAATCCTAAGATCATCCCACGGCTATAATTAAATTAAAATTCTATATAAACATGGGTAGACTCAAACCCTAAAATCAAATAAAAATCTGAATCATGGCCGTCATGCTGTCATCTTGTAACTTAGAGTAGCCGCCACCAACTAGAGGGAAACCAAAGCTAATCAATTCAGTTCTATTCAACTCTAATCTAAACAATAACGAATCTAGTACAAAGGCGAGCTAAATCAATTTCATAACTCAGATTTCAGAACGCAAGAACTTCTTTTTGTGAGTTCGATTTCTTAAATAAGATAATTAACAATTTAATTGGATTGAGCTGTGATTTGGATTATATGGTTATGTTGTGAATCATTGACCGTATGTTATTATCTGTGCTGTAAATCTATGTTGTAAATCTATGATGTTATTATCTATGTTGTAAAGCTGTGATGTTATCATCTACGTTGTAAATCTATGTTAATTATTGGCTTATGTACAATCAATTCATAATGATGTTTCATATGCTAGTTTGGTTATGTTGTTGGAACTAATTCATATGTTAAATCATATGTAGGTATGCAAGTTTAGATGTCAATTTAGATATTAATCATATGCAAGTTAGTGGGAATCATATATGCACCCTTACATGTTTCATGACATCTATTTTATGTGTAAATTGGATCTAAAGTTAGGCTATGACATGTGTGAGTTAGATGCAAGTTTACATCATAGTTTATGTTGTATAAATCACATATGCAAGTATATATATATATATATATATACATATATATATATATATGTTGGAGTATGAATCATGTAATGTAAAGTTTGTAACCATTGCCTATGCAAGTTTACACCTTATGATTAGATCTATGACATCCATAGTTTATGCAAGTTTGAAAATTTTGCCTATGCAAGTTTTTGGATGAAAAACCTTATTCACACATGCAAGTTCACCCCTTATGTTTAGATCTAGTTTTTATTGTATGCATGTTGTGATGTTTTCTCTTTATTCCATAAGTTAGACTATTCGAGTCTAACGTATATTTTACGTTCAACGAACAAACGTACAACGAGGGGCAATGGGATAATATTAAAGGATTTAATATTGAGAATTGGCATAAATGCCTTAAATGTGATGTTAATTGGTATAATTTTATATACCATAAATAGATGGACATAATTGAGTCAATTATGGACATAGTTAAATTTTTAATTGATTGGCAATTTGAATAGGGAAATTAATTCAAATTGGGGGTAATAAATTAGGTGTAATTAATCGCCTAAGACACGAAGTTAGACTCTTTTGTGGTGTAAGACTGCCCAGACCCGCCCGGCAAATCCAGCAGCCACAAATGTCAGTATAATGTGGGAGGTCTTAGGCATAAATTAAATGCGTAACAATTGTAAAGACACAAGGTTAGGCTCATTTGTGGTGTAAGACTGCCCGGACCCGCCTGGCAAATCCAGCTGCCACAAATGCCAGTCTAATGTGGGAGGTCTTTACAAGGTTATGGTCTTAATGAATCAAGAAACAATCAACCAGATAAACATATAGTGGGACATGAGGGGGTTAAGTAGGTGCCTTGGGTGGCATGTGGAATTTAGTGGGTGCCTTGGGTGGCATTTGAAATACGATTAGATGCACTTAACCAAGATTGAAACATGTAAGAAGACATGAATAAGAATGGGGTTAAGTGAGGAAAAACCTTAGAGGGGATCAAGCATAGGTGGAAAGCTTGTGTCGTGCATGGGGGCCCTTTTCAAACTAGTAACCCATTAAGTATCTTTGTGGCTCGACCTAAGTCGAGGACGAGACACGCGTACTGGATTTGATTGTAAGAGGTCAAAACGGGTCACCGGTGGCAACGCAAGTCCAATGGGTTCATATGCGTGCATGGGCTCGGGCTGGTAGGTAAGACGTTGCATCGTGTAGATACAAGCCGTGAATTTTTGGTTGTATCGGGTTGCCACTTTGGGGAGTGATACACCCCACTGTGGGGCCAACACGGGTATATACAGGTAGGTAGCCGATCAAATGAGGGTAGTGGGTACACCTAGTGGAGATAGGGCAGACGGCACCTATGAAGGTAGCTAGGGGTACACTAAACTACCATTATCATTATTAAGTTTTTTAGGAGGGATCAACCTTTAGGGTGACTAGTGGTGGTGCAGTTTAGTAATTATCTTATAGTGACTAGGTGCGCCTTTAACGTTATCTTGGTTCATCTTATTTCCTCGTTTTGTTCTGTCATACCCAATTGTTCACAGTCATTTCCTTATTTTCTAACTTATGCCTTAGCCTAGTTATTTTGATAATTATATTGTTAAAGTTATCGCACTCGCCAGACTTTATGTCTGACCCCCTTTTCCGTCCACCTCTTTTCTTCCTTCCCCCCCCCCCCTCAGGTTTGCAAGGAGGGAACACTACAGCTTAGTGCCTATTTCTTTCAGTTGCTTAAAGATAGTAGATGTATTGCTAGGGACTCTCTCATCTTTATGGCATTGCTTATGCTCAGTGGGGATTTATGCGTTTATGTTATTTAAATATTTGCTTCTTTATGTACTTTGAAGTTTTTGGAAAAGAATACTGATCCTGTTGTAATGGTTTTGGAAACTGCTTATGTAAACTCGTTTTGAGTTATGATGAAATAAAATAAGTTTTATCTTCCTCTGTGTTTTTTTATCTATTTATTCTTGTAATTTATCTGTTCTATACAAACAATAACGCTTCATGGACATTGATGCATTCCCTTTGTGAGTGACATTAATGGACGTGGGGTGTTACAGATATTATAGATGATCACATGGATTTTTAAACAACATATACAAACAGCGTTCGAATAAAAGAAATAAAATAATCGATTAAAAAAATATTAAAATCTTGCTATAAATAACCCTTAAACTTTCTAAACCTAATTCCTACTTTCTTTCTGGTCAAGGAAATTATGGTCGTCGGATTTCTTTCTTAAAACCAATATCTTGAGTTTGAAGATTTTTATAAAATCAAACTTAACACTAAAAATCTAGAAAAGTATATATTAGAAATGCTTAAGTCATCCTCTTCATTTTGAGATTGCATTTGAAGGGCTCGATACCCATTGTGGTGCACTGATTTTCGCGAATGGGCGGTTAGGGTTGGGGTATCCTCGGCTTGTGAGCATCTATTGGTGAAAATAGTGTTGTTTATGGGTTCGGTGGAAGGAATGAGGTTCGTATGCATATTTTTGGGAAGTCCGGTGTTGTTTTCATTCGATGTGGTTTAGGGGGTTGTCGCGAGCCTGTACAATGTGATTGGGGAGGAGGTCGACGAGTAAGAAGTGAGTTATCGAGCGGTGTAGTTCGGAAAGAAAAGCTCATTGGAGAAAACCTTGGGTGCTTCTATGGAGAAACGAGATCAGGAGGGTAGGTCAAAGTTGGGAAATGGTTTATTGGAAATTAGCATTTGAGCTTCGTGGAGGAGATGAATACCGTGGATGTGGGTCTGGAGGGTATTGGGCGATGATGGAGTAAAAAGGGGGTGAGGCCCATTTTATCAAAATAAGTTTAGTCTATTTTAATTTAAAATAATTGCATAACTTGTTAATATCGTAACTTTATCATACGTTATCGAAATTCAGTGAAACAAGATCCGTTAGGATCGTATGGACGGACACTACCCAATGGATCTAACTGGGAGTGGATTGGAGCTCGTTTGAAGTTATGGCGAAATAAATTGTTTGATTCAAATCAAACAACAGTCTATCGTTCTTTAACGATGAACTGCCAAAGTGAGTAAAACTCGCCAAATCTGAACAGTTATATTTTTATAACGTATTCTTAGAACTGATAATTATCTGTTGATTGCTGTGTGTTAACTGTTTGGTTGAATTGCTTATGTATTGGTTGAAATTATAGATAACGATATATATATATATATATATATATATATAAATTGTTAATCAAATATTGATTCTGTTTAGCAGAATATTTCATACTGAAATGAAATCGATGTTAATTATATTGTTTAACATCTGTGATGCAGGGAAATATGTTGGAGGGACCCAACTAGGTTCCTCAATATACAAAATACTGTTTTGTTTCATATATTGTGATATATGATGTGATATATAATCTGTTGTTGATTATGTGTGTTTGAATGGTATCGATCACTGTTGTTTGGTATTTTAAATACCGTAAGAAAACCCTGGATGAAAAAGGAAAATTTCAATAACTATATTGAAATAAAATATTATATAAAATCCAAAGATTTTATATAGAAGGAAGATTTCAAACTGTATATTGGAATAGAATATTTATAAAATCAAAGGATTTTATATAAAGGAATATCTATAAAATCTATGGCTTTTATAAAGGAAATTATTTGTAAAACAAATATAATGGAAATTATTTGTAAAACAAATATAAAGGGAAATATTTGTAAAAAATTAACAAATAAAACAGAAAGAGAAATATTTGTAAAATATTTACAAATAAAATAGAAAGAGAAATATTTGTAAAACATTTACAAATAAAACAGAAAGAGAAATATTGGTAAAACACAAATAAATAGAGTTATAAAAAGTAAATGTTTATTTAGAAAATAAATAGATTTATAAAAGGGATTTATTGGGAAATGAAAAGAATGTCATATAAGGAAATATTTGGCAAATGAATAGAATTTTACATCAGGAAAGTTTAGACCCGTGCTTCGCACACGGGTATAAAATAATATGGATTTAAAGTAAAGATTTTAAATAGATATTGTTGTAACCAATAGATTGAGAAGATTAATTTATAAATAATATTATATAAATTAAATAAAATATTTATCATTGGATAAATAGAATATATAAGTCAGGGATTATATAGAGAAGTAAGAATCGATTTCAACATCGATATTTGAAACTGAATATGGACGTAGAGGTAATCAAAGGAGTTAATCAAAATGTGTTAATTAAAATGAGTTAGAGGAGTTAATCGATTAGAGTTAGAGTTAAGCGATTAGAGTTAGAGTTAATCGATTAGAGTTAGAGTTAACCAGTTAGAGTTAATCAGTTAGAGTTAATCGATTAGAATTAAATCGAACTAGAGTTATTCGAATAGAGTTAATCGAACAAGAGTTAGTCGAATATTTGTTATTCGAATAGAGTTAATTGTATTAGAGTTAGTCGGATTAGAGTTATTCGAATATAGTTTATTCGAAGAAAGAGTTATCGAATAAGGTTATTCAAATAAGAGAATTAATCGAATATAGTTTATTCGAATAGAGAAAGAAATTTTCAAATATTAGTTATTCGAAAGAAATTATCGAATATTAGATATTCGAAAGGAATTATCGAATATTAGATATTCGAAAGGAGTTATCGAATATTAGTTATTCGAAAGGAGTTAATCGAATATTAGTTATTCGAAAGGAGTTATCGAATATTAGTTATTCGAAAGGAGTTATCGAATATTAGTTATTCGAATGGAGTTATCGAACATTATTTATTCGAAAGGAGTTATCGAATATTAGTTATTCAAAAGGAGTTAATCGAATATTAGTTATTCGAAAGGAGTTAATCGAATATATTTTATTCGAAAGGAGTTAATTGATAAGAGTAAATTAGTTAGAGTTTATTGAATAGAGTTAATCCAGTAGAGTTAATAAAAAAAGTTAATAGAACTAAGTTAATCAAATAGAGCTAACTGATAAGAGTAAATACATTAGAGTTAATCGAATAGTGTTAATTGAATAGAGTAATTCGAATATAGGTTATTCGAAGAAGAGAGATTATCAAATATATTTTATTCGAAGGAAAGAGTTATCGAATAGAGATTTATTCGAAAGAGAGTTACATAAGGAAGTTTGTTAAAGATTTAAAAGATAAACTTTGTCTATTCCGAAGTTAAAATGTTGTCCAGTTAAGGTCTGAGAGGTAATTATACCCCAACTTGATTGACTTCCTTCTTAACTAAGGAATGGATAAGGTTTGATAGTAAAGGATGGTTAAGTGAATTTATTTAATGAGTGAAATGGTTTGAGTTGGCATGGCGATGTTTGATTTAAACATCAGTTTAAATCCAGTGAAGGAGTTTTGGAAATGTTTTCCAAATAAGAATCAGAAATGTTTTCTGATAAAAGAAAATAAGAATTTAGAATATATGGAAATAGGAGATAAGTAAATTAATAAACTAAAGAGTTAAATGATGATTGATCGATAAAATTTCCATCTGGAAATAATATCGTTGTTTGCACACGTGTTTTTCTTTGATAGTTAAATCACAGACTATCAAAGTTTTGACCAATTTTCCGTCGTCAATACGGAGAGACCGGTTGGATTCTTATCCAAAGAACCACTTAGCGTTTTGAATCAAATAGATCGAAGACAAATTGAAGATGGAGTAAAGTGCAAGGGCTGTTGTATAAGTCCTAGGTAGAGATTGCCTAGGATGGGTGTACGGAATAGTGCCTTCGGTTTTTCCAGTCCCAGGATAACTTGAATGGACGAATGTTTGACAGAGTATATCTGGTAGATCACGTAAGTTGATCATTTCAAACTTATTTACGTTGGTGGCGGAGGAATTCGTTTCTCTTAGCTTATACCCGTGGTATTTTTGGGGAAATCAATTTGTGATTTGACGGGTATGACGATGTGGCATTCGAAGTAAATGGAGGAGTGATCTGTTAAAAGATACGTTTTGACCTCGAGCATCATCAACTGGGAAATGACAGAAATCGGGCAGGCAGCATGGCTAAGTGGTTCGCAACCAATTAGGGTATATTGTCACCATTTAGAGAATGTTCATATTTGTTACTTCTTTCAATTCTGTATCTCCCGGGAATGGTTATTTGGTTTAACAACTGTAAGGTGACAATATATTCAATACACTCAAGCGAAATTAGTGGTCGGTCATGTGTGCCGATTTGCAAGATGTTCTTTTTGAACTCCAGTGTATCGCTTCTAGAGTACACAGCGGAAGGTGGATCCATACCTTGTCATATTTGGAATCCATTCCCCAAATAAGAGCACGCGGTTTTGATTGTATATTATATATGTAGAACATTAGATGCAAGCGTTTCCACTAGATTGATGTTACTTGTGTTAGACATTATTATAATATCAGAATAATATTGTTTTACTAATGATTTGGGTTATCGTAAGGTAAAAACCATCCCTGTTTATGTGTGGATCGGTCTTATGATTATCCTTTGTTTCAAAAGGATTTTTGAAAGTTAAATCAAATAATTTGAGTTTACTCACACTAGTCACATGACTGACCCGTTGTTTATTTTGTTTTGTTTTCTCTAAACTCTTGGGTGCCCAATTTTGTACGGGCAGTCAAGTAGTCGGGATTTACAGAGACTTGAAGAGATGGAGCAGGAGGCTTCAGAATTTTATAGTTATGGTTTTCCCGCTGTGTTGTAAGTGCTGTACTTTGGAAATGATATGTATATCCAAGTATAGATTTATATTTCAAAGTTATTTTATGAAATATATTTATTTGTTCCCCTGTGAGATTCGTATTTACTCTGATGTTGTATGTTCTTCTTTTTCTTCTTCTTCTTCTTCTTCTTCTATTCTAAGTTTCTATCTTATCTATCCTCACCCTCTAATTTCTTTCATTAACTACCGGTATTTTCAATCCTTGGATGTTCGATATGTGTTGTATATCGAACAACTAAGATCGAAAATTTCCGGGATGTTACAAATTATGTCTAACCTAGTTTGTTTTGCCTCTTTTCTGCCATTCCCCCCAGGTTCACAGGGAGGAAATGTTACCACTTAGCTCATTTTTCTTTTCAAGCTCAAAGATAGTCGATGTATTGCTTTGGACTCTCTCTTCCACTGCTATGGCTAGTTCATGCTTTATTGGGGAATATCATTGTTATTTTTGTGCTTCTTTTATACTTGGAAGTTTTTGAATCAAGACAGAAGTTCTATGTATTGCTTTTAAATATGATTGAGACAATTGTTGTAAAAGCTTGACTGAACCACATTGTTTATCAAATGACTTTATTTTCCGCTGCTTTATTTGTCTGTCTTGTAATTTATCTGCATCTTTTACCTAAAACGCTCTACCGAAGTTAAGGCATTCCCTTTGTGAGTGACCTTAATGAACGTGAGGTGTTTCGATAATGTTATATATGAATATGATACCCATAACAAATATTTTGGTAACAAATTGAGTTGGAGTATCATTTTCAAACCAATAAGATACTCATAATATCTATCTTATATATAAAGCAATATACCAAAATAAATCAATTTAGAGTGTCATATATGAACCAAGATGATAAATAAATCAAGCTAGGGTATCGCATAATAAAATCTTCTTGGCATTTATCATATGTAAAACAATATAATAAAATAAATCAAATCAGAGTATCATATAAAAAGCAATACGATACTCATAACTCTTGTAAAATAATATGATAAAATGAATTAGGTCAGAGTATCATTTATAAATCAAAACGATACTCATGACATATACAACAAGGTTGTAAGAATAAACTATAGCAGAGTAGCGTAATTAAACACTTTATGATAATTATCATATATAAAACAATATGATAAAATAAACCAAGATAGAGGGTCATATGTAAACAATATGATACCCGTTAAGTCAGAGTATATAAATCAATGCGATGCTCATAACCGCTATCATATGTAAATCAATATGATAAAAATGAAACAAGACAGAGTATCACAAATATATCAATGCGATGCTCTTAACAAATATGATAAATAAATCAATATGATTATGATAATCAATCAAGTCAATAAAATCTTCATAGCATTTATCATTTGTAAAATAAACCAAATCATATTATCATATATAAATCAATACGATGCTCATAGCAATTATCATATTTAAATCAATATGATAATAAATCAAATCAGAGAATCGTATATAAATTAATGTGATACTCATAACTATTATCATATACAAATCAATATGATAATAAATCAAATCAGAGTATCATATATAAATCAATATGATACTCATAACAATTATCATATAAATCAATATGATAGTAAAATTGATATTATAGTAATATAATAAAATATTAGGGGATTATGGGATAAATATAACCCGACTGCTACTTTGTAAAATCATGGCGTCAAAGCTCGAGACATCAGCTCCATAATCCTACTCATATTTCCATAACACACCTAGAGGTCAACTCAGGATAACCAAGACGGTCTAAGGCAAAGGCCATAACCTACCCATTCACGATACTACATGTGTGACTCCCATGCCTCCATCTAATGTAGACCGTGACCCACCGATCGGGAATCCCGATCAAAACAATATGTAGCTGATCGTTGACCTTTGGTGGTAAATGAAAAACCACAGATTCAAGTTGCGATCCTGAATTATGTCGATCAATGATGGGGTATTGGCCCATTGGTACAGCAGTGTATAATCTATCCCAATCCAAAATCAAAATCATTTTTGAAATGCTAGTTTATATAAAACTTTCCATGAAGTTTAAAGTGTTTATAATGTCAAAACACTTTATAAACTTAACCCTGTCTTGAAAAATATACCATATAATAAAGCAAAATGGTAATCACAACTCAAATTAGAAATAAAACTACCAATCTAATTAACAAAGAGTAGCTAAAAATAAGCCTATTATAGGCCCATTTATAAATTTTGGTGGTTTAACTCCACAAATCAAGTCATACTAGTTGTAATATAGGACAAGAATTATACGAATGACATAAAAACATGTCAATTTAAAAATAGCCAAAATTACTTCAATTCAGAAATCGTATACTTTCAAATAGTATTTATATAAATATAACACATACGTCCTATATTACATTAGGTTACTTAAATCTTACAAATAAGAAGAAAAAATCGCACTAGTTTGGGGTACAGAAGCAAACAATCATTCCATATGAGAAGTCAAGAGAGTAATCCAAAAAGTATTACCAAACGTCCTATACCGTTTGGTATTACTAAACCATTTACTCAAAATCCTCATCACACTGAAATTTCACATAAATCTTAATAAAAATTATGTTTAATTCAAACAACATATATGTCAAAGTATTTATAAAATTTAAATAATCAAAAGAAAATAATTAGATTATACTTGGTTTTTTATTATTTATTATCACCGATGCTCCTGCTTTATGTCCAATAAAAACAACCAAGCATTATGTTGAAATGATCTATACCGACTCCAATCCGATCCGAATCAAATTTCAAAACTGACTTAGTTCTTACTTCGTCAACCGTTCTCGAACAGCGTTCGAATTCCGCTTACTTAGGATTCTAAGTATTTTTACAAACCAATACTTATTACCCGTCTTGATTTTTAATCAAAAATCTCCTTTTATAATCACTTTTTTTTTCTTAACGATAAACCTTGGAAATTCTCGTCATAAAGGGATTTCAGATGGAAATTCCAATAAGGAAACTTATCTTTCGAAAAAATTTCCTATGAAATATTTATTTTTATTTCATTTTTTCTTAAGATTGCATCAAAATATTTTATTCTTCAAAAATGCGGTCTCTCTAGAGCAATCATAGTATCAATTCCTGCTCATTCTGAGGTATTTTCACCCTGTCTCTAATGGGTTTTAAACCCGATTAGCCAAATTTTATATAAACCATAGCTCTGACACCAAATGTAACAACCGACCATTTTGAACGCCTCAAGTCGATGATTATACCGACTCGAAGCATTCAAAACGACAGGTTGTTGTTGGCTTATAGGGTTTAAAGGAATTTAACCCAAAATCACAAAGTACAATAACCGCAGTGAAATAAATTTTTTTATACAATTATTAGAGTTTTCCAATATTTTGTAAAGTGGAAAAGAATAAAGTACATACATAGATATTTATGAATAAAGTTGTACAAATTTAGCCGAGCTTTGCACACACTTACGTCTTCTCGTATATGTCCTCTTTAAGAGCTTAAAAACTTTACTTCTGCAACACATGGGACCTGACCCGAGCATTCCATGCAAAAAAACACAAACACTCGGGTTAGGATTAAACTTATTTCAAGTCAGTAAACTTGTTAGAATAGACAACACCATTTTTGGAGATATACAGTTATATCAAGCAAGGATAATTATAAAATGGATGGAAATTTTAACCATATTACGATTCAGGGATATAATAATGTGATGAATTAAGAAAGTTTTAAATACAAGTATAGACCCTTTTTAAACCACATAAGTGTAAACATATACATATATAGCTCATGTGATAACATTATGTTGATATATTTTTGTTATTGCTAAGTTAAACATCACATATTCTGCACTGCCAATAGTTGTAATGGTCTTATTTGTATCTTTAATTATATTCATATTGCAAAGAATTTAAGTAAGAAAAGAACAAAATTGAAATCATCACTTTAACATTTAAAGTCCAATCTTAAGATCAACACTTCCAAAGCTGGTGTTTCATTAGTATTAGTACAATGACACAAGGGAACAAAATGTGAAATGTCAAACACTAAGGACAGCAGGTAACAAATGATAATGGACAATAGCATGTCCATTACTATAACAAAATTCCATATCTGTAAATCTCAAAATCAATCGCTTAAACTACGTGGGATGAAAAAAATAGTAACAACATATAAAAAATTTGACGAATTGCATTTTTGTTTTTAATCCCCGTACAAATGAATCAAAAGGAAAATGAACCTCTAAGTAGCTTACTCTAAAATGAAGTACATTGATACAAGAGACCGTGCTCTTCATATCAAACATGAATATTTCATAAAAGCACAGGGCATGTATGAGGCATGAAAAATGAATAAGGATCTCGAGCCCAAGAAACAGGGTTTTATCAGACTAATAAACTTATAGCAATAGCAGCAAAAGAGCTAAAGTTGTTTTCTTATTTTATAGTTTGGCATACACTACTGTATAGGGTACATTCTAAGCCATAACCAATGCAAAATTTATGGCAACAAGGAACGAACTGTGTATGGACATGCAAATAAATGCGGAGACCAGGCTATGCAGGAAGGGGATAATCACCAATAATGTGTTACGCACGAATTTTAGTCAGTGGCAACTCGTCTTACAACCCAAACCAGCAAGAAAAAATGGCATACGCCATTTTTAATATATATATATATACATACATACATACATATACAAGGTGTTTGTATCTATACATATGTAAACGGAAATTCCAACAAGATCTAAATCCGACAATCATGACATAAATAAATCTAGACGGCCAATGAAGATAACAAAGAATATGGCAACAACCCACAATTACATATTCTGCGTACTATGCAAAGCGAAATGTTAAAATTAGTTTAGATTGTGAAATTACACTCACGTTGGCTAATACTATAATAATTTTAGCCGAAGTTCTAAACTTTATAAAAATAGCTCAGGAAATTATATAATGCAAACTGCAAAAGCTTCCAAAAAACTAAGGTCTAATATATGATAGGAAAGCCAAATGCTTGTGCAACATAACCCCAAGTGATGAAGCCTTAAGAAAGGTGTCAACATGCATAGGAAATGAATAGGACGTTAAACAAAGGAATGCAACAGGAAAAAATTCAATGCGCTATATATGTGTGTGTGTATGTATATGTACATGTGTATATATACACCCCCCCCCCCACTTGAAAGCATGTGCATAAAATGGATAGCACTATATTGCAAGCCACGAAAGGCATATGTCGAAAGGCTGAATGAGACCAAATAGGCCAAGATGGAAATAGACAAGTTCTTAGCTGAATATAAGAACAATTTAAACAAGATAAATGCACAAATAGGTTCAAATGACACAACAACAAGGAAAGAATATGTCTAAATAGAAAACAAATATAACTAGACCAAAAGGGAGTGAAGCCAAGGTTAGGGTGCTTCTCTTGACATACGAACACTAGGCATGCAATGGCACAATGTGGCAGTAACAAGGTGTAACCAAGATATTCAGTGGAAAAAATCCCAAGATGGAACAAGTGCATAGCATCGTTCAAGGCAACAAGGTACAAGTTGAATAGATGCATGCAACAGAGAGCAAATCACATTAAACAACAAATGCACAAACAGGGCCAGTACTAAATAAAGTCAAGAAACAAGAAGCAGCACTTAGGCCTCTAATACAAGACACATGAAGAATGGTGTGGTGGCAATTAAACTCTACCAAGAGCAAGAAGAAAGGACTAATCAAACATCATCGCAAATGGTAGGAAAGTACCCTACGCATGATGCAATGCATGCACTAAAACAACAATCAAAGAGGCATGCAAGATGAATTGAACGTGTGGGTACGAAAAGTAATTGCTAGGGTAGATGAACCACATGATGAGCTGTTTTATTGGAAATATGGTAAATATAACAACCACAACAGTCATATTCAGTGTAAAATGAAATAGAAAAAAAGACTTGAAATAAGTTTAATTTGTAAGGTGAATTTATCTTGCGTCGATGGGAGGAGGAATCGCAAGCGACGTTTCAAGCAGTTTCGGTTTGCAACAAAGAAGACTGAGTTCCTTTCTAGTGGAAGGAAAATAGAGTAACGCTGAAGGAGGCTCAAACCTGTGTGGCTGGGTTAACGCGACGCAGGGGTTCATCAACGTCTAAGGTTGGTGAACGGAGTTGGAACCTGGAGGGCAGAGATGGGTGTTGTGGTTGATTTGGTTGGCCGATGGTGGTCAGTCGGTTGCGACCCAAGCAACGTTGGCGAGGGGGACGGTGCCGATGGTCAAAGGAGCCCGACCGGTGGTGAAGGCCGATTCAGATTTGGGGAAAAAATTCAATTTGGCAGAGCAATTTTATATATTTGGAAGAAAGTGACAAGATAAGGGAAAGGGTATTATACTTTTCTATATACGAAAAGAACGGGTTCCGCACCCTATTATAACTTAATGAAGGGATTTACAGAATTATCTAGATATTTACATATAAAAAATAACATGTGTTACTCAGAATAGACCTGCAAGGACAAGTGTAGATATTTTCAGATTAATCTAGGTATTGTTAGATTCAAATGTTGAGATAAATAGATTGAACGACCGTTTTTAATGAATGGTACACAGCTGAAATGAACAACATTATATACTTATTTTAAACGCGTTACAAATTCAACGATTACAAACTTGATGATAACGCAATAATACATAATTTATATTTCAACATTAAATTTATTAATAACGTAGGCGTTCGAAAAAAAATCACGAAATGAATTCAAAGGTAAATGTTCAAATTAGCTACCATTGTAATTCTCGTTTATTCGACTATGTTCATTAAATTTACAAAATGTGTTTTATTTAAGAGTATATCCAAATAACTCAGAACATGTAAATAATGTCTGTTTTAACAAACGTTCATATTGGAATTTGATCGAAGCTTTCCTATAGAATAGAAAAGCTTAAATTATGTAATAAATTCTGCAAGCCACAAATCGTGTAATATGCAGGTCGAACACAGGGAGGAATTTTAAATTTTATTATTGATATATTTCTTAGGCGTGTTAGACAGAACTTGGAGATGGTTTTGAATTAATGTTATTGAAATTACTATGGATCTGAACCTAATCAGATCAATACCAAATCCAACAACTGAAACAATAAGACAAATTACTAGTAAATAAACAACAAACAAAATCAACAGAAAATTAAAATTAGGATTGCCGTTGAACCTAATCAAATGATCAATTGCTAATAAGAAAAATAGATTGCAAAGACAACTTTTGCTCTAATAAATCAAATTGTATAGACGACACAAGTTGCTTGAAAAATAAAATTGCAGACAAATAAAAAAACTTTATTAATGGAGAAGAACGGAATATAGAATAATGGAAGTTGTTTACAATGGATATCATGTGTATTTATAGAAGATGAAGGCTCCTTTTAATGTGAATATTGGGCCTAGAAAGTATCTCTTGAATATCTTTATTTACAAATAAAAAATATATGACATAATGATTGAGTTATTCCATACAGATTTCCTATCCTGATTAGTGACATGTGGCAGATTGATTGGCTTTTCCTTGACAATAATTCAATCAAATATTCTTATAAATGGCAGTTGAAAATGAATGATTTGAATTAATAAGAATATGCCTGTTCCTTGAAATCTTTATTAGTGCATACATTATACATATACATATGAATATATGTAAATATATGTATGTATATATATATTTATATATTTAACATATCACTTTTCCATATATTTTTCAGAGCAAAGGAAGCGGTGTGTATAAATCCATGCCCCCTTATTCAACAAAAATAAGGCTTGCCAAGGATCAAACTCCAGCCACTCTATACAAATTTCTATGCCTTTACCAGTGAGCTACAACTTTTTGATTGAATACTTGTTGATATGAGAAAGTAGTTTTTTCTTATCAAGTAGTCTGTTATTGAATAAAGGAGACAAATATTGAACCTATGAAAACACACGAAAAATACCCAAAGTAATATTTATTTATTTACCAAAGGTAAGATACAAGAGCATAAAATAAACATATTTCTGTGCTAATCAAATAACCCCACACTTATCTTTTACTCATTCTCGAGTAAAAAAAATGAAAAACTAAACTAGGTAGGTCACAAACACGATTGCATTGAGCGTATGCAACAAGCTATTAAACCTCTAGGTGTCCCTATTAGGACGAGTGGTGTCTAGCGAGGGGTTTTAGTGGATATTACCTACAAAATCAAAATGCAGTATGCTATGGTTCATGTAACGACCCAGATTTCTTCTATTTAATATGTAATTCTGTTTAAATATTGGTTTGAATTTTAAAATGGTTTGGAATTTATTTATTTGAATAATTCATTTGTTGATATATATATATATATAATAATTTAATTTTTAAATAATTGAAATTAGTTGAATTTGCACTGTTAGATGATTTGGTAACGTAAGAGGATTTATTTTTGATTATATTTAATTTTATTTACGATTTCGATTATAAGCGCTGTTTAAATGTTTAAATTATAATTTTTATTATATAACGAGCTGCAGCGGCGCGACAGTTTGTAATTTGGCGTTTTGAACTTCAATTGGTTATACATGATCCTATTTAAGTTGGATTTCTTTGAAACAAGAAACGTCCGAACCCATTTAATAATATCTTTCTAATGAAGCAGAAAAATCGAGTTTTCATAGTGTAGATTTCATTTTATGGCCAAATAAAATTTTCAAATAGTCGCTGTGGAATTCGATTATATATTATAGTGACATATTATATAGAAATAAAGGAATTTTAATTTATTTAATATCGTTTTGGCTCAGAATTCAACCTGGGATTTTATTTTGAAAATACGTGAAATTCTGCTCAGATATGGCCAATGATAATATTTTTTATATTATCATATTGAGGTATTTTAAAATTGGTTTATTTTAATTTAAATTGGGGCTTTTATAAGGAGACTTATCTAGTTAATAAATCACAATAAATAAAAAGAAAAGAATCTGAACCCAAATCTCTTCAAATGTTGGAACAGTAAAATCCTTGGCAAGCCACATCAAATTAATACGCTTCCATGTAAGTCACCAATACGCAATACGCTGAAGCTAAGGAATTAAATACGCACATGCTATGGACATCTCATGTACAACTATTCTATTTCTCAGCATGACTTTGAAAGGCTTCATTTTTATCTCCATTTCTATATCTATACGGCATTGCTTTGTCTCATCAAATTAACCACAGCACATGTATTATGCAGGCCTATATTTAAAACAGTGTACCCCTTTCTCTCCCATTAACGTACAGATCTAGACTTATATGCTATACTAATAGTAGCATACACTCTACAGCCTGTACATATGAAAACACAGTCGCTTACATATTAAACAATTATTTCTTTGCCTTGGAAGCCAAACAAATTGGTTCCTTATCCACCAAACAACAGATACCTTCAGTCCCACGTTTTCTCTTCTATATAAACACTGATGCCTTACCTCTTTTATCTCATTCGAACTCAAAAGCTTTTATTTACTTTTTACCATTCTATCTCCCATTCGAAACTCAGAACAAAGGAGTAGGTCATCGCAAGTGAGGAGTTCGGGCTTTTGAATGATTGAACGTGTAGAAGACGCATATGTGAAGAGCAGTTTGCATGCGTCAAGGAAGGAGAACAAGTTGAAAGGAAGAAACATATATACAGCAACCTCAAAGTAAAACTATACTTCATTCTTTTCACAAACACAAATATCTTCCTCCCGAACAAAAATATACATAGCTACTACAGTTCGCAACTTAAGGAATAATATATGTGAACTTTACGAAAGGAAGAAAGAAGCCCCAGGCACCGTAATTTTGGTCTCGAGCTCCACCTGGGAAGCCCATTCATTTTCAATCTCGTTTTGTGTTCGAACTTCATGGGACTGTGACGGGTTTTGAGAGTGGTGGATTTGCGAAGTCTGTGGTGCACCAAGTCGATGAAGATGGACTAATGGGATGTTGGAAGTTGGTTGCGGGTTTGGACCTTGTGTAGGAGCTATAGGGTGTCGGAGGGAACGAGGCTGGTGTCTGTTGAAAGGCAAAGCGATGGCGAAGGTGATGGTGGAGGTCTGACGAGATCTGGTGACCAGAGGGCGGTGGAAAATGGAGTTGAACGGAGGGTTTGGACTATGTTTGATTTGGATCTGAATTTCGGTTTTGGGCCTCGTGTGGGGCCTATGGACCACCGGTGGAGACATGGTTGGTCGGGATGGGAAGCTGGAGGGACGGTGAAGGTTATGGAGGCAGTCTGAGGGGGTTCGGTGGCCGATGGTTGGAGCAGTTTAGAGTTGAAAGAAGGGAGCAGCTGTGTCAGTTCTTTTTCGAATTGGATTTGGGTTTTTTCTGATGAAGGGAAAGACCGGAATGGATGTACTGACTGGCGATGGTGATGGAAATATAGGGGAGGATCACGGCGGGGTAGGCGGTGGTTCCGATTGTGGGTGATCGGAGTTATGGATGATTGAAGGAATCCAGATCTGGTTATTCACGAGGTAGAAGAAACAAGAGAAGACGCGTGGATTAATCTTCTGACGTGGACTGTTTATACTAGAAAGGTAATTAACGGAATCTCTAATTAACGTTAATTAAGGATTTAAATTTAGTTAATGATTATAATTAATGATTTAACCATTTCAATTAAATTCAAACACTATAATACGAATAACTTTTTCGTTCGTAGACAGAATTGGACGAAACACGTGCCTATGGGATCGTATCGACGGTGCCGATGTATACAAACTGGAATGAAGTAATTCAGAGGTCACTGGAATTTTATGTAATTTCAAATGCCAATTTGAAACTACGTAAAACAATGCAACACCGTCAAACACAAAAAACTGGTGAGTTAATTCTTACACTTCTGAAATACTGCGATGTGTTAAAATTCATATCATTTATATTTACCATTTATTAATTGAATGGACGCTATAGTTGCTATGGTTGATTTTTATTTATTTATTGGTTGATTGTTTGTTTATGTTTATAAATTGGCCGTTCAAATACATGACATTCCCTTTATTAGTGTTAACGATGTCATAAACTGTGTGCAGGGAAGAACAGGTTGGAGGAATCCAACCGGATTCCTCAAATAAATTATTGTTTGTTTATCCAAATTAATTTTATGTTAGAAATCTAGGATGGCATGGGTATTAACAGTTGAACCAAATTTGTCGTGTTTAATCAATATACAGTATTGGTTAAGAAAGTTGTAGCGGATGGTTTAAGATCCATCATTTGAGATATTAATTCGCCATCAGGTGAATTAACATATATTAAGTTATAAAAGTTATTTTTATAACTAATTCGAAGTTTAATTTTATTTTAGTTATTTAAATATAAAATTCGAGTAAATGGATATTTCTAACTTTGTTTATAAGGAAAAGTTTAAAGGATTTTCATAGCAATAGCTTATGTTTCAAGACATAAGGATGACTGGGAATAACGTGAGAGTTGATCATTTAGAATGATTGCTTCCAACGGAAAACAATTAAGTGAGATTTATTATTTTAACCTAAAGGTAGGTTTAAAAGTTAAATAATATTAGTTCGACTTTATTAAAGAAATTATTAAATAGTGGTTATTTATAAAATTATTTTATTAACTAACATATTAGTTAATAATGAAGTAATACATTTTTATTCAACAAATGATTAAGTTAATGATTGAGTTAATTATTGATTTGAAGTAATAACATCTCGAATGGATTTCATTTAAGATGTAACGAGATTATAAAATTTGAAAGGGGCTTATGAAAGGGGTTACATAATCTGAATTTCATAAACTAGTCATGAAAGAAAAATTCGAATTTAAATAAAGATTCTGGAGTTGAAATAAAAGAAAAGAATGGTAAAATATGTAGGAAAAAGTATTCATCGAGTAGAATAAGAAGTTAATGAGGATTTTGGTTATAAAATACAACCATGTGTGTTTTAAGGATGTAAAAAGTTTTTTTTTTCTTTTTGGATAAAGTGTGTAAACAAATCCAAGTTATAAGAAAAGTGGATTTGAAGTTTAAATCTAAGGCAAGGCTTTAAATAAACATTTTACTTAAAGAACCAAATTTAAGTAAATGGCGCAATTGAAATAAAGTTTGAAAAGGGTAAAAGGATAATTGAGTGTTTTGAATAAAAGAAATTGGAAAAGGGATTTACGGTTATGAATCCAAAAAATAGATTATAAAATGGAAAGGGTTATGAATCGAACACTGTACAGGAGCTGTGAAGCAGAAGGTTAATATTTGAGTAAATGATTTACTTAATAAAATATTAAGTAAAATGGAAATGGTCGATCGAGATGGTTCAAAAGAAAGATATGAATTTTTAATAAGAAATAAGATCTGATTGATGTTGTAAGGACGAGTGTTTTAAGTTGCGAACTTCTATCTACTCTGATATAAGAACGTTGTCGATTAAGGTCTGAGAGCTAAATAAAATACCCCAACTTGACCGACGTCACTATTATCAAGGAATGGTATTAGTTCGTAACGGTAAAGGAGTTTGAAAAGGAGATGTTATTCTCGTCGAACATTTGTAATTCAATTGTAAGGGTTGAAATGGAATTTAATACGAAAGGCTTTAAATTAAACAATGTACATTAACGTTGTTTAATCTGAATCGAGACATATAGTTTTAATTATACCTATAGACTATTTTTATAACACTAGTTTTTAGAAATAGTAATAATATGAATATAGCAATACTTTCATAATTTAAGAAGGATAAAGCGAAATGAGAATAAACGAGAGTTATTATTTCCAAGTGACGGAACAAAGGCTGAGTTGGCAAGATATTTAAATGCAATCGACTTTAAGTCGAGGAAATGATTTTTTTTACAATTCGATAAAGAGTTTTAATGAATGGTTTTTTTTTAAAATGAGAATTTGAGTTGCCAATATACTTGACCGTACTGTTTTGACATTGATAGATAAAACACCAAACTATCAACGAAATATTTATTTGGACCTTTTTAACATGTTGTTTCGAATAGACCGGGATGGGAACTAGACCCAAAACCACATCGACTCAACGTTACCTACGAAGTTAGCTTGCGATGGAATGAAGGTGAAGCAAGTGAAGACCGTGGATATTCAAAACGGAAGGACTACTTATAATCTTTGGTCTGCAACCAAAGATATACTGTGGTTCGGTCGTGGTCGAAATCGACGGATTTGCAAGGACTTCTCGCTACTGATCCATGGGGTGATTCCTATATTGGATGCAGTAGGAGAGTACCTTCAGTTCATCCTGTTCCTGGATGACTTGTATGGACGAGTTTCTGACAGAGTATTTCCAATGGGATCACGTACGTTGATTTCTTCAAACGTACTATAGTTGGTGGCGGAGAGGGGCACTTCTCTTAGCTTAACTACTAGAGTATTTTTGTGGACGTCAATTAGTGATATCTGGCGGATCTGACGATGTGGCATTCAAAGTAAATGATGACCAGATATTTAAAGTTTAAATTCTAGCCTCAAGCCTCATCAACCGGGGAATGACAAAAAAATCGGGAAGGCAGCATGCCTATGTGGGTCGCTCCCATTAGGGTGTATAGTCACCTATCTAGAGATTTCATTTCATTCCTTATCTATTTCGATGTTGTCCCTTTTCGGGAGGCGGTTGCTGATCCCAACCGTCGGTGATATACATTCGATACACTCAAGCGAAATGAGTGGTCGGCCATGTGTAGGCCGGGTTGCAAGATGTTCTTGTTGAACCCAGTGTATGTTGAATCAAGGAATTCACGGCATTTTGATTAAATGACAAGAAGTTCAAGATCGACAAAAAGAAGAGATTCAATGGTATTTAATATTAGAGGTTGATTATTTAGAGTTTTAGTTGGGTTATAAATGTTAAAATCTATCCTCAAATAATCATATACCTCAATGGTTTGAACATGTATATATGTATGCACATTCATTGTGCATACTATCAGAAACCTGTCGACCGGTTTCATTCTGGGCAGTCGACCGTTTTTGGGTAGAAATGCACAATGAACGTGCACACATGTATATAACGTACATATATTCAAATACCAGTCTACTGGTCATTTTTAACCAGTCGACTGGTCTACGAACTGAAACAACTTTTCGAATAGACACTCTTATTTATCAAGGGTTGTTTCCTTTTCTCTTCGCCAAAAATCATCTCTATTCGTTGCTTCTCTTCACCAATGATTACAACTCTTCATCCTCTATAAAAGCAACACGAAATCACCATTTTAATAATAACAATTATTTCTATTCTTGCTATCTAATTGCTGATTTCATTCTTGCTCTCTAAAAGCATTCAAAAGCTCATAATTCTCACATATCGTTATTTGAATCCTTGAATCTATATATTATTCTTTAGATTCAAACAACGATATCATCTTCCAAATCTTCATAATCACAAAATCATATTTGACGATAAGATTATAGGAAGGGTGTACAAGAATTGACAAATTCGTGTTGTTGAGAACACACATTGTCAAATTACAAGTTTAATTACCTTGTCTGAAGTCCTCGGTGTTGTAGGAGGCAAGTTGTGAAGTCCTCGTGTTGATAGAGGCGTGAAATCCCGTTCGGCTGCTCGGGTGTTGTGAACCTGTTCCTCCGGGTGAAGTGAGGTAGTTGTCTAGTGAAATTCCAGATAGGAGATCTGGGACTGGACGTAGGATGGTGCTCCGAACCAGTATAAAAATCCCTGGTGTGATTTTTCTAATACTGCACTTACTTATCTGTGATATTGCTTCTGTGAGATCGTTTTTATACTAAATATTTACCTGCATAACTATTGTAAATATACAAGTTAGTATATCACATACTTTCTGCATATCCATATTACTGATCCTGCCTAAGTCATATATCGACACTTTCAATTGGTATCAGAGAACGGTCATCTTATAACCGTAACACAGTTATTTGATATATTCTAGTAATATGGCAAATAACGCAAGTTCTAGCACTAACACCACTTACACTGAAGGTCAATCAACACAAAGACCTCCTTTCTTTAATGGTCTTAACTATAGTTATTGGGCAACTCGTATGGCTTTTTGCATGCAATCAACTAACTATGATGCTTGGAATGCTACTCAGAAAGAAATAGTCAATCCAACGACTGAGTATGCAGAATGGACGGCTGCTGAGAAAACCGCAGCTGCTGTAAATGCAAAAGCAATTAATATGTTGTTTTGTGCATTAGATCAAAACGAATATAAACGTGTTAGTATCTGCACTACTGCTTACCAAATTTGGCAAACGCTAAAAACAACTCATGAAGGTACTAACAAGGTTAAACAAGAAAAATAGCTTTGTTGAAAAGTCAATTTCAAAATTTCAAAATGAAACCAAATGAAACTATCAGTGAGATGTATTCAAGCTTTCAAATCATTCATGATGCACTTATCAGATTAGGACAAAAATATTCTGATTTTGATGTAGTTTCAATAGTCCTACATTCTCTGACTAATGAATGGGAAGGAAAAGTATTAGCAATAGAAGAAGCTAATGATCTTTCCACCATGAAGCCAGATAAATTGATAGGAAATCTTATGTCCTATGAAGCTAACTTGCAGGCTCGAAAAGAACAAAAAGAAGAAAAGAAAAATGTAGCTTTTCATGCCAAGAAAGATGAAGACGTCTCAGATTTTGAAGATGAGGATCTAGCATTCATTGCAAAAGAATTCAAGAAATTCTTAAAGCAACGAAAAGCTAGTCGATACAACAAAAAGAATTTCAGATCAAATAAACCATCGTCTTCAAATATAGAATGCTTTAACTGTCACAAAAAGGGACACATGCACAAAGATTGTCGGAGCAAAAGAAGAAGTCAGAAAATGAAAAATTCAAACACAAGAAGGACAAGTCAAAGAAACGAGCATTCTCAGTGACATGGGATGATTCAGACTCATCTTCATCTAATAGTGAAAGTGACTCAGATGATGAACAAGCAAATATATGTTTTATGGCTAAAGAAGATGAGGTACAAATTCCTTCTTTTTAAGAAGTTCTTGATACAAATGCTGAATTAATATATAAATTTAAAGATATGAAAAGACAATGCAAACAAGCTCAAGCTGATTTAAGTAGAGCTGAATTTGAACGAGATATGCTAAAGGATGAGAAGAAAATATTAAAGGAAGAACTTGAAAAAGCTCAAGAATCATCATCTAATATTGATTCTCAACTATCTCTTTTGAGTCAAGAAATTGAAACTCAAAAAAGGAAAAATGATGCTCTTACTACCGAAAATCATGAGCTTAAGGCAAAAGTCAAAATGTTAGACCTTGAAAAAGCTAGTTTACAAAGTTAGACGACATTACTCAAAATGTTTCTAACTTTAACAAAGGTCGAGAAAATTTGAATTTTTTTTTTGAAAGTTCACAATCTGCTACAAATAAACATGGCTTGGGATATAAGAAACAAGTTATCAAGAAACATCTTGGTAATAAAAGAAAAAAGAAAAAATAAGGTAGTACAAGAAACTGAAGCTAAGAAAAATCTTAGTTTATTATATTCCAAACCAAAACCGATTGTGAAATTTCAAAAGAAGAATGTCAAGTCTATAAAAATATGGGTTCATAAAACAAATAACAATTTGATTAGGAACAAGTACATTCAAAATTTTTTGAATTGTGTGCATCACAATCCAAATTATATGTATAATGGGGATACCGGACCCGTATGGGTTTGGACTCCTAAGACCTACCTCTTAGGACCCTATAAAAAAGTGGGTACCATGGACTTAATTTTATTTTTTGCAGGTCCCACTCAAGAAAAGAGGAAAGTGGATACTGGACAGTGGTTGCTCGAAGCATATGACCGGAGACAAGAGCTTATTAACAAATATCACTTTTTCAGATGGTTGCTCAGTCACTTTTGGAGATAATTCAAAAGGCTATATCATCGGCAAAGGCGATGTGAGCAATTATGGTACATCTAACTTACCTCTTATTACTAATGTCATGCTAGTTAGAAATTTGAAACATAATTTACTAAGTATCAGTCAATTGTGCGACAAAGGTTTTACTATTTCCTTTTCGGACAATAATTGTAGTATCTTAGATAAAGAACGAAATCTAGTTTTTGAAGGTTATAGAGACAGAAATATCTATATTCTGAATATGAATATCAATCATAACTCAGATATGTGTCTTGTAGCAAATGATAATGATCCATGGCTATGGCACAAACGTTTCTGTCACATAAACTTCAGAACTATTGACAAGCTAGCTAAAAAAGATCTAGTTAAAGGACTACCCAAAATTAGTTTTACGGTTAATAATCTTTGTGATGCATGTCAATTAGGAAAATTGACTAAATCGTCTTTCAAATCCAAGAAAGTCATATCAACGTTACAACCACTTGAGCTATTACATATGGATTTATTTGGACCAACACAGGTTCTGTCAATAAACCATAATCGCTATGTGCTTATAATAGTTGACAATTACTCTCGTTATACATGGGTGATTTTCTTGAAAAACAAAAGTGACACTTTCAAACATTTCAAATCCTTCGTTAAGAGAATTTAAAAGTCAAAAGGACTTAAGGTTAAAAATATAAGAAGTGATCATGGCGGAGAGTTCGAAAATAATGAATTTGAACATTTATGTACAAAAAAAGGTATAAATCATAATTTTTCATTTCCTAGAACTCCACAACAAAACAGAGTTGTAGAAAGGAAAAATCGAACTTTACAAGAATGTGCAAGAACATTATTAAATGGATCCACTCTACCAAAACATTTTTGGGCAGAAGTTGTTGCAACTCCGTGTTATGTTTTGAATCGTGTATCCATTCGACCTCTGACCAAGAATACATCATATGAGCTATTTAATCAAAGAAAGCCAAATATCTCATATTTCAAAGTTTTCGGTTTTAAATGCTTTACTTTAAATTTGAAAGACCATCTTGGAAAATTTGATTCAAAATCCGACGAAGGTATATTTGTCGGATATTCGGAACGAAGCAAGGCCTATCGTATATTTAACAAGAGAACTAAAACTATTGAAGAATCACTTCATGTCTCTTCTGATGAATTCTATAAACCATCTCATATCGTATCAGATGAAGAAGAGACCATAGGCACTAATAATCCCATATATACATACTCCTTTCCTATTGTTTTCTGCATCTCCATCCTTAAACATTTGTATACAAGTTCATAATTTCTTTATATAATGGCACACATATGCGACGAATGGGCACAACGATCACATATCTCGGTCACTAGTTCCGAACCTGAAAAATACTACTCTCCGAAAACACCAAAGAGTTGACCGGAATGTTCGCATGCCCCCAGAGATACACCAAAACCCAAACGTGCTAAGAAAGCATTATTCTGTTCTCCACGAACAAGAGAGAAGATTAGTGAAATTCATTACTACACTAAACATCAAATAGATCTCCAGCGTCAACTACATTATGAACAAAAACTCACATCTGATCGTTTAACTCTCTTAGAATGAATGGCGTCAGTTTCCTGTAGCACGGATAGACACGCGGTTCACGAACCAATGCCACATCCTCCATCTACATCTCGAAGTCCTAACTCATGGGATCGTAATTACGCGAGAAATGAAGGAGCAAGAGAAAATTGGTCGCCATGGACACCGAGAGTTACGAATATTAAAGAAACATCCGAAGACAAGTCATCCACCTCTCATTAATATATATCGTTTTTGTTGCATAATAAATTTTTGTTTTAATTCTTATTTTTTGGTTTTTCATATATTTTGTTTTTCAAATCCATGTTGAGTTGAAATAAAATTTATATAATTTTTTAAGCACTCATAAATCCAGAAAAACAAATATATACAGAAATGGTCGACCGTCAGGAATGGACCAGTCGACCGATCAAGTCTCTGGAAATATTTATATTTTGGAACCGGTCGTCCGCCAGAAAAATTACCAGTCGACTGTTCAACTCTCTGGAAAATTTTCAACTCAAACCTGTACCAGTCGACCGGTATATTTTCTACCAGTCGACAGGCAAACTTCTCTGGAAATTAATTTTCCAGGAACCGGTCGACCGGTCCAATTTCAACGGTCGACCGTTCACGCGTTTTCCATTTTTTTTTACCTTCAATCCGCACGACGATTCATATATCCCACCTCTTCACTCATTATTTATTTATCTTCTTTCTCTCCAATCCCTGAAAAGCCAAAACCCCAAATCAGTTTCCTGATAATCGATGGCACCACCTCAAAAGAAACACAAGAAATCGAGTTCCACTTCACTCCAACCCATAGATTCTAACATCAAACATTGGCTTATGGATCCTATTGCAGTAAAACGTTGGAATGCTATGAAGGATTACACCATTCACGAAGGTTCTTTCATAAATATCTCTGCTTTTATCCTCTATGATGTTGAAGAACTACTGGATAAGGCTCGTATTAAATCATTCCTTACCTTTGATAAGAACAACATTGAAATTAATCATATTATGATTCGGTTGTTCTATGCCAATCTTGACCTACCAAAATTCAAACCAGAGAATTCTGCTAATTGTCTTTGGTCTGTAGTTTGTGGTCAGCATGTTTTCATTTTAAAGGAACGAATGGCCATGGTTCTCAGTTCGCCAAATAGTGGAAGAGAATTTTCTTCGGATTTCTGCACTACCCATATTCATTATAAAATCAGTCATCTTTTTATCGAGGATCATAAAACTAGCACTAAGGCGATTAAGTTACAGCCTACAGCTCGTGTTTTACATCATGCCATCACATGCTCTTTATTGCTGAGGGTTGGTAATTTTTATGCCGTCTATAAAGAAAACTTCAAGGCATTATATGCGATTTATGGGGATATTGAGATAAATTGGATAAATATGATTTTCGACAAAATTTTGCTTGTCAACGAACGCACAAGGCCACACATTTTCTACAATGAATATGTTATGAGACTTTTACTCGATTGTGGTGTCAAGTCTTGTGAGTCTAAAATCTCCAAGCCAAAGTGCATCGAAAAAGCAACTAAAAAGAGAATGAAGCTCCTTGAACCTTGTGTGAATATCATTCCTTTTGAACAATACCAAAAGCAAGGTCCTCAAGAAACCACTTCTTCTACGTCTCCCCAGCCTAAACCGGAAGAAGTCAAACTCCTTCAATCTTCCTCGTCAACGGAGGATTCACTAGCACAAATTGCACGGAACCAATTCCTCCACGAAACGAGACTTAAACGTACCGACACCAAACTCGAGAGTTTGGATAAAAAGCTCGACAAACGATTTTCAAAACATAAGTCTTTCTTCGGTATTATTTGGGATGCAATTTCATGTGCATCATCATCTTCCTCTACCCAAATACAAGATCCGGGAAAACGTCCCATGCCTCCTACATTTACATGGTCATCATCAGACGAAGGCACCACTTCAGGAACCAATATAGGACGCGGTCATGGGGAATATGAGACCGAGGAGGAAGACAAAGGAAACAACGATGAGGAAGATGTTCTAGAAGAAGGAGACAAGGAAGAAGGAGGGAACGAACAAATTGAGTGGGACACCACTGAATCGAAATCGTCATTGCATTAGTTTGTTTTTCATCCACGTTTTATGATACTATGTTTTTATGCAAAACTTCAAACCGACACTTGTATTTAAATAGTGTTGTATTTAATTTGGGTTTGTACGTCTTAAGCTATTAGGTACATGACTTGCTTGTGGTATGTTTGGTGTATATTATATGCTACAATCTTAAAGTTCCTCTTAAGCTATTTGTGTGTTCACTACTCCTTTTTGTCGATGACAAAGGGGGAGAAAAATATTACTAACATTATGTTTTGCATATTTTTTTAGTATGTATTTCAGGGGGAGCATATATTCAGGGGGAGTTAAAAACAATTTCAGAGCTATGTTGTCATCAATCAAAAAGGGGGAGAATGTTGAATCATGGAATTCACGGCATTTTGATTAAATGACAAGGAGAAGTTCAAGATCGACAAAAAGAAGAGATTCAATGGTATTTAATATTAGAGGTTGATTATTTAGAGTTTTAGTTGGGTTATAAATGTTAAAATCTATCCTCAAATAATCATATACCTCAATGGTTTGAATATGTATATATATGTATATATGTATGCAAATTCATTGTGCATACTATCAGAAACCTGTCGACCGGTTTCATTCTGGGCGGTCGACCGTTTTTAGGCAGAAATGCACAATGAACGTGCACATATGTATATAACGTACATATATTCAAATACCAGTCTACTGGTCATTTTTAACCAGTCGACTGGTCTACGAACTGAAACAACTTTTCGAATAGACACTCTTATTTATCAAGGGTTGTTTCCTTTTCTCTTCGCCAAAAATCATCTCTATTCGTTGCTTCTCTTCACCAATGATTACAACTCTTCATCCTCTATAAAAGCAACATGAAATCACCATTTTAATAATAACAATTCTTTCTATTCTTGCTATCTAATTGCTGATTTCATTCTTGCTCTCTAAAAGCATTCAAAAGCTCATAATTCTCACATATCGTTATTTGAATCCTTGAATCTATATATTATTCTTTAGATTCAAACAACGATATCATCTTCCAAATCTTCATAATCACAAAATCATATTTGAGGATAAGATTATAGGAAGGGTGTACAAGAATTGACAAATTCGTGTTATTGAGAACACACATTTTCAAATTACAAGTTTAATTATCTTGTCTGAAGTCCTCGGTGTTGTAAGAGGCAAGTTGTGAAGTCCTCATGTTGATAGAGGCGTGAAATCCCGTTCGGCTGCTCGGGTGTTGTGAACCGGTTCCTCCGGGTGAAGTGAGGTAGTTGTCTAGTGAAATTCCAGATAGGAGATCTGGGACTGGACGTACGACGGTGCTCCGAACCAGTATAAAAATCCCTGGTGTGATTTTTCTATAACTGCACTTACTTTTCTGTGATATTGCTTCTGTGAGATCATTTTTATACTAAATATTTACCTGCATAGCTATTGTAAATATACAAGTTAGTATATCACATACTTTCCGCATATCCATATTACTGATCCTGCCTAAGTCATATATCGACACTTTCAGTGTATTCGTCTCTAGAGATACACAATCGGTAGGTGGTCCTATACCTTGTCATAGTCAGGAATCCAAATTCCAATAAGCGCCCGCGATTTTTAATTGTATACTATATATGAGGAGCGTGAATGCAAACGTTCCACTAGATTACTATTTATTTGTGGTTGATAGACACTATTATAATATCAGAAAAATATATGTTCTTCAAAAATGGTTTGGGTTATAGTAAGGTAAAAGCCGTCCGTGTTTATGTGTGGACTGGTCTTACTATTATCCTTTTGGTTCAAAAAGGATTTCCAAAGTTAAACCATTTGTTGGTGTGAATTTAGCAATGAAAGTATTCCAGACTGACCCGTGTGTTTTTGCTTTGCTTCAAAACGTGCTCGGGACAGACCGAACATATTTGACAAGTTAGTTTTTGCTTGGAGTTTCAGAAGTTGGAAGTAGGAGGCTTCACCGTTAGTTATTAAAGTTATTCCGCTGTATCTGATTCATGTTGTACTCTGATGATTGTATGTATACAAGATTTTCATTTGTATAAAGATATGTTGTTATATGATATATTTTGTTCGTTCCGCTGTGAGCTTCTGATGTTCTTCTTCTTCTTCTATTCTAATATTTCTTTCTTTCTTATCTCACCCTCTAACTTCTTTCTATAGACGTTCCAACGTTTTCGGTGTTTGGAAGATCGACATGAATTACGGTAAGGGTATTTAAATCGGTTTTCAGGGCCGAAAATCCTTGGGTCGTTACAATGATATCACAGCTATTGGTTTAGTGATAACCTTGGCTCTGTGGCGTAACTCGATGGAGATGGGGTTGGTAATACCCTAGATTGAGTTTGAGTGTATTTATATGAGTGCACGTATTTGTATTTTGGCTATAAAATCATTTTTTTTAAATTATTTTGGGTAAATGGGATTGATGAAATATTTCTCCCAAAATTGTATTTTTTATAAATAAAATGAAATAATTATCTTAAATTGATGATTGGTTGTTTGAAACTTGTATTGCTTTGATTGATTGGTTTGAATGTGTTTTGATTATGGAGTTGGATTGGATCAACCAAAGGACATTTCAAATTTGAAATGTGAAATGTGAAAATTTAACACATGTTGGGTTGAATAAATCGTATAATTAAATTTGAACTAAAATAAAATAAAACTTAAGTCAACATTTAATTCGACTTAAGAAAAAAAAAATCCAAATATAATGTTTTGGGATTATATGGTTGAGATTGATTGCATGGACATGGATTTAATGTTAGATGGACTTGTTTGAAACCAGGCTTGAATAGAATTGATTTGTCGGGATAAAACCAGGATGGTATGGATATTTGAAATTAGACTGATATTGTTTGAAACTAATGAAGTGCATTAGAGTTGAGAACAGGTGCAGAAGTGTTAATTTATTTTTGAACCATGTCCCAGAAGAATCTGCAGTTAACTGAATCCAGTCTGATTAGAGCTGCCTAGTAATTGAGCAGACTCACTTATTGTTTATCGCTTATTGAGTAATAACGCTCGCAAAAAGGTACGCTTACGCGAAATATGAATTTTTGGTTTTGGTTTGGGTTTTTGAATTGATTTTTTTTCTTTTTCCGACCGTGTTGGTCGAGGTATATTATTTGTGGTACCTGCAATATTGCAGATGTTCCTCCGTGCAGGGGAGACTCTGCCAAATTTTTCCAAAATTTAGGGTGTTGGAAATTTTTTGAATCTTTTTGAAATTTTTTGTTTATCGGAATAAAATTGTTTTTCAATTTGAATTAGTTGGGTTAGTTTAATTAGAAATTTAGAAAGTGGTAATTTTAATTAAAATAGTTTTTTGAAATAAATTGGGTTTGTAACATTTTCTTACCTTAGCAATTTCGAGGACGAAATTATTTTAAGGGGGAAGGAATGTAATGACCCAGATTTCTACTATTTAATATTTAATTATGTTTAAATATTGGTTTGAATTTTTAAATGGTTTGGAATTAATTTATTTGAATAATTCATTTGTTGAAATATATATATATATATAATAATAATTTAATTTTGAAATAATTGAAATTAGTTGAATTTGCACTGCTAGATGATTTGGTAACGTAAGAGGATTTATTTTTGTTTATATTTAATTTTATTTACGATTTCAGTTATAAGCGTTGTTTAAATGTTTAAATTATAATTTTTATTATATAATGAGCTGCAGCGGCGCGACAATTCGTAATTTGGCGTTTTGAACTTCAATTGGTTATACGGGATCCTATTTAAGTTGGATTTCTTTGAAACAAGAAACGTCCGAACCCATTTGATAATATATTTCTAATGAAGCAGAAAAATCGAGTTTTCATGGTGTAGATTTCGTTTTATGGCCAAATCAAATTTTCAAATAGTCGCTGTGGAATTCAATTATATATTATAGTGACTTATTATATAGAAATAAAGGAATTTTAATTTATTTAATATCGTTTTGGCTCAGAATTCAACCTGGGATATTTTATTTTGAAAATACGTGAAATTCTGCTCAGATATGGCCGATGATAATATTTTTATATTATCATATTGAGGTATTTTAAAATTGGTTTATTTTAATTCAAATTGGGGCTTTTATAAGGAGGCTTATCTAGTTAATAAACCATAATAAATAAAAAGAAAAGAATGTGAACCCAAATCTCTTCAAATATTGGAACAGTAAAATCCTTGGCAAGCCACATCAATTTAATACGCTTCCATGTAAGTCACCAATACGCAATACGCTGAAGCTAAGGAATTAAATACGCACATGCTATAGACATCTCATTTACAACTATTCTATTTCTCAGCATGACTTTAAAAGGCTTCATTTTTATCTCCATTTCTATATCTATACGGCATTGCTTTGTCTCGTCAAATTTAACACAACACATGTATTATGTAGGCCTATATCTAAAACAATGTACCCCTTTCTCTCCCATTAACGCATAGATCTAGACTGTATATGCTATACTAACAGTAGCATACACTCTACAGCCTGTACATATGAAAATACAGTCGCTTACGTATTAAACAATTCTTTCTTTGCCTTGGAAGCCAAACAAATTGGTTCCTTGTCCACCAAACAACAGATACCTTCAGTCCCATGTTTTCTCTTCTATATAAACACTGATGCCTTACCTCTTTTATCTCATTCGAACTCAAAAGCTTTTATTTTCTTTTTACCCTTCTATCACCCATTCGAAACTCAGAACAATGGAGTAGGTCATCGCAAGTGAGGAGTTCGGGCTTTTGAATGATTGAACATATAGAAGACATACATGTGAAGAGCAGTTTGCATGCGTCAAGGAAGGAGAACAAGTTGAAAGGAAGGAACATATATACAGCAACCTCAAAGTAAAACTATACTTCATTTTTTTCACAAACACAAATATCTTCCTCCCGAACAAAAATATACACAGCTACTACAGTTCGCAACTTAAGGAATAATATATGTGAACTTTACGAAAGGAAGAAAGAAGCCCCAGGCACCGTAATTTTGGTCTCGAGCTCCACTTGAGAAGCCCATTCATTTGCTATCTCGTTTGATGTTCGAACTTCATGGGACTGTGACGGGTTTTGATAGGGGTGGATTTGCGAAGTCTGTGGTGCACCAGGTCGATGAAGATGGACTAATAGGATGTTGGAAGTTGGTTGCGGGTTTAGACCTCGCGTAGGAGCTGTAGGGTGTCGGAGGGAACGAGGCTAGTGTCTGTTGAACGGAAAAGCGATGGTGAAGGTGTGGTGGAGGTCTGACGAGATCTGGAGACCAGAGGGCGGTGGAAAATGGAGTTGAACGGAGGGTTTGGACTGTGTTTGATTTGGATCTGAATTTCGGTTTTAGGCCTCGTGTGGGGCCAATGGACCACCGGTGGAGACATGGTTGGTCGGGATGGGAAGCTGGAGGGACGGCGAAGGTTATGGAGGCGGTCTGAGGGGGTTCGGTGGCCGATGGTTGGAGCAGTTTAGAGTTGAACGAAGGGAGCAGCTGTGTTGGTTCTTTTTCGAATTGGGGTTGGGTTTTTTCTGATGAAGGGGAAGACCAGAATGGATGTACTGACTGGTGATGGTGCTGGACAGATAGGGGAGGATCACAGCGGGGTAGGCGGTGGTTCTGATTGTGGGTGATCGGAGTTATGGATGATTGAAGGAATCCGGATCTGGTTATTCATGAGGTAGAAGAAACAAGAGAAGACGTGTGGATTAATCTTCTGACATGGACTGTTTATACTAGAAAGGTAATTAACAGAATCCTTAATTAACGTTAGTTAAGGATTTAAATTTAGTTAATGATTATAATTAAAGATTTAACCATTTCAATTAAATTCAAACACTATAATACAAATAACTTTTTCGTTCGTAGACAGAATTGGACGAAACAAGTGCCTATGGATCGTATCGACGGTGCCGACGTATACAAACTGGAATGAAGTAATTCAGAGGTCACTGGAATTTTATGTAATTTCAAATGCCAGTTTGAAACTACGTAAAACAACGTAACACCGTCAAACACAAAAAAACTGGTGAGTTAATTCTCACACTTCTGAAATACTGCGATGTGTTAAAATTAATATCATTTATAATTACCATTTATTGGCTGAATGGACGCTATAGTTGCTATGGTTGATTTTTATTTATTTATTGGTTGATTGTTTGTTTGTGTTTATAAATTGTCCATTCAAATACATGACATTCTCTGTATTATTGTTAACGATGTTATAAACTGTGTGCAGGGAAGAACAAGTTGGAGGAATCCAACCGGATTCCTCAAATAAATTATTGTTTGTTTATCCCAATTAATATTATGTTAGAAATCTGGGATGGCATGGGTATTGATTGTTGAACCAAATTTGTCGTGTTTAATAAATACGTATTATTGGTTAAGAAAGTTGTAGCGGATGGTTTAAGATCCATCATTTGAGATATTAGTTCGTCGTCAGGCGAATTAACGTATATTAAGTTATAAAAGTTATTTTTATAACTAAATTGAAGTTTAATTTTATTCTAGTTATTTAAATATAAACTTCGAATAAATGGATATTTCTAACTTTGTTTATAAGGAAAAGTTTAAAGGATTTTTATAGCAATAGCTTATGTTTCAAGACATAAGGAAGACTGGGATTAACGTGAGAGTTGATCATTTAGAATGATTGCTTCCAAAGGAAAACAATTAAGTGAGATTTATTATTTTAACCTAACGGTAGGTTTAAAAGTTAAATAATTTTAGTTCGACTTTATTAAAGAAATTATTAAATAGTGGTTATTTATAAAATTGTTTTATTAACTAACATGTTAGTTAATAATGAAGTAATACATTTTTGTTCGACAAATGATTAAGTTAATGATTGAGTTAATTATTGATTTGAAGTAATAACATCTCGAATGGATTTCATTCAAGATGCAACGAGACTATAAAATTTGAAAGGGGCTTATGAAAGGGGTTACATAATCTGAATTTCATAAACTAGTCATGAAAGAAAAATTCGAATTTAAATAAAGATTCTGGAGTTGAAATAAAAGAAAAGAATGGTAAAATATGTAGGAAAAAGTATTCATCGAGTAGAATATGAAGTTAATGAGGATTTTGGTTATAAAATACAACCATGTGTGTTTTAAGGATGTAAAAAGTTTTTTTCCTTTTTGGATAAAGTGTGTAAACAAATCCAATTTATAAGAAAAGTGGATTTGAAGCTTAAATCTAAGGCAAGGCTTTAAATAAACATTTTTCTTAAAGAACCAAATTTAAGTAAATGGCGCAATTGAAATAAAGTTTGAAAAGGGTAAAAGGATAATTGAGTGTTTTGAATAAAAGAAATTGGAAAATGAATTTACGGTTATGAATCCAAAAAATAGATTATATAATGGAAAGGGATTGAAGAAGATATCCGCGAATGGATTAGTGTAATATAATCCAAGTTATGAATCGAACACTGTACAGGAGCTATGAAGCAGAAGGTTAATATTTGAGAAAATGATTTACTTAATATAATATTAAGTAAAATGGAAATGGTCGATCGAGATGGTTCAAAAGAAAGATATGGATTTTTAATTAGAAATAAGATTTGATTGATGTTGTAAGGGCGGGTGTTTTATGTTGCGAACTTCTGTCTACTCTGAGATAAGAACATTGTCAATTAAGGTCTGAGAGGTAAATAAAATACCCTAACTTGACCGACTTCACTATTATCAAGGAATGGTATTAGTTCGTAACGGTAAAGGAGTTTGAAAAGGAGATGTTATTCTCGTCGATCATTTGTAATTCAATTGTAAGGGTTGAAATGGAATTTAATACGAAAGGGTTTAAATTAGACAATGTACATTAACGTTGTTTAATCTGAATCGAGACATATAGTTTTAATTATACCTATAGACTATTTTCATAACACTGGTTTTTAGAAATAGTAATAATATGAATATAGCAATACTTCCAGAATTTAAAAAGGATAAAGCGAAATGAGAATAAACAAGAGTTATTATTTCCAAGTGACGGAACAAAGGCTAAGTTGGCAAGATTTTAAATGTAATCGACTTTAAGTCGAGGAAATGATTTTTTTTTACAATTCGATAAAGAGTTTTAATGAACGGTTTTTAAAAAAAATGAGAATTTGAGTTGCCAATATACTTGACCGTACTGTTTTGACATTGATAGTTAAAACACCAAACTATCAACGAAATATTTATTTGGACCTTTTTAACGTGTTGTTTCGAAGAGACCAGGATGGGAACTAGACCCAAAACCACTTCGACTCAATGTTACCTACGAAGTTAGCTTGCGATGGAATGAAGATGAAGCAAGTGAAGACCGTGGATATTCAAAATGGAAGGATTACTTATAATCTTTGGTCTGCAGCCAAAGATATACTGTGGTTCGGTCGTGGTCGAAATCGACGGATTTGCAAGGACTTCTTGCTACTGATCCATGGGGTAATTCCTATATTGGATGCATTATGAGAGTACCTTCGGTTCATCCTGTTCCTGGATGACTTGTATGGACGAGTGTCTGACAGAGTATTTCCAAAGGGATCACATACGTTGATTTCTTCAAACGTACTATAGTTGGTGGCGGAGAGGGGCACTTCTCTTAGCTTAACTACTAGAGTATTTTTGTGGACGTCAATTAGTGATATCTGGCAGATCTGACGATGTGGCATTCAAAGTAAATAATGACCAGATATTTAAAGGTTAAATTCTTGCCTCAAGCCTCATCAATTGGGGAATGATAAAAAAATCGGGCAGGCAGCATGGCTATGTGGGTCTCTCCCATTAGGGTGTATAGTCACCTATCTAGAGATTTCATTTCATTCCTTATCTATTTCGATGCTGTCTCTTTTCGGGAGGCGGTTGCTGATCCCAACCATCGATGATATACATTCGATACACTCAAGCGAAATGAGTGGTCGGCCATGTGTGGGCCGGGTTGCAAGATGTTCTTATTGAACCCAGTGTATTCGTGTCTAGAGATACACAATCGGCAGGTGGTCCCATACCTTGTCATAGTCGGGAATCCAAATTCCAATAAGCGCCCGCGATTTTTAATTGTATACTATATATGAGGAGCGTGAGATGCAAATGTTCCACTAGATTACTATTTATTTGTGGTTGATAGACACTGTTATAATATCAGAAAAATACATGTTCTTCAAAAATGGTTTGGGTTACAGTAAGGTAAAAACCGTCCGTGTTTATGTGTGGAATGGTCTTAATATTATCCTTTTGGTTCAAAAAGGATTTCCAAAGTTAAACCATTTGTCGATGTGAATTTAGCACTGAAAGTATTCCAGACTGACCCGTGCGTTTTTGCTTTGCTTCAAAATGTGCTCGGGTTAGACCGAACATATTTGGCAGGTTAGTTTTTGCTTGGAGTTTCGGAAGCTGGAAGCAGGAGGCTTCACCGTTAGTTATTAAAGTTATTCCGCTGTATCTGATTCATGTTGTACTCTGATGATTGGTATGTATATAAGATTTTCATTTGTATAAAGATATGTTGTTATATTATATATTTTGTTCGTTCCGCTGTGAGCTTCTGATGTTCTTCTTCTTCTTCTATTCTAATATTTCTTTCTTTCTTATCTCACCCTCTAACTTCTATCTATAGACGTTCCAGTGTTTTCGGTGTTTGAAAGATCGACATGAATTACGATAAGGGTATTTATGTCAATTTTCAAGGCCGAAAATCCTTGGGTCGTTACAGTTCTAATGCAACTACATGAATGAAATAGACATATGCAAATGAAAATAAAAATAAAAACATGACTTATTTCTAGAAAATGATACAAGAAATTAAGTTGACAATTTCTAATCAGTTGATTTTATTTTAGATACCTCAACTTGTCACAAATTTTCAACACAATTCAAGTTTTCAGATATTAAATTCCAGTTTGGCCAATTGGTTCGGTCGATAACATAGTGAAGCCATGAAATAAATTCTTAGTTCGCTTGTCACGGTTCACAAAGTGGTATTCTAAATTCCTTGTGTATGACTAAGCAAATCAATAAGGTCAAGAAGTGGTTGGCATCATCGCTTATTCCCTATCTCAATAAAAATTAAAATTTATGATTAATTACATACACCTAACTTAAAGACCAAGGTTTACCACCCATGCACTGCCTCGCGGAATGATGGAGAGTTAGGAATGTGCTTGGCGGATTGTGCAAACCGATGCTGACTTTGTCAACAACATGTCGGTAATCCTTAGGTGTCCAACTCATAAAATGAGACCAAGACATACCAATGATGACTTTGTCAACAACATGTCAGATAGAGCTTAGCGGGTTTGCACACCAATGCTAGATTTACAAGCAATATTGGATGCCCTTGGATAACAATTATTATTATTATTATTGAAAATATAATAACAAGAGAGAGTTATGCGAATTCAGCTTAACACAACTTAATTTTAAAATTCGAAAAGCCAATATAAGTATTTTAAGCCCTCCACTCATTAAACAAAGACTACAATTTAGAATAGACACTATGGCTCCCTATGTACCGATTACACTATTATACCTTAAAATTCAACTTTTCTTTATATTTCTTATTCGATCCTAGTTAAGAGAAAAAAATACTACCAACTGATTAACAACCGTTAACTTATTTTGTTGTATCAAACTAAAATTAGTTGTATTTTCAAAAAAAAAATGGCATGTTACTATGACTTAAAATGCATGACGGTCTAATTTGAATGCATAAAAAATGACAATAAAAATAAAAAATGAATGCAATGCAGACTCCCCCCATACTAGAACTAAACGGTGTCCACACTGTAAACATGTTTTCTAAATGTGAAAGATAGCACCCAAAGATGGATGAGATGCGAAATTATTTGTATAATGAAATGCAGTCTATCTATACGTAAGAATGGATCAAATGTATAATGATATGTGTTTGTGCATGCGATGCAAAGAATGCCACCAACTTTTCCCCCACACTTGGTTCTAGCCCGATGAATCATGTTTGCACTATGCCTAGGCATGTTTTCTATTAAGCAAAGGTTTTTGAAAACCATCTCATCTTTATACCTAGATTTATAGTCCAGTAGATAAATGTCCAGTGTCATCCTAACCCGAAGTTTTCCTATAGAAATAATGTTTCAAGATGATTCATGTGTTCCACAAATTTATCAGTGTAATTGTCCAAAAATTTGTGATCGTATATAATCTCAGTTGCGATCGTGAAATTTAATTTCTGAGTGTTGTTCAATACTATGTGATTACATTTCTCAATTTCATTTGTTGACAATGTATTTTTGACACTGACAATTTCAAGTTCGCTTGAAACCTCAAAATTGAGAATTTTAGACTTGAATTGGTGACTTAATTCTATTTCATCCTCATTCGGCAACTCATCTTCATACAATCCAAAAAATTCATGTTCATTAAAATCCCTCTCCAAATTTGAGTTTCTAAAAAATTCAACATTTTTATTTTGTTCAATTTCTAAAATTTCAAGTTTCTCGCAGCCTGAGAGAGAAAGATCAAAATCTAAGATTAAAACATTTTCTTGAAAAGAGTTGAAGTCCATATCATTTGTTGAATTTGGAACAACTTCATTTATATTATTATTCTTAATTTCCAAAGTTGTTATTTGAAAATTTTCACTATTAGTAGGAATTTAATTATTTCCCAATTCAATGCACATTTGATTTTGTTTCTCACATTGTTTTCCTAAAGATGTCATTAAACAAAGAAGTTCATCAATCTGTTTATCTAGCCTTTCAACCCTCCCTCTAGGAATGTTAAGACGATATTCTTCAAAATCGTTTATTTGAGAACTCTCGTTTTGGATTTCTTGATTCTCAAAATTATAGTCCACATCAATTTCATGATGAATATTGTTTCCACGTGGTGGTTGTTTGAATTTTCAGAAAAATGAAAATGGAAATCATTTTGATTATAAAATTTATATTTGTAACCAAAACTATTGAAATTCGATGGAAAATTGCAATTTTGTTTATTTTCAAGATGTTGATATGGGCTATAACTTTGAAAAGTTGGTTTACAGCCCCATATTGATGTGGATCAAAGCTATATTAGGATTCAAATCTATCTTGATATGGATGTGGCCCATAATTGAAATTATTGAAATTTGAATTGAAATCGCCATTTTGATTATATCTATGATTTTGAAAATGTTGGCCATTTGGAAAATTTTGAAAATTGTTGGAATTGGGCTCATGGAATTTCGAAAAACAATTCCTTGTGAATTGTAAATCATACTCATAATCCTCGAGTCGATAAGATCCTCTTAGATTATTAACCCACAATTCTCTCAAGGATTTTTTGAATCAGACATTTGAATGAAGTCAAGGCAAGATAGAAATTATTCTCAATTCAAAATAGTATAAAATACTGAGTTGTGCTCTATTAACTAACTGGCTCAATTAGAAGGCAAAGAGGTCTTATGGTCGTTCACGTATGGTATAAATACTAAGGGATATGACCAATGTTTTACGGGTAGTATGCACCTCTTTTGCTAATAATTCAACAAATTTAACTACTATCTATCCGCGATCCAATTATACGAGACAATCAACTTAATAAAGCACCGCTTTTCAATTATATTATTTTATATGAGCTCGTATTTTCCTAGAATCAACGTTCAATCAAATTTAAAGTTGTAAACCAATGAGAGTGATGATTTAAGTTATGGAAATTAATTCCTAACAAATAGATTCATAAATTTCAATCATAGAACAGACATAGAATAATAAATTGCAGAAATAAATTTTTACGAGCCGCGACACCTGCAGAAAATCTTTATAAGCAATTTCTATATTTTTCCTTTGTAGTAGAGCACCTGTAGAGTTCAGAAAATTTTACAATGGGGTATGGCTGTCCGTCCAGATGATCCGAGTGGTGGTAATGTTTCAAACTCAACTACTTCCAATTTCTTGACCCCTGAATCCGAGTCCACTTTTGACTGTGTTTCTTTGAACTTGGATTGAAGGATAGATTCTCCTTTTTTGTGAGGAAGATAATAAAGAAACAAAAATATAAAAAAAAATCGAAAGAAAAAAATAAAACTAAATTAACAAAATGACTAAACTAAACTAACTAAACTAGAAAAATAATAAACTCAAAAAGGCTATCCAACTCAACAAAACCTAGGACTAGACTCCAAATTTAAAAAAAAACTAAACTAGCTAAAGAGAAAGGAAAAAAAGAAAAAGAAAAAGGAAAGAAAGTGAAAAGGGTCAAGATGAAATCAAAAAGGTAAAATAAAGTAGGAAAATCTGTAGAAAAAGAAAGGCACTCAAAAACTCTACTTTTATAACCAGCCCCTTTCTGAAAAACAAAAGGTTCCAAATACCCTCAAAATCAATGACACGCGGCCTATAAGGTTACCACAAATAAATAGGGCTATCAACGAATGCTTTCAAATACAGATAGTGCCATACCCGTATCCGTATTTGAAACTATTTTCGGATATCGGATATCCATATCCATTTAATTTTTGATCTCGGATATCTGTATCCGCTTAATTTTCGTATACGGACGCATATCAGATATTTATCCGCTCCGCCTGTAATTAATAAATTTAAGACTACAAATAAAATTTTTGGATCAACATAAAATATTTTTTGTATTAATGTTCATAGAAAAAACAAGGAAATAAAGAGGTATAATGAGGAAACATTGTTTCAAACTAATATTCATAAGCATATCCAAAAATATTCCAAAATTAAACATTAAAACTACCATTTTCACTAAAACTGGACAAATAATTATATCATAGTAACATCCAATAGTTACAATATAATTATTAACCCTATTTTTCTTTTTTGAGTTATATATATATATATATTACATCAATCAATCGGAAGGATATTTTCTGGATATATATATCACTATAACTATATCTGTGTCCGAAAAACTTTTCGGATATCGGATATCCGTAACCGCTTTTCGGATAATGCCGGATAACGGATATACAGATTCAGACGGATATCGGATTTTTTGGATATTCATTGACAGCCCTACTAAACTCCCGGAACCCCAATTTAGAAAATCAACCACGCCGCTCTTTTCTATCAGGAAACAAATCACGAGCCCAATTGAGAAACAACCAAGACACCCAAAAATAAACAATTCACGCTTCCCTTCTTTTTTTTCTTATTAACACAAAACTATAAAATAAATATCCATGCTATCATATGGAAATCAACAATCAAACTGAACGAATTCGAAATTGGTTTCCGAACAATCCTCCCAATTTGTGGTTGTGCGATGTGTGAAGTATGATTTTACTATCGGGTTTTGATAGTAGATGATTGGCTTGTAGTTGTATGGTGGAGTTTGTAAAGGTAGGAGATCGGAGAGAAGAGGACTTGAATGTTTGGGTGACAGAAGGGTTTCAGCAGAACTTGGTTGCTTGAAGTGGGAGGAGGATGGTTTGATGTTCGTTATGTTCGAAGGGGGTATGGTGAGGACTGGCATTTGATGAGGGATATTGCATGTTGGATATTATGAATTGCTTGAAACAAAGGAGTTTTGTGTGACGGCCCGCCCCGCATTAACCGACATTTCCCCCGAAAGTGCGTTGTACACATGTCCGCTAGCACGGGACGGTCGTCAGAGAAAGGAAAGAAGGGATGAACTAATCAAGAACCTGTAGAATGTCTCATAGCGCAGGGAATAAAATATAATAATAACATACTTGACATAAAATAGGTGAGACAGTGCAAAAGCTGAAACTAAACATCATAGCAGCGGAAAATCCAAATACAGCTTATGTTCCACATCATCATTATTACAACTTTAAAACTGTATCCAAAGCAAAATAAAGGAAAGGTACACTACTAATGCCCAAAGTAGTGACCAGCAGCGACACAGGGAGAATATCTATATATATCATACGTGGAAGCCTTCTGCTCATCTCCGGTATAGCTACTCGTGTATACCACCTAACATGTCTCTAGTCTGCTCGTTTAGGAGCACCCAGAGTAATAAGAAGATACATAAAACTCTAGGTCAGACAAAAGTCTGGTATGAGCGATAAGCAGCAAAACAGAACAATAACAGGTATAATCCAATCATACCTGAACCTGGACTTGCAACCAAAGAGTTAGCACAACATACCGCTCAATACTCTAAGGTGCCACTAACATATGGTGTAAAGAATACGGGGGTGGGGGCGTGCATGTCATAGTGATGGCAAACGATCAAGCATAGCAACCATTCGCACATCTCTCACTCAGTGCGTAAAGCATACGATATCCATTATTTGGTCACCTAATCCTTTGGGCCCTGATGGAGTCCAACCCCGTACAACTATCACTACAAGCCCACTATCTGTCTCTCAGTGGTGAACCAAAGTTATGAATACCGACAACCCCTTTGCACACGCCCCGTAGCAAAGCCCAATCGTAAAGTTAAGTTGTTGGTTCCAAACTGGATCCTGAGTACAAACTTCCCATTTGGACTACCTTTGCATCTCAGGTTTTGGTTTTCTCCTCCAGATCAGTCTTCATTTGGTTCGTAACCTGTGCCTCGCGTCCAAGCTTCTTGGTTCAGCTCGTAGTATCTCCTCTGGTTCGAATCGGATTGTGATGCTCATCTGGTACGGGTTGTGACGCGCCTCCCTGATTGGATCGGGTCATGTTCCTTCATCTGTTCGTGACTCATGATGCTCCAGGCTGCATCGTGGTGTCACACTGGTCCGGGTCGGGTCGTGATCCCTCCATCGGATCGAGTTGCGGTCTTCTGGTTCGTGGCCTTCAAAGTGGAGCAGCTCATGGAGTAGGGTCAGCTCGTAAAGGGGTCTCACGATCGGGTCAGGTCGTGGAGCTTCCAGGCGAGCGGGTCGGATCGTGCTTTCCTCCTCCAATCCGATCTGGTTCGAGCAATTTCCTGCACTTCTTTCCAGCGACTGTTTTACGCTATACGACGGCGTTTTCGACCAATCTAACTATTCTAATCAATCACAAAACATACCATACAGTCATATCAACATGTAAAAACGACCATAAACACCAAAACATCAATTTGATAAGTTAAAATGGATCAAACATAGCTAAAACCCCATATTTTCCCTTAAGCATGTTTAAGCCAAACTAATGATAGGATTAGTAAAACTTAACCAAACTAACAAAATTTTCTAACAGAGGACTAAAACAATATTTCAAAATTTATCAATATTTTTCCAAATTTTTAACATGTATAAATTCACTAATTATCACTAATTACTCTTATTTAACCATAATTAGTGAGAAACTATGCAAATCACTCACCTTAGCCATAAACAAATTACCAAATCTGGAATGATTCTCTGTTTGGCGTTGTTCCCAAAGCTACGCAGCAGTTCTACCTCGATTCTTGTGCTAATCCTCTTTGATTTGATGTAGATTTGGCTTAATTAGCGATTAGGAGAAGATATGGGGTGTTTTAGAAAGTGGAGGCCATGGCTAAACTTGAAGGAACAAAAAGTGGTTGCTGGAAAATGATAGAAACTGAATTTCCTAACCCTATCAGCCTCCCCATAATCCTAATCCCGAAATGGGTTATGGGCCCACTCACTAATCACCCAAATTAGGCCCGGTTAAGCTGTTTTTCACCATCTGAAACTTGTTTCAGCCATATCTCCCAAACGGTGAGTCCGTTTGGCTAATGTGACCACTCGACGGAAAGATAAACCATCATCCGGATCTAACGAAAGTGGTTTCAGGTCAAAACTCCTTTCCAATCAAAAGTTATAGCCGAAACAAGATCAACTATGGGCAAAATGGTCATTTAAAAATCGGCAAAAATCATGAACATGGGAAATGACCCCAATAGTCGTCTCCCAAAGTTACATGACCATACGACTTCGCATGTGAAAGAAACAAATATTCTATGATCCTTCGTTGCGTAGAATGCGGGTCGTTACATTTTGGGAGGAGAATAAGGGGTTGGCTACAACAGCTATGGCCTGGTTTTTGCGTGGTTTCTGGAGTGTGTGCAAATTGGGTTCTCGAGTGAACGGTGGATGAGGATGGCTTGAAGTCTGTTGTCTGGAAGGAGAGCAGGGACTATTTTTGGTGAATGTTGGGTTTTGTCGGTAGATGAACTAATCGATTTGTTTTGTAACTGTGGCGTGTTTGAGTTGTTGAGGAGATTCTAGGCCTATGGATGAACTGGGTGGTGGTGGTGAAAAGGTTGGCTAAGAAACAGTGTTGATGGTCGGGATGTTTGTGGACGTAGGACGGTTGTTGTAGGTGGTTGTGAGGTTTGTGTTGATGAACTGATTTGAGATACACACAAGGTTAGGGTGCTGCTCTTGAAATACACACAAAAGGCATGCAGTGGCACAATGTGGCAGTAATAACGTGTAATTAAGATATTCAGGGGAACAAATCACAAGATGGACAAGTGCATAGCATCATTCAAGGAAACGAGGTACAAGTTGAATAGGTGCATGCAACAGAGAGCAAATCACATTAAACAACAAATGCACAAACTGGGCCAGTAGTAAATAAAGTCAAGAAACAAGAAGCATCACTTAAGCCTCCAATACAAGATACATGAAGAGTGGCGTGGTGGCAATTAAACACTACTAAGAGCAAGACGAAAGGATTAATCAAACATCATTGCACAGGGTAGGAAATTACCCTACGTGTGATGCATTGCATGCACTAAAACAACAATCAAAGAGGCATGCGAGATGACTTGAACGTGTGGGTATGAAAAGTAATTGCAAGGATAGATGAACCACAGGCTGAGTTGTTTTATTGGAAATATGGTAAATGTGACAGCTGCAACAAGTCATATTCAGTGTAACATGAAATAGAAAACAAGACTCGAAATAAGTTTAACTCGTAAGGTGAACTTACCTTGCATCGATGGGAGGAGGAACCGCAGGTGAGATTTGGGCGGTTTCGGTTTGCAGCGGAGAGGATTGATTTGCTTTTTGCTGGAAGGAAAAGAGAACTACGCTGAAGGAGGCTCAGACGGGTTGTAACACCCCATGTCCATTAATGTCATTCACAAAGGGAATGCACCAATGTCCATGAAGAGTTATTATTGTATAGAACAGAAATTACAAGAATAAATAAATAAAACAACATAGCGGAAGTTAAAACTTATTTCATAGCATCATAACTCAAAACGAGTTTTCATAAGTAGTCTCCAAAACCATTACATCAGGATCAATAGTTTTTCCAAAAATTTCAAATTACATAAAGAAGCAAATACTTAAATAATATAAATGCATAAATCCCCACTGAGCATAAGCAAAGCCATTAAGATGAGAGAGTCCAAAGCGATACCTCTATACTCTTCAAAAAACTGAAAGAAATCGGCACTAAGCTGTAGTATTCCCTCCTTGCAAACCTGAGGGGGGGAGGAAGAAAAGAGGTGGAAAGAAAATGGGGTCAGACATAAAGTCTGGCGAGTGCGATAACTTTAACAATATAATTATCAAAATAATAGGCTAAGGCATAAGCTGGAAAATAAGGAAATGACTGTGAACAATTGGGTATGACAGAGCAAACAAGGAAATAAGATGAACAAAGATAACGTTAAAGGCGCACCAAAACCACTATAAGATAATTGCTAGACTCTACCTCCACTAGTCACTCTAAAGGTTGATCTCGCCTACAGAACTTAATACTGCTAATGGTAGTTTCGTGTACCCCAAGCTACCTTCATAGGTGCCGTCCGCCCCTATCTCCACTAGGTGTACCTACTACCCCCATTCGATTGGCTACCTAACTCGTAGATACCCGTGCTAGCCTCAGCCGGTGTATTACTCCCCAAAGTGGCAACCCGATACAACCAAAAATGCACGGCTTATATCTACACGATGCAACAACGTCTTACCTACCAGCCAGGGCCCACATACGCATATGAACCCGTTGGACTTGCGTTGCCACCGCTGACCCGTTTGGACCTCTTACGATCAAATCCAGTACGTGTGTCCCGTCCTCGACTTGGGTCGAGCCCACAAAGATACTTAAATGGGTTACTGGTTTGAAAAGGGCCCCCATGCATGACACAAGCTTTTCCACCTATGCTTGGTCCCCTCTAAGGCTTTTCCCACTTAACCCCATTCTTATTCATGTCTTCTTACATGTTTCAATCTTGGTTAAGTGCATCTAATCGTATTTCAAATGCCACCCAAGGCACCCACTAAATTCCACATGCCACCCAAGGCACCCACTTAACCCCCTCATGTCCCACTACATGTTTATCTGGTTAAGTGTTTCTTAATTCATTAAGATGTAACCTTGTAAAGACCACCCACATTAGACTGGCATTTGTTGCAGCTGGATTTGCTGGGCGGGTCCGGGAAGTCTTACACCACAAACGAGCCTAACCTCGTGTCTTTACAACTGTTACGCATTTAATTTATGCCTAAGACATCCCACATTAGACTGGCATTTGTGGCAGCTGGATTTGCCGGGCGGGTCCGGGCAGTCTTACACCACAAACGAGTCTAACCTCATGTCTTAGGCGGTTTATTATTACACATAATTAATTATCCCCAATTTGAATTAATTTCCCTATTCAAATTGCCAATCAATTAAAAATTTAACTATGCCCATAATTAACACCTTAATTATGTCCATCTATTTATGGTATATAAAATTATACCAATTAACATCACATTTAAGGCATTTATGCCAATTCTAAATATTAAATCTTTTAATATTATCCCATTGCCCCACATTGTACATTCGTTCGTTTAACATGAAATATATGTTAGACTCGAATAGTCTAACTTATAGAATAAAGAGAAAACACCACAACATGCATAGAATAAAAACTAGATCTAAACATAAGGGGTGAACTTGCATGTGTGAATAAGGTTTTTCATCTAAAACATGCATAGGCCAAAGTCACAAATTTTCATAAACTATGGATGCCATAGATCTAATCATAATGTATAAACTTGCATAGGCAATAATTACAAACTTACATTACATGATTCATACTCCAACATATATATATATATACTTGCATACATGATTTATGCAACATAAACTATGGTGTAAACTTGCATCTAAAACATGTAAATTAAGATCTACATGTAAACTAGCATATAGAATTTTGTATACTAGCATATAACTCACACATGTCTTAGCCTAAACTTTAATCCAAGTTTACACAAAATAGATGTCATGAAACATGTAAGATGTTATGTGATTCTCATTAACTTGCATATGATTCATATCTAAATTAACATCCAAACTTGCATAAATACATATGATTTAACATATGAATTAGGTCCACAAACATAACCAAACTAGCATATGAAGCATGAATTAATTGTACATAAGCCATAATTAACATAGACATACAACATAGATAATAACATCACAGCTTTACAACATAGATAATAACATCATAGATTTACAACATAGATAATAACATAACGGTCAATGATTCACAACATAACCATATAATCCAAATCATAACTCAACCTAATTAAATTGTTAATTATCTTATTAAAGAAATTGAACTCATGACTTAAAGAAGGTCCCGAGTTCTGAAATCTGAGTTCTGAAATTGATTTAGCTCTCCTTTGAAGAAGACAAATTCGTTGTTGTTTAGATTTGAGTTGAAGTTTAATACTTGAGATTTGATTTAGAGGCAGCGGTTAGGTTTAAGAGAGAGTTTGTAAGCATAATGGTGTCATAGATAATGTTTATGAATTAGGGTTAGGTCTTAGGGTGTATATATAGGTGTAGGAAGTTACATAGGCCTTAGGATTAACCCTAAAACAGATATGGACCATCAAAAATCGTCCTAGTCTAAAGAATCACACAATCCAGCATCCTGGCTGAACCAAGTTCGACCCCCCAAAGGGGAGGTCGACCTGGGAGTACCCAGGTCGACACTATGGTCGACCTCCTTGGGAGGTCGACCTCCCTGGTTGGTCTGCTCAAATATATTTTTTCTTATCTTCCGGGGGCCATATCTCCTTCGTCCGGACTCCGTTTTTTGAAAACTTGGACTCTATTCCATGCAGAATTCCGAGATAAACGCAATGGTGTAACCCATTTCCCTTCATTCCTCTTTTAAAAATTAAGTGTTATTAAATTTAGTTAATTCAATCATTCAAAATTCGGGGTGTTACATTCTCCCCTACTTAAAGGATTTCGTCCTCGAAATCTCTAAGTCAAGAAGAACGTATCCTACCAGTGAATCATCCATCTACTCAACCATCAACCACTAGAAACCATTGTCCTTAAAATATTTCTAATGCTTTTCATGTACATATGCATAATGTGTGTATATGTTCGTATACTAATGCAAAATCAGGCGGTCCACTGATTCAGTCGACCTCCTTAATGCAAATAATGATAGTGCCATGTATCCATCATGTATGCAAGGAACCCTATGCATATCATTACTACATGTGTGCACAACCATTCATTCAAATGAAATATCCATATGATACACACATTCAATGTACATTCATTTTACTAAATACATTCATTTATATGCAATATGCAATATGAAAGTGACTGAGCCGATCTAGTGCCTAAAGTGTGTGTATATGCATCCACGAGAAACCACTAGCAAGCACTTGCATCCACCATACATAACATGTCTCAAACACATGTTTCAACCATAGGACTACCCTATCTAAAGGTCAAAGATACTAGCGAGAGGACATACTAAAGATAGAACAAGTACAAGCTAAGCGATAAAGGAGAAATTAAAAGACATACCCTCGTAAAGAAAAGGGTACAATGAACGCATCTTCTCTTCCGTCTCCCAAGTAGCATTGCTCTCATCATCTCCCCATTGCACTTTGACTAGCTTGACCTCTCGATTCCTCAACTTCTTAATCTCCGACCCAAGAATGCATGTAGGATCTCGTCAAATCGTCGCATCATGCTCTATCTCCACCTCTCTAAGCAAGCTCGGCTCTACCACTTCCGCGGTCTCATGCAAGCACTTCCTCAAATGTGATACATGGAATACGTCATGTACACCACTAAGTCTCTTGGGCAATTCCACTCTATATGCCATCTGTCCAATCCTCTCCTTAATAGGTAACGACCCTACGAACCTTGGTGTTAACTTCCCAATGGACCCAAAGCGGACAACATTCCGTAATGGAGGCACATTGATAAAGACCATGTCCCCAATATCAAATTCAAGATCAGTCCTCCTCTTGTCCGCATATGATTTCTGCCTATCTTGCGCCGTCTTCATCCTACTTCGAGTCAAATCGATCTTTTTCGAAGTCTCTTTAATCATATCGAGCCCAATAAAGATCTTATCTATAGATTCCCACCAACATGTAGGTGAACGACAGGGCCTTCCATAGAGAGCCTCGAAAGGTGCCATGCCAATGCTAGACTGAAAACTATTATTATACGCGAATTCCACCAAGGGAAGATGCTCCTCTCATGTACCTCTGAAGTCTAAAACACATAGCCTCAAAAGGTCCTCTAGAATACGATTCACCCTCTCGGTCTGGCCGTCCGTCTGAGGATGATATGCAGTGCTCAAACATAACTAAGTCCCTACCGCCTCTTGCAAGGTCTTCCAAAACTCGCTAGTAAAAATAGGGTTGCGATCGCTCACTATGCTAGAAGGAACACCGTGCAAACGAACTATCTCTCGAATGTATACGAAGGCTAACAATGGAGCAGTCCTCTTACTCTTCATGGGAATGAAATGGGCGCTCTTAGTAAGTCTATCTACCACGACCCAAATCCCCGTATTACCCTTCCTCGATCTCGGTAACCCATCAACAAAGTCCATCGAGACACTCTCCCACTTCCATTGTGGGACCACCAATGGGTGTAGCAACCCACCGGGCTTCTTTTGCTCCGCTTTTACTTGTTGGCACACCAAGCATCTAGCGAAAAACTCGGCCACATCCATCTTCATACCGACCCAAAAGTACACTCGTCTCATGTCCATGTACATCTTGTCACTGCCGGGATGAATGGTCATCTTCGAACGATGTGCATCATCAAGAATGGTTTTCCTCAAGTTCTCGTCTTGTGGTACACAAAGCCTACCATCCCTACGTAACCAACCCTTATCATCTAGGGTATACCTATTGAGATGGCTCGATGACTCCCCCCTTATGAGCTTCTCTACTAACTCAACCAACTGTGGGTCATCTCGCTGTGCCTCACCAATCCGTCCCAAAAGCATAGGTCTGACCTCTAAGGATGCTAACAAACCGGGTACAAAGTTAATGGAAGGTCTGGAGTCAAACGTAGTGATAAACTCTAAGCTTTGCCGCTCAACAAACAACGGACTCAAGGACAACTTTTTCCTACTTAAGGCGTCTGCCACCACATTACCCTTGCCAGGGTTATATGCTATCTCGAAATCGTAGGACGCTAAGAATTCCATCCACCTTTGCTGCCATAAGTTCTAGTCCTTTTGAGAGAACAAGTATTTTAGCGATTTGTGGTCTGTGAACAATTTGAATTTCTCGCCAAGAAGATAATGGCGCCAAGACTTAAGCGCGAAAACAATAGCGGCCAACTCTAGGTCATGTGTAGGGTAATTTCTCTCATGCACTCTCAACTGTAATCCTCCATAGGCTATTACCCTCCCCTCTTGCATTAAGACTGCGCCTAGTCCTGTCCCACAAGCATCGGTATAAACGTTAAATGGCTTACTCCCATCTGGCAACACTAAGATTGGGGTTGTGGTTAAAGCTCTCTTTAAACATTGGAACACATCATCACAATCTACGTCCCACGTGAAAACTAGCTTCTTCTTCGTCAAGCGTGTTAATGGGGCCGATATCTTTGCGAAGTCCTTGATAAACTTCCTATAGTAGCCAGCCAACCCCAAGGAACTCCTTACCTCGGTAGCATTTTTAGGGACCTTCCAATCTTGGATGGCCACCACCCTCGCGGGATCCACAGCTATCCCTTCTTTGGAAACTACGTGCCCTAAGAATCACATTTCCTTCCTCCAAAAGTGATATTTAGAAAATTTAGCTTTAAGGTTATGCGCTCGAAGGGTCTCCAACACTTCCCTAAGATATGGGGCATGCTCTTCCTCGCTCTTAGAAAAGACCAAGATGTCATCCACAAAGACCACCACGAATTTATTAAGGTACTCCCTAAACACCCTATTCATCAAGTCAACAAAGTATGCGGGGGCGTTTGTCAAACCGAAGGGCATTACAAGCCATTCATAGAAACCGTCCGGAGTCCTAAAGGAAGTCTTGTCTATGCTATCCTCAGCCACTCTCAACTGATGGAAACCAGTGGCTAAGTCCAACTACGAAAACACTGAGGCGCCAACTAACTAATCGAACAGATCGTCAATCCAAGGTAGTGGGTGCCTATTCTTCTTAGTAAGCTTATTAAGTTCTCTATAGTCCACACAAAGTCTAAGGGACCCATCCGCCTTCGTGGCAAATACTACTGGAGCACCCCACTCCGATATGCTACGTCTTATGAACCCATTCTCAAGCAACTCCCCTACTTGCTTATTGAGCTCCCTCCTCTCACGAGGATCCATGTAGCGTACTGGCAGAGATACTGGTTTTGCATTGTCTACAATATAAATACGAAAGTCTATCTCACGTTTTTGAGGTAGATCCCTCACCTCATCGAAAACGTCAACATATTCACGGACTATATGAATAGAATGTAAATCATCATTGGATGCATCAAGTGACTCAAAATAACTAAGCATCACTGATCCTCTAGGGTCACAAGAAATATCAAGGGACTTTCCACTACGAGTCAACAATTTTACTACCCTTCGTTCACAATCTTGGATGGCACCATATCTGGCTAGCCAATCCATCCCTAGAATCAACCCATAACCCATGAAACCAAGCACAAAAGCTTTACATTCAAAACCAATGCCTAAGATGGACAACCTCAAATCCCTGCAGACCATGGATAAATGAGCCGACACACCAATAGGATTTGAGATTACAATGGGATCCACAACAAGACTGGTATTTAAGTGCAGTGTTTCAACTAATGATGTAGAGACAAATGAATGTGATGCGCCAGAATCGAATAAAGTACGGACAGGATGATCAAACAGAAAAACTAGACTCTCAACGGAAATGTTTCTACCTCGTTCTTACAGCGGTGGGACCGCGAGAGCCTGGACCTGCTCCCTTGCCTGCCCCGGTGCCATGAGAGCCTGAAGCTGTCCTACAGAAGTTCTTTGCCCTTGTCCCTGTTTCCTTGGGCAGTCCTTAACTAGATGTCCTGCCTCTCCACAGTGGAAACAACCAGTCTTCTTCTTTTTCCTACAGTCTTTACTCAGATGGCCTGGTGTCCCAAAATTAAAGCACTTCTTCTTTCCTTTGCCATTATTGCCTTTACCACCTTTCTTGTTTTGTTGTTGCTGCTGCTGTTTCTTTTGATCCCCTTTCTTCTCGGGTGCCTTATTAGCATTGGCGCCCTTTTCTTCTTCATGCATAAGTGCCATGTCAACTAGTCTCTCAAAGGTAGCCCCCATAGGGATGTGGGTCATAGCTAACCCATGTAGCGGCTCGTTCAAACCCTTAACAAATCTCAGGGCCTTCTTTTCGGGTGTATTCACCAAGTCCAAACCAAATCTCGCCAACTGATTGAACCTGTTGACGTATTCTTTCACTGATAGATTCCCTTGCTTCAACGCCAAAAATCTTTCCATATATAAATTCTCTTCAGCCCGTGAGAGAAACTTCGCCTCAAACCTACGACTGAAATCTGGCCATGTATCAACTGGACGCTCCCCGTTAGTGACTCCCACCAAAAAGAAGCTTCGTCCTTCATCCACCAAGCAGCCAATTGGACCTTCTTACAATCGTCCAAATCGAAAATGCCAAACAGATCCTCCACTTCTTTCAACCAATTTCTAGCTTCAATGAACGTTTCAGTCCCACTAAAAGATTTTCCACCCATCGAACGAAAGTCTTTACATATCTTGGAGAAAGTATCTCCACGCGGAGGAATGACTGGAGCGGGGGAAGGAGGAGGAGGAACGTTGGCCGGACCCACGACAGCAGCCCTAGCCTCGAGATATTGATGAAACCAACCGGGTACATGAACACCCTCTGGTATCTCAGATGCTCCAGACATGCTGAAACGGAAAAAATAAAAGAGTTTTAAAACAAGGGAAGCAAAAGAGAGATCTATGGCTTGCGGGGAGATTATGCTCTTTAAAGTAAACTTTCCTTGAAAGTAATTTCTTTAAAACAAGTTTTTGAAAATACTTTCTAGGAAAATAATAATTTTTTAAAACACTTTTCAAAAAAAGTTATCTGTTCTTGTAACCATAGCTCTGATACCACGTGTAACACCCCATGTCCATTAATGTCACTGACAAAGGGAATGCATCAATGTCCATGAAGCGTTATTATTGTATAGAACAGATAAATTACAAGAATAAATAAATAAAACAACACAGCGGAAGTTAAAACTTATTTCATAGCATCATAACTCGAAACGAGTTTACATAAGTAGTCTCCAAAACCATTACATCAGGATCAATAGTCATTTCCAAAAACTTCAATTTACATAAAGAAGCAAATACTTAAATAACATAAATGCATAAATCCCCACTGAGCATAAGCAAAGCCATAAAGATGAGAGAGCCCAAAGCGATACATCTACTCTCTTCAAGAAATTGAAAGAAATCGGCACTAAGCTGTAGTATTCCCTCCTTGCAAACCTGAGGGGGGGGAAAGGAAGAAAAGAGGTGGAAAGAAAAAGGGGTCAGACATAAAGTCTGGCGAGTGCGATAACTTTAACAATATAATTATCAAAATAACTAGGCTAAGGCATAAGCTGGAAAATAAGGAAATGACTGTGAACAATTGGGTATGACAGAGCAAATAAGGAAATAAGATGAACAAAGATAACGTTAAAGGCGCACTTAAACCACTATAAGATAATTGCTAGACTGCACCGCCACTAGTCACTCTAAATGTTGATCCCGCCTACAGAACTTAATACTGCTAATGGTAGTTTCGTGTACCCCTAGTTACCTTCATAGGTGCCGTCTTCCCCTATCTCCACTAGGTGTACCTACTACCCCTATTCGATCAGCTCCCTAACTCGTAGATACCCATGCTGGCCCCACAGTGGGATGTATCACTTCCCAAAGTGGGAACCCGATACAACCAAAAATTCACGGCTTATATCTACATGATGCAACAACATATTACCTACCAGCCCGGGCCCAAACACGCATATGAACCCGTTGGACTTGCGTTGCCACCGCTGACCCGTTTTTGACCTCTTATGATCAAATCCAGTATGCATGTCCCGTCCTCGACTTGGGTCGAGCCCAAAAAGATACTTAAATGGGTTACTTGTTTGAAAAGGGCCCCATGCATGACACAAGCTTTTCCACCTATGCTTGGTACACTCTAAGGTTTTTCCCACTTAACCCCATTTTATTCATGTCTTCTTACATGTTTTAATCTTGGTTAAGTGCATCTAATCGTATTTCAAATGCCACCCAAGGCACCCACTAAGTTCCACGTGCCACCCAACGCACCCACTTAACCCCATCATGTCCCACTACATGTTTATCTGGTTAAGAGTTTCTTAATTCATTAAGACTGTAACCATGTAAAGACCTCCCATATTAGACTGGCATTTGCGGCAGCTAAATTTGCCGGGTGGGTCTGGGCAGTCTTACACCACAAACGAGCCTAACCTCGTGTCTTTACAACTGTTACGCGTTTAATTTATGCCTAAGACCTCCCACATTAGACTAGCATTTGTGGTAGTTGGATTTGCCGGGCGGGTCCGGGAAGTCTTACACCACAAACGAGTCTAACCTCGTGTCTTTGGCGGTTTATTATCACACATAATTTATTATCCCCAATTTGAATTAATGTCCCTATTCAAATTGCCAATCAATTACAAATTTAACTATGTCCATAATTAACCTCGTAATTATGTCCATCTATTTATGGTATATAAAATTATACCAATTAACATCACATTTAAGGCATTTATGCCAATTCTAAATATTAAATCTTTTAATATTATCCCATTGCCCCACGTTGTGCATTCGTTCGTTTAACGTGAAATATACGTTAGACTCGAATAGTCTGACTTATAGAATAAAGAGAAAACACCACAACATGCATAGAATAAAAATTAGATCTAAACATAAGGGGTGAACTTGCATGTGTGAATAAGGTTTTTCATCTAAAACTTGCATAGGCCAAATTCACAAACTTGCATAAACTATGGATGCCATAGATCTAATCATAAGGTATAAACTTGCATAGGCAATAGTTACAAACTTACACTACATGATTCATACTCCAACATATATATACTTACATATATGATTTATGCAACATAAACTATGGTGTAAACTTGCATCTAAAACATGTAAATTAAGATCTACATGTAAACTAGCATATAGAATTTTGTATACTAGCATATAACTCACACATGTCTTAGCCTAAACTTTAGATCCAAGCTTACACAAAATAGATGTCATGAAACATGTAAGATGGTACGTGATTCTCATTAACTTGCATATGATTCATATCTAAATTAACATCCAAACTTGCATACATACATATGATTTAACATATGAATTAGTTCCACAAACATAACCAAACTAGCATATGAAGCATGAATTAATTGTACATAAGCCATAATTAACATAGACTTACAACATAGATAACAACATCACAGCTTTACAACATAGATAATAACATCATAGATTTACAACATAGATAATAACATAACGGTCAATGATTCACAACATAACCATATAATCCAAATCATAACTCAACCTAATTAAATTGTTAATTATCTTATTAAAGAAATCGAACTCACAACTCAAAGAAGGTCTTGAATTCTGAAATCTGAGTTCTGAAATTGATTTAGCTCTTCTTTGAAGAAGACAAATTCGTTGTTGTTTAGATTTGAGTTGAAGTTGAATACTTGAGATTTGATTTAGAGGCGGCGGCTAGGTTTAAGAGAGAGTTTGTCAGCAAAATGGTGTCATGGGTAATATTTATGAATTAGGGTTAGGTCTTAGGGTGTATATATAGATGTAGGAAGTTATTTAGGCCTTAGGATTGACCTAAAACTGATCTGGACCATCAAAAATCGTCCCAGCCCAAAGAATCGCACCATCCAGCAGCCTGGCCAAACCAGGTTCCACCCCCCAAGGGGGAGGTCGACCCCCAGGTCGACCTTGGAGTACCCAGGTCGACACTATGGTCGACCTCCCCCCTTGGGAGGTCGACCTCCCTGGTCGGCCTGCTCAAATATATATATATATATATATATATATATATATATATATATATATATTTCTTATCTTCCGAGGGCCATATCTCCTTCGTCCGAACTCCGTTTTTCGAAAACTTGGACTCTATTCCATGCAGAATTTCGAGACGAACACAATGGTGCAACCCTTTTCCCTTCATTCCTCTTTTAAAAATTAAGTGTTCTTAAATTTAGTTAATTCAATCATTCAAAATTCAGGGTGTTACACGGGTGTGGCTGGGTTGATGACATGGTGCAGTGGTTCGTTAGCATATAGGTTTGGTAAACGGAGTTGGAACCTAGAGGGCGGAGAGTGGTGTTGCGGTCGATTTGGTTGGCCGATGGTGGCTAGTGGGTTGCGACCCAAGCGACGTGGGCGAGGGGGACGGTGCCGATGGTCAATGGAGCCCTATTGGTGATGAAGGCCGATTTAGATTTAGGGAAAAAATCAATTTGGCAAAGCGATTTTAAATATTGGCGAGGAAGTGACAAGATAAGGGAAAGGATATTCTACTTTTCTATGTACAAAAAGAATGCGCTCTGCACCCTATCATAACTTAATAAAGGGATTTACAAAATTATCTAGATATTTACAAATCGAAAACAACATGTGTTACTCAAAACAGACCGGCAAGGAAATGTGTAGAAATTTTCAGATTGATCTAGATATAGTTAGATTTAAATGTTGAGAGAAATAGATTGAATGACCGTTTCTAATGAACGATACACAGCTGAAATGAACAATGATGTATACTTATTTTAAACACGTTACAAATTGAACAATTACTATCTGTAAACTAAATTTGATGTTAGCGCAATAATACACGATTTATATTTCAGCATTAAATTTATTAATAACGTTGGCTTTCAAAAAAAAAGTCACGAAATGAATTCAAAGCTAAATGTTCAAATTAGCTAACATTTTAATTCTCGTCTATTTGACAATGTTCATTAAATTTACGAAATGAATTTTATTTAAGAGTATATCCAAATAACTCAGAACATGTAAATAACGTTTTCTTTAACAAGCGTTCATATTGGAATTAGATCGACGCTTTCTTATAGAATAGAAAAACGTAAATTATGTAATAAATTATGCAAGTGCACAGATCGTGTAATATGTAGGTCGAACACATGGAGGAATTTTAAATTTTATTATTTATATATTTCTTAGACGTGTTAAACAAAACTTGGAGATGGTTTTGAATTAATGCTATTGAAATTACTATGGATCTGAATCTAATCAGATCAATACCAAATTCAACAACTAAAATAATAAGACAAATTACTAGTAAAGAAACAACAAACAAATACAACAGAAAATTGAAATTAGAATTGTCGTTGAATCATATCAAATGATCAATCACTAATAAGAAAAATAGATTGCAAAGACAACTTTTTCTCTACCAAACCTAATTGTATAGACGACACAAGTTGCTTGAAAAATAAAATTGCAGAGAAATAAAAAAACTTTATTAATGGATAAGAACAGAATACAGAATAATGGAACTTGTTTACAATGGATATCATGTGTGTTTATAGAAGATGGAGGCTCCTCTTAATGTGAATATTGGGCTTAGAAAGTATCTCTTGAATATCTTTGTTTACAAATAAAAAAGCTATGACATAATGGTTGAGATATTCCATGCATATTTCCACTCCTGATAAGTGACATGTGGCAGATTGATTGGCTTTTCCTTGGCAATAAATCAATCAAATATTCTTCTAAATGGTAGCTGAAAATGAATGATTTGAATTAAGAAGAATATGCATGTTCCTTGAAATATTTATTAGTGCATGCATTATATGTACATATATATATATAACATATCACTATTCCATGTATTCTTTAGAGCAAAGGGGGTGGTGTGTGTATAAATCCATGCTCCCCTATTCAGCAAAAATAGGGCTTTCCCAAGCATCGAACTCAGGACACTCTATACAAATTTCTATGCCTTTACCTGTGAGCTACAACTTCCTTTGTAATTAAAGACTTGTTGACATGAGAAAGTAGCTTTTTTATTATCAAGTGGTCTTTAATTGAATAAAGGAGACAAATATTGAACCTGCGGAAACACACAAAAAAATACCCAAAGTAATATTTATTTATTTACAAAAGATAAGATATAAGAGCATAAAATAAACACATTTATATGCTAATCAGAATTAAGTTTACAAAAAGATTTTATCTTGGGAACTGACTATCAATATCGTTTAAAATAGATAAATTTATTTCCTATTTAAAAGTAAACTTCAAATATCGTTTTAAAATAGATAAAATTCAAGATTTTATTTTGGAAACCAATCATCAATATTTATTTCAACGTTAAATCTTTAATTTAATTTATATTTCAAACATCAAAATCTCTGGGTCGTTACTATCATCTTCCAAAAATCTGCGTTGTTACAATGACCCCACAGTCAACCCAAGTGAAAGGAAAATGAAAATTTTGAAAATATGACCTATAAGGAAAAAAATTATTATTTATAGTATATCAGAAAATATATTGACAAAAAGTAAATGAAACGGTCTTCTAAAGACCAATTTATTCGTCTCTTCAAGTATGAGAGACACATCTTAAGCACGAAAAACCAAATCGTAAAAGATTTCGAAGTTGAGCATTGATTTGGAAAAACGAATATCGTTTTATTAAATATCAAATTAATTGTTTCAGTTTCAATGATTTTTAAGGGATATTAAATAAACGATTGAAGTTCATGTTTACTATCACCAATTTGAAATTCAAACTTGCCATTGAAAATTTGTTCAAAATTATTGATTTCAAAATCCAAATGGTGATTCATCTATTCCTTCACCACACGACTACTCTTCCTCAAAAAGATCAAAGAATTCGTGTTCATTTAATTTATCTTCCTTTGAATTATTCACAACTTCATTGCTTGTATCACTTTCAGAGTCCAAAGTCATTTTTGAAATTCATTATTTTCAGAAAAAGAAGGATCGAATTCTAAATTTTGTTCCACCCTCTCAAAGAATTGAAATCCAACTCAACTACCATATTATTAACAACTTCATTAAGATTATCAATCTCAATTTCAAAAGTCATTATTTGAAAATCTTCGATTTTGGTAAAAGATGGATTATTATTTTACTCGTCATACTTTGGGATTTGATTATTTTGTTCACGTTGTTTCATGTAGGTTTCAAATAACAAATTCATGTGATTATTGTAATTTTCATTCATTTTCTCAATAAAATCAAGTTTATAACTATTTATTTGAGAATTTAAAATTGTTAAGAACAAAAGTTTACAGTTGCACCACAATTGAAATTATACTCATTGCCAAAATCATTTGAAAAATTATTCATATTTTCATTTTGAGTTTGAAATTCATTTTGGAGTTCGAAATTGAATTGGAAAGGGTTATAATCAAAATAATTTGAATTTGGAAATGAATTCAAATTTTGATTATTTTAAAAACTTTGACTTGAATTGTTGCACAAGTATGAATTAAACCATTCATTTATTTATTTTTCTTTTTTTGTGCTCATTTCAAGTAAAGATTCTATTCTTGTTTAAAAAGTTGAGGGTTGGTTGGTATTTTGAAAATTTGGTGGTGCAAAATCCAAATTGTCTGTCCAATGGTTGTTATTAAAATATTCATATGAATCTGGTGTGAAATTATATGGATTACATTGATTTTCACAACTATTATAATATTCCAACGAACAAGGAAATTGAGACATTCTCGAGCATTTTTTTTATTTTTGAATTTTTTAAGAGAAAAGGAAATATTCACAAAAGAGAAAGCTTTTCTTTATTTATCTTTTTCGTTTTTTTGTTGGATTTTTGGATTTTTTTTAACAAAATGGAAAGAGATTATTTACAAATGAAACTTTTTACTGAATTTTTTTTCAAAAAACCAAATTTTACAAAAGGAAAATGTTTTTTTCTAGATTTTTGAATTTATTGTTTTTTTATATATGCATAACCCAATGCAACTATATGGATGCAAATTACTTATTTATAATTTTTCTAAAATTATATAATGATTGTTAGATTAATTTCAACAAAAGATTTCTCAGCCAATTAATGGACAAGAGTTATCGGTGCACCAAGAATCACCTTGGCAATGCAACCGAAGGTTTTAGTACCTTCAGAGGAACAACCGCTGTAATATTTATGAATCACCGAAGTATTTATAAACAATTATAGCTCTGCTGTAGTCTAGACACCGAGAAATAATTCGTTGTAAAGAAACCAATTTGTCAAAATAAAATAATGTCCTTAGAAAAATGAAAACAAAATAAGATGAATGCAAAACAGAAATTAAATGTGAATTACCAATGCAACTATGAATGAATTTTTATTATGTTTTTGGATTTTGAACTTTTTATTTTGAACTTTTTAAATGTAAATATAAGCAGTCAACAACGCAAGGAAATTAAAAATAAGAGTTAGAACACAATACCAGAGCGTGCATAAATTTATTAGCAATTTTTTTAGCGGTAATTTTTTTATTTTAAGCAAAGCTAGCACAAAGCAAACTGAGCAATGCAAACAAGCCGTCTCTTGATTTTCTGCAAATGAAAAGAGTTGAAGCAATATATATATATATGTATGTACATATATATGTATAATTTTTTTATTTTTTGGGGAAAATGGAGGAAAAAGAAATGAATGTACAAAAAGAAACAAATCCAATAAAAGCAAATAAAATTTGTATTAACCAAAGCACTTACAACACCCTCTCCTTTTTTGTCCATTTTTTTTCGGAACAACAAATCAAAGGGAACACATGCAAATTAACACTTCATCTCACTCAAACTATAGTCGGCCCACTATGGAACACAAGCCTAAGTCAGACTGACTTTTAAAACGATAATCAAAACATCTCACAACTTGAACTTCAGAGTCTTTTGTTCCCTTTTTTCTAAACACCGATATCAAAAAAATCAAAAATCCATTTTTGTAACACCCCGTAATTCTGCTAATATTAATATTCACAAATTAAAGAATAAATAATCTCAAACGTGAGAATTGTGGGAAACGGGTTGCGCCATTGTGATCGTCTCGGAATTCTGGTTGAAATAGAGTCCGAGTTTGCGTGAATTGGACTTCGTATGAAGAAGTTATGGCCATCGGAAGTTTCAGAAAATTCAAAACAGATTTCAGAAATTTAAAATTCAAAATTCGAAGTCAAACAGGCTAGGCGGGAAAATTCCCGCCCAGCACCTCAGGTCGACTGGGGAGTCGACACCCCCTCAGGTCGACTGGGCAGTCGACCTGAGTGTCGACCTGTCCAGGCGGCTAGGGTTTGGCTGATGTGTCTTTAGGGCTGAGTTGGCAAATTAAACGGTTCAGTTTAGTTCTGAGTTGATCTGACGGTCTAAATAAACCCTAAACTCTATAAATACCTTGGTAGTCTCTCACTCTAATTCACATGAAAAATAGAATAGCCACCGTCATACCGCCGCCATGGAACTCAGTCTAGCCGGCGCCAACTGAGAAGGAAGAAAAGCTAATCAAAACCCTAATTCTACTCAACTCTAAAGCAAATCAAGACTCTCTTTCTCTTCTATTTTTGAGTATGATGATCTTAACAAGATTATTATTAAACTAATTAGGTTAAGTCATGAATGGATAATAAGTAAATGATGTGGATTGTCATATATGTTGTTGTAAACCTTATGCTATCATGTATGTTGTAAATCCTATGTTATGTGATGATGATATCCTATATGTTGTAAATCATGCTATGATGATATTGTATAGGTTGTAGTTTTCTATGCTAAATTGTGATAAATCATACATGTTATAAAGTCATGATGTTATTGTCTATGCTAATTAGTTCATGTTAATCAAGTCATAATGTTGATATTATTTGGGCTATGTTGATCTATATGACAAATCACATATGCAAGTTTAGATAGATTAGTAAAGATTATGAACATATGCCATGACACCTATTTAGATCTAGAATTATGACATCTAGAATTATGCTATGACATATGTGAATTCTATGTATTAGATGCTAGTTCATACCATTATTATGTTGCATAAAACCCCATATGCAAGTTCATACATAAATTTGGGTTATGATCATATCATGTAAATTGTGACATTTAACAAGTTGACACCTTTAGATCCTTAACATGTGTAGTTTATGCAAGTTTCACCCCTATTATGATTGGATTATTTTATTTGTCTATATGTTGTGATAATTTATCTTTGTGCTATGAGTTAGACTATTCGAGTCTAACATATATTCTGCGTTGAATAAGCGAACGTATAACGTGGGGTAGGGGTAATATTAAGGATTTAATAATAAGAAGTTGGGGTGCAATTGATATGATTTTGCATGCCATGAGTGGATGGCCATAATTGAGTCAATTATGGACATCATTAAAATTGGTGTTAATTAATAATTTGAATAGGGAATTATTAAAACTGGGGTAAAAGATTATAAGTGATAATCAATGCTTAGGACACGAGGTTGGACTCGTTTGTGACGTAAACCTGCCCGGACCCACCTGGCAATCCAGTGGTCAAAAATGTCAGCCCAATGTGAGAGGTCCTACGCCCAAACTAAAGCATAACAGTTGTAAAGACACGAGGTTAGACTCTTCTATGGTGTAAGACTGCCCGGACCCGCCCGGCAAATCCAGCTGCCATAAATGCCAGTCTAATGTGAGAGGTCTTTATGAGGTTATGGCCTGAATGAATTAAGAAATACTTAACCAGATAAACATGTAAGGTGGGACATGGGGGTTAAGTACGTGCCTTGGGTGGCATGAGGAATCTTGTGGGTGCCCTTAGTGGCAGGTGAAATACGATTAGTAAGACTTAACCAAACACACATGTAAATGAACATGACTAAGAGGGTTAAGTGGCATATACTAGTGGGGACAAGCTTAGGTGGATAGCTTGTGGGGGTCCATTTCAACCAGTAACCCAAACGTATCTTTGTGAGCTCGACCCAAGTCGAGGACAGGACACGCATACTGGGTTTGACTATAAGAGGCCAAAACGGGTTTGCAATGGCAACGCAAGTCCAACGGGTTTCATATGCGTGTGTGGACCCGGGCTGGTAGGTAAGACGTTGTTGCATCGTGTAGGTATAAGCCGTGCATTCTCAAGTTGTATCGGGTTGCCACTTTAGGGGAGTGATACACCCCACTGTGGGGCCAGCACGGGTATCTACGAGTAGGGAGCCGATCGAAAGTGGGTAGTGGGGTACACCTAGTGGAGATAGGGGCATACAGCACCTATGTAGTCAGCTAGGGGTACGCAAGGCTATTTATATAGTTTCTGTGTGAAGCAAGTGGGATCAAACTTTGAGGGTGACTGTTGCGGTGTAGTGTAGTAATTATTCGTTAGTAATTAGGTGTGCCTTTAACGTTACCTTTATCTGTTCTTCCATGCCCAATAGTTCATAGACATTTCCTTATTTTCCAGCTTATGCCTTAGTCTAGTTACTTTGATAATAGTATTGTTAGAATTATCATACTCGCCAGACTTTATGTCTGACCCCCTCCATTTCTATCTTTTTCCCCCTCCAGTTCCTCAGGTTGGACCCAGCTCTAGCGGAGTTTGATTGGATTGCTTTATCTCTCTTTTGGAAAGCTTGGACCATTGAAGTATAGTCCAGCTTGTTATCTTCTTTAATGGCTATTTATGTAATGGGATTATGTATTTTGTTTATCAAGATGGATATTGTACTTGACTCTGATTTATGGTTTTATGATGTAATAGACATGTTTAAATTCCACTGCAATAAAATGAAGTTTTAGATTTCCAAGTACTACTTATTTTCTGTCTTGTTGTAATTTTTCTTTTCTATATTCACTTAAAACCTCCATGGAAGTTAATGCATTCCCTTTGTGAGTGACATTAATGGACGTGGGGTGTTACACGTGGTATCAGAGCTTAAGGTTACCAAAACAGATAATTTGTTTAGAAAAACTATTTTTCTAAAGTATTTTTGGAAGAAGTGTTTTCAAAAACATGTCTTGATGAGTAATTTAAAGAGGAAAGTTTTTATGAAAAACATAATCCCCAATAGCCATATATCTTTATCCTTCGAATTCTCCATTTTGAATCTTTCCTTTTTCGTTTCAGCATGGCTGAAGATCTTAACCTTCCGGATGGTGTAACGATACCAGGATGGTATAGGAGGTTATTAGAGGCTAGGGCCGCTACAGGTCCAGCCAATGTTCCTCCACCACCAGTTGCACCCGCTCCTGCTCCTCCTCCTCCTCCTCGCGTTGATACTTTTGCAAAGACGTGCAAGGAATTTAAGGCTATGGGTGGAAAACCTTTTCAAGGGTAAGAAACGTTTGTGGAAGCTAGAGATTGGCTTAAGGAGGTGGAAGAATTGCTGGAAATCTTTGAAGTAGAAGAAGGGAGGAAAGTCAAATTAGCAGCTTGGTTAATGAAGGGAGAGGCCTCGTTTTGGTGGGAGGTCACTAATAGGGAGCGTCCTGTTGATTCTTGGGCGGATTTCAGACGTAGGTTTGAGGCGAAGTTTCTCACAAGGGCAGAAGAGAATCTATATATGGAAAGGTTCTTGACATTAAAGCAAGGAAGCTCATCAGTGAAAGAATATGTCAACAAATTTAATCAGTTAGCAAGGTTTGGTTTGGACTTAGTGAACACGCCGGAGAAGAAGGCTCTGAGGTTCGTTAATGGATTGAATGAACCATTGCAAGGGTTGGCTATGACCCACATCCCTATGGGGGCCACCTTTGAGAAGCTTGTAGACATGGCACTCATGCACGAGGAGAAAGCCACTAAAGCTGATAAGGCACCCAAGAAGAAAGGGGATCAGAAGAAACTACAACAACAAAACAAGAAGGGTGGTAAAGACAATAATGGCAAGGGAAAGAAGAAATGCTTTAACTGTGGGACACCAGGCCATCTCAGCAAGGATTGCTGAAAGAAAAAGAAGACTGGCTGTTTCCACTGTGGCGAAGCGGGGCATCTAGTGAAGGACTGCCCAAAGAAGGGGCAGAGGGCAGGGTCTACCTCAGGAGGACAGGTGCAGGCTCTTATGGCACCAGGGCAGGCAAGGGGACAAGTTCAGGCTCTTGCGGTCCCACCGCTGCAAGAACGAGGTAGAACCATTTCTGTTGAAAGCTTAGTTTTTCTGTTTGATCATCCTGTCCATACCTTATTTGATTCGGGCACATCGCATTCGTTTGTCTCTATATCATTAGTTGAATCACTGCACTTAAACACCAGTTTAGTAGAGGATCCCTTGGTTGTTTCGAATCCAATTGGGGGCTCAGCTTATTTGTCCATGATATGTTTGGATTTGAAAATTTCTATACTTAGCGTTGAGTTTAGATGTGATGCTTATGTGTTGGGCTTCATGGGCTATGGGCTAATTTTAGGAATGGATTGGTTATCCAGAAATGGGGCCGTTCTTGATTGTGAAAGGAGAGTAGTTAGGCTCATGACTCGCCTTGGTAACACTCTCGAAATCTTTTGTAATCCCATAAATTCCGTTATGCTAAGTTATATAGAATCGCTTGACGCATCGGTGGAAAATCTACGATCTGTTAGAGTGGTCCGAGAATACTCGGATGTGTTTGGGGAGGTGAAGGGCTTGCCTCCGAAGCGGGAGATAGATTTTCGAATATATCTTGTGGATAATGCAAAACCAGTATCTTTTCCAGTACGCCACATGGCTCCTTGTGAAAGGAGGGAACTCGATAAGCAAGTGAAGGAGTTGCTTGAGAAGGGGTTCATAAGACGAAGTATATCAGAATGGGGTGCTCCAGTAGTATTTGCCACAAAGGCGGATGGGTCCCTTAGAATTTGTGTGGACTATAGAGAACTTAATAAACTTACTAAGAAAAACAGACACCCACTGCCGAGGATTGACGATCTCTTCGATCAGTTAGTTGGCGCCTCATTGTTTTCGCAGTTGGACTTAGCCACTGGTTTCCATCAGTTGAGAGTGGCTGAGGATAGCATAGACAAGACTGCCTTTCGGACTCCGAATGGTTTCTATGAATGGCTAGTGATGCCCTTCAGTTTGACAAACGCCCCCGCATACTTTGTTGATTTGATGAGTAGGGTGTTTAGGGAGTACCTTAACAAATTCGTGGTAGTTTTTGTAGACGACATCTTGATCTTTTCTAAGGATGAAGAAGAGCATGCCCTACATCTTAGGGAAGTGTTGGAGACCCTACGAGCGCATAATCTTAAAGCTAAATTTTCTAAGTGTCACTTCTGGAGGAAGGAAGTACGATTCTTAGGGCACGTGGTTTCCAAGGAAGGGATAGCTGTGGATCCTGCGAAGGTGGTGGCCATCTAAGATTGGAAGGTCCCTAAAAATGCTACCGAAGTGAGAAGTTTCTTGGGGTTGGCTGGCTACTATAGGAAGTTTATCAAAGACTTCGCAAAGATTTCAGCTCCATTAACACGCCTGACGAAGAAGAATCTAGTCTTCGCATGGGACGTAGATTGTGAGGATGCGTTCCAACGTTTGAAGAGAGCTTTGACCTCAGCTCCAATCTTAGTGCCGCCAGACGGGAGTAAGCCGTTTACTGTTTATACCGATACTTGTGGGACAGGACTAGGCGCAGTCTTAATGCAAGAGGGTAGGGTAATAGCCTATGGTGGAAGGCAGTTGAGAGCGCATGAGAAAAATTACCCTACACATGACCTAGAGTTGGCCGCTATTATTTTCGCGCTTAAGTCTTGGCGTCATTATCTTCTTGGGGAGAAATTCGAATTGTTCACTGACCACAATTCTTTAAAATACTTGTTCTCTCAGAAGGACTTGAACTTAAGGCAGCAAAGGTGGATGGAGTTCTTAGCGTCCTACGATTTCGAAATAGCATATACCCCTGGCAAGGGTAACGTGGTGGCAGACGCCTTAAGTAGGAAAAGGCTGTCCTTGAGTCCGTTGTTTGTTGAACGGCGAAACTTAGAATTCATCTCTATGTTTGATTTTAGACCTTCTGTTGCCTTCGTACCCGGTTTGCTAGCATCCTTAGAGGTTAGACCTACGCTTTTGGGATGGATTGGCAAGGCACAGCGAGACGACCCACGGTTGGTTGAGTTAGTAGAAAAGCTCAAAAGAGGGGAGTCATCAAGCCATCTCCGTAGGTATACCCTAGATGATAAGGGTTGATTACGTAGGGATAGTAGACTTTGTGTACCTCGAGACGAAGGTTTGAGGAAGGCTATTCTTGACGAAGCACATCGTTCGAAGATGACCATTCATCCCGGCGGGGACAAGATGTACAAATACATGAAGCGAGTTTTCTTTTGGGCCGGTATGAAGAGGGATGTGGCCGAGTATGTCGTTAGATGCTTGGTGTGCCAACAAGTAAAAGCGGAGCAAAAGAAACCTGGTGGGTTGCTTCACCCATTGGAGGTTCCACAATGGAAATGGGAAAGTGTCTCGATGGACTTTGTGGATGGATTACCAAGATCAAGGAAGGGTAATACGGGAATTTGGGTTATAGTAGATAGACTTACTAAGAGCGCCCATTTTATCCCTGTGAAGAGTAAGAGGACTGCTCCATGGTTAGCTTCTGTGTACGTCCGAGAGATAGTTCGTTTGCACGGTGTTCCTTCTAGCATAATGAGCGACCGCGATCCTATTTTCACTAGCGAATTTTGGAAGAGCTTACAAGAAGCGGTAGGGACTCAGTTAGGTTTGAGCACCGCATATCATCCTCAGACGGACGGCCATACCGAGAGGGTGAATCGTATTCTAGAGGATCTTTTGAGGCTATGTATCCTAGACTTTGGGGGTACATGGGAAGAGCATCTTCCATTGGTAGAGTTCGCATATAATAACAGCTTTTAATCTAGCATTGGCATGGCACCTTTCGAAGCTCTTTGTGGACGACCTTGTCGTTCACCTACATGTTGGTGGGAATCTACGGTTACTTGGGCCCGATATGATTAGAGAGACTTCAGGGAATATCGACTTGATTCGAAGGAGGATGAAAGCAGCGCAAGATAGGCAGAAATCTTATGTGGATAAGAGGAGGACAGATCTTGAATTTGATGTTGGGGACATGGTCTTTATCAAAGTGTCTCCATTACGGAACGTTGTTCGCTTTGGGTCCGTTGGGAAATTAGCACCAAGGTTCGTAGGGCCGTTTCCTATTAAGGAGAAGATTGGACAGATGGCATATAGAGTGGAGTTTCCTGAGAGACTTAGTGGTGTACACGACGTATTCCATGTGTCACATTTGAGGAAGTGCTTGCACGAGACCGCGGAAGTGGTAGAGCCGAGCTTGCTTAGAGAGGTGGAGATAGAGCGTGATGCGACGATTCGACGAGCTCCTACATGCATTCTTAGGTCGGAGATCTAGAAGTTGAGAAATTGAGAGGTCAGACTAGTCAAAGTGCAATGGGGAGATGATGAGAGCAACGCTACTTGGGAGACGGAAGAGAAGATGCGATCGTTGTACCCTTTTCTTTTTGAGGGTATGTCCTTTAATTTCTCCTTTATCGCTTAGCTTGTACTTATCTTACCTTTAGAGTATCCTCTCGCTAGTATCTATGACCTTTAGTTAGGATAATCCTATGGTAGAAACATGTGTTTGAGACATGTTATGTATGATGGATGCAAAGTGGATGAAAGTGTTTGCTAGTGTTTGCTCGTGGACGCATATACACACACTATTAGGCACTATATCGGCTCAGTCACTTCATACTGCATATTGCATATAAATGGCTGTATTTAGTAAAAGGGATGTATGATGATTGTATTATCATATGGATGCTGCATTCAGATGATGATTGTGCACGCATATAGAGATAATATGTAGCATTAAGGAACTTTTGCATACATAATGGACGCATGGCACTATCATGATTTGCGTTAAGGAGGTCAACTGAATCAGTGGACCGCCTAATTTTGCATTAGATATGGACATATACACACACTGTGCATTTAAACATGAAAGCATTAAAAGTCTATAAGGACAATGGATGCCTGTGTTTGATGGTTGACTAGATGGACGATTGGATGTTAGGATATACATTCTTCTTGACTTGAAGATTTCGGGGTCGAAATCCTTTAAGGAGGGGAGAATGTAACACCCCGTAATTCTGTTAATATTAATATTCACAAATTAAAGAATAACTAATCCCAGATGCGAGAATTGAGGGAAACGGGTTGCGCCATTGTGATCGTCTCGGAATTCTGGTTGAAATAGAGTCCGAGTTTGCGTGAATTGGACTTCGTATGAAGAAGTTATGGCCATCGGAAGTTTCAGAAAATTCAAAACAGATTTCAGAAATTTAAAATTCAAAATTCGAAGTCAAACAGGCTAGGCGGGAAAATTCCCGCCCAGCACCCCAGGTCGACTGGGAAATCGACTGGGCAGTCGACACCCCCCCCCCCACCCCAGGTCGACTGGGCAGTCGACATGGGTGTCGACCTGTCCAGGCAGCTAGGGTTTGGCTGATGTGTCTTTAGGGCTGAGTTGGCAAATTAAATGGTTCAGTTTATTTCTGAGTTGATCTGACGGTCTAAATAAACCCTAAACTCTATAAATACCTAGGTAGTCTCTCACTCTAATTCACATGAAAAATAGAATAGCCACCGTCATACCGCCGCCATGGAACTCAGTCTAGCCGCCGCCAACTAAGAAGGAAGAAAAGCTAATCAAAACCCTAATTCTACTCAACTCTAAAGCAAATCAAGACTCTCTTTCTCTTCTAATTGTGAGTATGATGATCTTAACAAGATTATAATTAAACTAATTAGTTTAAGTCATGAATGGATTATAAGTAAATGATGTGGATTGTCATATATGTTGTTGTAAACCTTATGTTATCATGTATGTTGTAAATCCCATGTTATGTGATGATGATATCCTATATGTTGTAAATCATGCTATGATGATATTGTATAGGTTGTAGTTTTCTATGCTAAATTGTGATAAATCGTACATGTTATAAAGTCATGATGTTATTGTCTATGCTAATTAGTTCATGTTAATCAAGTCATAATGTTGATATTATTTGGGCTATGTTGATCTATATGACAAATCACATATGCAAGTTTAGATTGATTAGTCAAGATTATGAATATATGCCATGACACCTATTTAGATCTAGAATTATGACATCTAGAATTATGCTATGACATATGTGAATTCTATGAATTAGATGCTAGTTCATACCATTATTATGTTGCATAAAACCCCATATGCAAGTTCATACATAAATTTGGGTTATGATCATATCATGTAAATTGTGACATTTAACAAGTTGACACCTTTAGATCCTTAACATGTGTAGTTTATGCAAGTTTCACCCCTATTATGATTGGATTATTTTATTTGTCTATATGTTGTGATAATTAATCTTTGTGCTATGAGTTAGACTATTCGAGTCTAACGTATATTCTGCGTTGAATAAGCGAACGTATAACGTGGGGTAGGGGTAATATTAAGGATTTAATAATAAGAAGTTGGGTTGCAATTGATATGATTTTGCATGCCATGAGTGGATGGCCATAATTGAGTCAATTATGGACATCAATAAAATTGGAGTTAATTAATAATTTGAATAGGGAATTATTAAAACTGGGGTAAAAGATTATAAGTGATAATCAATGCTTAGGACACGAGGTTGGACTCGTTTGTGACGTAAACCTGCCCGGACCGGCCCGGTGTAACGGCACGATTTTCGACCTTCCGAAAACCGTGTCATTATTGAAAGAAATTAGAAGATGAGATAGAAAAGATAGAACTAATAGAATAGAAGAATAAGAAGTTATCAGAAATCTCACAGCGGAATTTAAAAATACAAATACATTACATCATAGGGTCTGATACATCATAATACATCAACAACTTACGACATCATAGTACATTCACATAATAATACATCATGATATGGAAATACAAATCTAACTGGATACATAGGTGTAGTTAAAACTACTAGACTTGTCCTGCAACTTGAACTTCGTAAGGTTCCATTGCCAACCTGAGTTACTTGACTACTCATAATAAATATTATGAGTACCCAAGAGTTTAGGGAAAACACAGAAAATAAACTCCGGGTCAGTCAGGGGACTGGTGTGAGTAAACACAGTTAAATAGATGTAAGCAGGGAAATAAGGAATAAGGTGTTCCGTTATTAATAGATTCAATTACTTTAGAAATCTTATGCCCAATCCATACTAATATATGGAAAACGACCCTTGTATTTTAATATCAAAATGTTTGATATTTACGATAGTATTTATCAAATAAATAATCATCTAGTGAATCGCTTACATCTCACGTTCACGTACATAGAATAGAATCTAAAACCGTCGAGTGCTTATGGAAATTTGGTTTCTAACTGACGGGGTATGGGAGCACCCACCGATCAGTGTACTCTAGAGAAGATACACTGGGGTTCAACAAGAACATCCTGCAACCCGGCCACACATGACCGTCCACTCATTTAGCTTGAGTGTAACGAATATATTACCACCTCTACGGTTGGTACCAACATAACCGTTCCCGGGAGATACAGAATTGAAAAGAAGTAACAAATATGAATATTCTCTAGATGGTGATAATATACCCTGCTTGGGTATGACCCAACTAGCCATGCTGCCTAGCCCAACTTTTGTTACTTACTGGTTGTGAGGTTTTGAGGTCACGTTTATTCTTCTGACAGATTCATTTCTTCAATTACTTTGAATGTCACATCGTCATATGCGTCAGAAACGCTCATTCGATTTACCCAAATATATTGCGGGCAATAAAGCTAAGAGAAACGAATTTCTCCGCCACCAACGTAATATATTTACGTAAATACGATGTGTAGAATCTAACTGATATACGTTGTCAGACACTCGTCCATTCGGGTTTGTCCTGGGACTGAACAGACCGCAGGTACTATTTAAAATAGTCCTTGCATATCTCCGTCTTTAATATCTCTGACATGCGTCGTATACTTCGAGTCGAAGTGGAATCTTTATTTCGGACTCTTCGAAACGATGTACGAAATGTCTTTTATAGTAGAAAAATAATTATCAGCTCAATCATGATTATTATTCAGTTTACACATTAATTATCATCACACAAACAATATATGTTTATCTTGTTCATATCAGGATATTAGTACTGTCCTTTAAAAATGAACAGTTAAAGTGTGTGCATTGCACACGGTACTCTATTCAGTTTTGCTCATTATTTAGAAATGGATAATGGAGCACGTGCTTCGCACACGGTATTTTCTTTCGTTCATCGTCGATGTTTAGACGATGTTCAATACTCCATTTCTTCTGGTAAGTTATTTTATTACTTCTAATTTATCACAAATAAATTAATTTAATAATTTATTTAAATTATTTCCTTTATATTTTAAAGTTTCAAACTCGTTAAACTTTTTCGGTCAACTTCTGTACTCAATCTTCTTGCCATTTTCCTCTTTCCACTTTCCTATGTCAAATTAAATAAAAATTCTACTTTTATTTAATTATTAATTTATTCTTTAATTTTATTTTATATTTTAATTAAAACTGATTTTAATTAAACTTCATTCAGAATCAAAATCTTCGTTGTTAACGTATTTGCCAAACTGATTTTTTTTTTCTTTCTATAATCTGGGCCGAAGCCAAAAGTTCAGATCCATCGTCCCTTATTGCTTCTGTTTTTTTCTTCCACTAATGCTTTCTAAAAACGTTGTAGCAGACACTTTCAACCTTGTATACATTAGCTTCCAACAGCACCATTATGTACACGGCTAAGCAAAATGCACCATATTAACTACACAGTCACAATCTTCCTACTGCATTTCATCTTTTCTTACTCCCGCTACTCCAAGCCTATGCGCAGCTCTCCCCTCTCCCTATTTCTACTTTGCTGCACCTCTTATTTAGTTTACTAGCTCTTTTTGGTTATTTTAAGGCATTTGTTCGATCCGCTCATGGTGTTAAACTGCTTCCTTTGCCACTTTCTTCTGCCTATTATAATGCCATCACTTTCTTTTTCTACTGTTGTTACTTTCTGATAAACACTCTGTGCCTCCTCTTCTTTATAATTCAACATTCCTTAAGTCTCTTGGGCCTATTTCATCAATAACATTTCTAATTTCACTTTGCTTTGCCTCATCACTTGGTCTTCACCGCCTGACAAGCTTTAGCCCGTCCCTTTATTCTTTCCAGTGCTTCACACCATTCCGCCATCACCAGTACACATCACTAAGTAAATCCTTATCCTATATAACCTCATGCAGCATTGCATGTTTCCTTTTTGATCTAAAACTTTTAAGGCCCAAACTACTAATAGTTTACTTCAGACTCCCTTGTTTATAATGGGTGTTGGACTTGTGTATAGCATATATAGTATAATTGGTTATGTTGCCTTAAAATCATAGATCACATCTTGTAGAGGCATTTGGCTATTCTACTCCATGCACACACACACCCTCTGACTCAGCACCATCCCTCATGTATCCATACGCCTGGACTTACTCAGACCCGTCCTTTTCATCCTCTCCATACATTACTCTTTAAGTAACCAGTATGTTTCTCAACATTTTCTATTTTGCCAAAGTAAAATGTATTATCGGTTCTTACACAACTCAGCAAAACAATTAGTATCGGTTTTTATGATTGGCGAAATAGTTTAGCATCAGTACTAAATATTACATGTAGTATTTGCCTTTATAAAATTTGGTAAATAAATATAGTATCGGCTCTTATAAATTTATTAAACACATATGGCAATTGCTTTTATAACTTGTCAACAGTTTGGCATTACAGTATTAATATTTGCTCACGGTTGCTTACTACATTTTTCATTTCTATTTTATATATTTGGTTCCAGGTTCCAAATGAATGTTATAATGAAAATATAACCAAATATAAACCTACATATAGGTGAGCATCATCATACATATATAACAAAAAGGAAAATTAGAAGTTTACTCACTAAAGTTCTTGTTGTCCTAAGTTTTACATTTCAGATTTTTGTTCATGCATGATAGATAACATATAAGCACATCAATCATTCAAATATATTAAAGATAGTAAGTTTTGCATGTTTACTCACTTGAAAAGCTTTCACAAATTTCTTGCCGTAGATGGTTTTTGTTTCAGCAAAGTGTTCTTGTGTTTGTGAAAGACGATTGCATGGATATGATTGTGTATTTATAGGCCAACTTTTCTCTTTAAACAATAGTTTTTCCCTTATGCTTTTAACAGTAAAAACCTACGTCTTCTACCTACCCCTTTCTCTCTCCTTTGTATGGCCTAAACATTATACAACATGTTTTTTTTTAAAGTACTTTCCACAAGAGATATTTCTACCAACGTCTCCTTGGTCTCTCCAAAGTACAAGACTCTATGCTTTCATTAAATGCTCCCCTTGCTTGCATTAAATGCTCTCAATACTTACCATCACAAAACTTAAGAGAAAATAGTTTTCCTCTTTGATATTTTGTTTGTCTTCATTATTAGTTCAGCCGCAAGTAATAGTGTAGGGATTAGGTGATGATTAAATTCAAATCTATTTCTAAATGATGGGGTTTTGGACTTGATTTTGTTTAAAGGTTGGACTATACTTCTTGCAAATGAACTTGGTGTATATATGTACTTATATATATACTTAGGCCGTAGCATATGTATATAGAAATGTATATATATGTCTATACTTTTCATGCTATACTTATATATATAAATATAGAAATATATAGGTGTTAATCTCATTACTAGTTTGCTTAGTATATGACACTTATACATGTTAGTTGTAAAATAGGAATTTCCACACTTATTCCATGTTGCTAGCTTCCCTACACTTCCTAATGTTATAAAATGTGTCGCCATTATTTCTTAAGTTGTTAAAACATTTAGTTAATATATCCTGTGTATATTAAGTTATAGTGTAAATCATATATGTATATACATACATATAAGTGATTATACATATTTAAATTGGTCGAGTCTTCTAGATACATTTAAATTTCCTTATTAAAATGAATGTCAGAAGCTTAAAAAAATCCAGCCATTACAGACTACCCCACTTAAAAGGATTTCGCCCCGAAATTACATAAGAAAGATAGAAAGTTTCCAAAAGAAAATATTTCATAAACTGATTTCTTTAGTACACATACACATACGACTAGTTCTATATTATCACTAGTCTCGATACATACAATAATACTAGACTTGACTACTCAAGTTCTAAACTGCCCCAAAATATACATACGTAACTATCCTCCTCGAGTCCCTGTCCTACTACTCGTCGTCAGAGATATCTATTATCTCTACGACCCCCTCGTCATCAGATATATTAAGGACCTCAACTACGTCCTCTGCATCAGTCTCCTCCTCGTCCTCAGATATATTAAGGACCTCAACTACGTCCTCTGCATCAGTCTCCTCCTCGTCATCCCCTATATAAATCAGACCCACTGGTGGTATTAAATATAGCCTCACCACGGGATATCCATACTCACCGAATACTTGTACTCCTCCTCCTGCCATGCGAAACTCGACGAGAACTTGTTCCAATCTATTCCATATCGCTGTCCTTTGGGCCACTTGCTCTTCTTGCTGGTTTCCCGTAGCAATGACTGGGGTTTCAGGTACAATGACTGGGGTTCCCGGAACAACTTGGTCTTCTTCCTCCTCATATTCTTCCTCATACTCCTCCTCATATTCTTCCTCATATTCTTCCTCATATTCTTCTTCTTCTTCGACACCCTCATCTCCTTCACCATACCCGTCAACACTTCCACCTTCTTCTATCGCTTCATCCTCATTAGTAAAGTCTTGGTGTCCTCCATTTTGTTCCATTGGTTCGTTCCTGCCCAGCACTGATCCTTCTGATGATATGTGTGTGTCCTCGTCGTCGATGGGTGATCTCTCTCGGTTGTTGTCGGAATCTCCTACCCTTTGTCTCTTTGTATGTAGCATAAGGAACTGGAGTGGTGTCACCCTCTTTCTTGCTGTGGCCTTCCATATTGGTGCCATCTAACAGTAAACAAGAAAATAGAACTCATCATTGATGTAAACATACAAGAGAGTTCATAAGTCCTAATAAACTGAATCATGAAACACATATGCAAATGCTCACAGAAATGTAGAAATCAAAATTTCCTTACATTTTACCCATACCATAGTAAATCATACCTAACTCGTAGGAAAATCTGGGTATAATTTCTTTATCTGCTTCTCGGTCTCCCACGTACAGTATTTCGGGTTTTCGCTCCACTGGATCTTTAGTAGCCTCACCACTTTGTTGCGAAGTTGCTTTCCCTCTCGTCAATAAGACTGAATGGATGTCTAATCACTGTCAAGTCTGGCTCAATCTCTATTTCTTGCTGAACAGAGGGTTCCAGAATTAATGATGGATTTTGCATACATTTTCTCAAGTGCGATACATGAAATACGTTGTGAATTCCAGCCATATATTCTGGTAATTCAACTTTATATGCTTGAAAACCAATTCTTTCTACGACGCGGAAAGGTCCAACATATCTTGGTGCTAACTTTCCATATTTTCCAAATCTTACTACTCCCTTCATTGGTGAGATCTTCACAAAAACTAGATCTTCTATTTCGAATACTAAATCTCTTCGTCTTTGATCGGCATAACTTTTCTGGCGATCCTGGGCTTCTTTCATTCTCAGTTTCACTAATTCCACTTTTGCTGTTGCTTCTAATATCATATCCGGACCAAGTACCAATTTGTCTCCGTACTCTACCCAACATGCTGGCGCTTTACAAGGTCTTCCATATAATGCTTCATATGGTGCCATCTGTATACTCGCCTGGTAACTGTTATTATATGAAAATTCTACTAGGTGTAAATGATCTTCCCACGACCCTCCAAAATCTAAAATACACGCTCTTAGAAGATCCTCCAATATACGATTAACTCTTTCCGTCTGACCGTCCGTTTGAGGATGGTAAGCTGTACTGAAATTTAATCTCGTTCCCAACGTTCTCTGCAAAGCTTCCCAAAATCTACTTGTGAAAATGGTATCTCTGTCGCTTACAATGCTCGTTGGAATACCGTGCAGTCGTACTATCTCTTTCATGAATACTTCGGCTAATGTTATGGCAGTGCGCGTTGGTTTCACTGGAATAAAGTGCGCACTCTTAGTTAACCGATCTACGATTACCCAAATCCCTTCGTAGCCTCTCCTTGTTCTTGGCAAACCATCGATGAAGTCCATCGATATCATTTCCCACTTCTAGTTGGGAATCTCTAATGGTCGTAATAGTCCAGCAGTCTTTTGATGGTCTCCCTTGACTTGCTGACAACATAGACATTCATTTACGAAAGTAATGATATCCTTATTCATTCCTGACCACCAGAATACTCGTCTCATATCGTGATTCATTTTATGAATTCCTGGATGGATGCTCAACTTTGATGCATGGCATTCCTTTAGAACCTCCTGTCTTATCCCATCCACGTCAGGTACGCATAATCTGCCGTTTATTCTCAATACTCCTTGATTGTCCAACTCGAAGTCAGTCTCTTTTCCATTTTTGACTCCTCGAATAATCTTTTCTAGTTTGGCATCCCTTTCCTGATTACTCATTATCCTTTCTTGGAGAGTCGGTGTGACTTCCAAAAGTGATAATATCACATTCCTACTCAAGGCATCTGCCACTACGTTCGCTTTCCCCGGTGTATAAATGATATCTAGGTCATATGATGCAAAAAATTCCAACCATCGTTGTTGTCTCAGATTTAAATCTCTTTGCGTGAACAGATACTTTAATGGTTTATGATCAGTGAAAAGTTCGAATTTCCCCCCTAGCAGGTAATGTCTCCACATCTTCAATGCGAAAACGACTGCCAATAACTCCAAGTCGTGAGTTGCGTAATTCTTCTCGTGAATCTTTAACTGCCTACTTGCATATGCAATCACTTGTCCCTTCTGCATTAACACCGCTCCTACTCCTCTTACACAAGCATCGGTGTATACTGCAAATCCGCTCGTTCCATCGGGAACAGCTAATACTGGTGCTTCTGTTAATCTCTTCTTTAGTTCTTGAAACGATTTTTCACACTTTGGGTCCCACATAAACTTTTGGCCCTTCTTTGTTAACTTGGTCAGATGTGACGATATTTTGGAGTAGTCTCGGATAAATCTTCGATAGTATCCCGCCAGTCCTAGGAAACTACGAATATCTGTTGGTGTTTGAGGTTGTTTCCATAGTTGTACTGCATTTACTTTAACTGGGTCTACTGATATCCCATCTCCGTTTACTATGTGCCCCAAAAATCTCACCTCCGATTTCCAAAAGTGACATTTTGTAAACTTTGCCTTCAACACGTGCTTCCTTAGAGTTTCTAGCACTACCCTAAGATGACCACGGTGCTCTTCTTCGGTTTTTGAAAAGATTAAAATATCGTCAATGAAAACGAGAACAAATTTATTAAGAATTTTCCTAAAGATTCTGTTCATCAGATCTACGAAGAAAGATGGTGCGTTGGTTAATCCGAACGGCATAACCAACCACTCATAAAAGAAATCTGGGCCTCTGAATGCTGTTAAAGGAATACAATCTTCAGAGATTCTCAGTTGGTGAAATCCTGTTGCTAAATCCATTTGGGAGAATACCGTTGCTCCGTGCAATTGGTCGAAAAGGTCATCAATTCTAGGTAATGGATATCTATTTCGGATGGTTACTTTATTTAATTCTCGGTAGTCTACACACAGTCGTAAGGACCCGTCAGACTTTACTACAAAAACTACCGCAGAGCCCCAACTAGAAAAACTTGGTCGGATTAAGCCTTTACTCAGCAAATCCCGAGTTTGTTTCTCTAATTCCTGAACTTCCTTGGGAGCCATCCGTCTCTTTGGTTGAATCATTTGTCTAACTCCTGGGACTACATCAATTCGGAATTCGATCTCTCGATGCGGAGGTAAACTTCCGACTTCCTCGAATACGTCCTTGAATTCTCTTACTACTTCCAAAGTGTCAAGACTTTCTTGAGGTGCTTCTAAAGCGTATAGAAAACTACAGGTGTGAATTCCCGGTTTCCCACAAGTTATTCTAGCTTTTCGCTCTAAGCTAGTTATAAGGGTTATGATTTCTTTATCACATTTTATCTTGGCTTGGAACTTGCTTAACCAGTCTAATCCAAGTATAAAATCGAAACTTTTGAAGTCTAGAACATAGAAGTCAAATCGAAAAGAGTGTGAGAGATATAAGAGAGTTATATCCTCACAACACATTTTAAGCTCAGTTTTTCCCCCTATGGGGTTTGATACGCAAATGGGTTTCGGTGATATAGTTGGTTTAAGGTCAAACTGATCTATGGTTTCGACTGAAATAAAACTGTGTGAAGCGCCGGTATCAAATAAAACACGAAGGTAAATTCCATTAAACTGTAAAGTACCTTCCAGCACTCCCTTCCCTTTCACATTCTGAGAAGTAGACGGTTCATCTTTGATTGTAAAAACCCTAGGCTGTGGTGCCCTCTTCATCAATGGACAGTCTTTCACCATGTGTCCTGGTTGATGACAGTTGAAACACAGATTCTTCACTACCATCTCGTTCCTCTGATTCTGGTTCTGGTTCTGATTCTGTTGCTGAGGTTTCTGTTGTTGTCTCGGGTATTGCTGGGGTTTCTGTTGCTGTTGTGGGTATTGCTGGGGTTTCTGGTTCCCTTTTTGTTTACAGAATCGTGCAATGTGTCCCTTTTTCTTGCAGTTGTGACACACCACATTCTTAAATTTACCTTCCACAGTCTGTTGCCCCGTCTTAGCTTGGCCCTGATTATCCTTCCAATCTGGGTTGACCTTTCTTTTCATGGCATTCGCCCCACTTGTCTCCCCAATCTGGATCCTCGCTCCTGGTTTCTTTGCATCTAGTGCTTCATATCTGAGTGCTAGGTCTACTAGTTCCACAAATGGATCCTTCAAATGTCCCATCATCCTTCCTTGCAGATTATCTCTAAGACCAGCAACAAACATCTCGTTCTTTTTCAAAAGAGTATTTATCAGCTCCGGTCCAAAGATCGAAAGTGCGTTGAACTGGTTTTCGTACTCAGCGATAGACATGATTTCCTGTTTTAAGTCAATGAAGTCTCGGTACATCCTTGTCCTTCCAGTAGCAGGTAGATACTGACCTTCAAAAGCTTCTTTGAACATGGCCCAAGTAAAGTTTTCCTCAGGAGTGTTAGCAGTTTGGGCATCCCACCATATTGCTGCGGCTCCTTCCAGATTCCATGAAGCTAAGAGACGCTTATGCTCGTCATCCAACCTCAGTCCTTTAAAAATCTTCTCACACGATCTAATCCATGCTTGGACTCCGACCAGTGATTCAGTACCTCTGAAAATCTTTCCTCCCAGAGTCGTGTAATTCTTACAGACCATAGCAAAGTTAGGCTGAGTTGGTGCTCGGATTACTTCAGTAGTATCCACTTGGGTCTGGTTAACAGTGTGTCCGTTTGTCGTAGTTGCTCCGCTTGCTCCTCGGCCTCTTCCTCCACGAGAACTCATTTTCAACTCCCTGAGTACACGGATTGAAAATAAATGTCTCATCAGAAAAATATGTCAAAGGATTTCCTAAGTAACTACGATCTACCTATATTAAAATATAGTTTTTAGTAACCATACGCTCTCTCACTATTCCAAAGCCTAAACGTTTCCGAAGATCATAGGCTCTGATACCAACTGTAATGGCGCGATTTTCGACCTTCCGAAAACCGTGTCATTATTGAAAGAAATTAGAAGATGAGATAGAAAAGATAGAACTAATAGAATAGAAGAATAAGAAGTTATCAGAAATCTCACAACGGAATTTAAAAATACAAATACATTACATCATAGGGTCTGATACATCATAATACATCAACAACTTACAACATCATAGTACATTCACATAATAATACATCATGATATGGAAATACAAATCTAACTGGATACATAGGTGTAGTTAAAACTACTAGACTTGTCCTGCAACTTGAACTTCGTAAGGTTCCATTGCCAACCTGAGTTACTTGACTACTCATAATAAATATTATGAGTACCCAAGAGTTTAGGGAAAACACAGAAAATAAACTCCGGGTCAGTCAGGGGACTGGTGTGAGTAAACACAGTTAAATAGATGTAAGCAGGGAAATAAGGAATAAGGTGTTCCGTTATTAATAGATTCAATTACTTTAGAAATCTTATGCCCAATCCATACTAATATATGGAAAACGACCCTTGTATTTTAATATCAAAATGTTTGATATTTACGATAGTATTTATCAAATAAATAATCATCTAGTGAATCGCTTACATCTCTCGTTCACGTACATAGAATAAAATCTAAAACCGTCGAGTGCTTATGGAAATTTGGTTTCTAACTGATAGGGTATGGGAGCACCCACCGATCAGTGTACTCTAGAGAAGATACACTGGGGTTCAACAAGAACATCCTGCAACCCGGCCACACATGACCGTCCACTCATTTAGCTTGAGTGTAACGAATATATTACCACCTCGACGGTTGGTACCAACATAACCGTTCCCGGGAGATACAGAATTGAAAAGAAGTAACAAATATGAATATTCTCTAGATGGTGATAATATACCCTGCTTGGGTATGACCCAACTAGCCATGCTGCCTAGCCCAACTTTTGTTACTTACTGCAGGTTTTGAGGTCACGTTTATTCTTCTGACAGATTCATTTCTTCAATTACTTTGAATGTCACATCGTCATATGCGTCAGAAACGCTCATTCGATTTACCCAAATATATTGCGGGCAATAAAGCTAAGAGAAACGAATTTCTCCGCCACCAACGTAATATATTTACGTAAATACGATGTGTAGAATCTAACTGATATACGTTGTCAGACACTCATCCATTCGGGTTTGTCCTGGGACTGAACAGACCGCAGGCACTATTTAAAATAGTCCTTGCATATCTCCGTCTTTAATATCTCTGACATGCGTCGTATACTTCGAGTCGAAGTGGAATCTTTATTTCGGACTCTTCGAAACGATGTACGAAATGTCTTTTATAGTAGAAAAATAATTATCAGCTCAATCATGATTATTATTCAGTTTACACATTAATTATCATCACACAAACAATATATGTTTATCTTGTTCATATCAGGATATTAGTACTGTCCTTTAAAAATGAACAGTTAAAGTGTGTGCATTGCACACGGTACTCTATTCAGTTTTGCTCATTATTTAGAAATGGATAATAGAGCACGTGCTTCGCACACGGTATTTTCTTTCGTTCATCGTCGATGTTTAGACGATGTTCAATACTCCATTTCTTTTGGTAAGTTATTTTATTACTTCTAATTTATCACAAATAAATTAATTTAATAATTTATTTAAATTATTTCCTTTATATTTTAAAGTTTCAAACTCGTTAAACTTCTTCGGTCAACTTCTGTACTCAATCTTCTTGCCATTTTCCTCTTTCCACTTGCCTATGTCAAATTAAATAAAAATTCTATTTTTATTTAATTATTAATTTATTCTTTAATTTTATTTTCTATTTTAATTAAAACTGATTTTAGTTAAACTTCATTCAGAATCAAAATCTTCGTTGTTAACGTATTTGCCAAACTGATTTTTTTTTTCTTTGTATAATCTGGGCCGAAGCCAAAAGTTCAGATCCATCGTCCCTTACTGCTTCTGTTTTTTTTCTTCCACTAATGCTTTCTAAAAACGTTGTAGCAGACACTTTCAACCTTGTATACATTAGCTTCCAACAGCACCATTATGTACACGGCTAAGCAAAATGCACCATGTTAACTACACAGTCACAATCTTCCTACTGCATTTCATCTTTTCTTACTCCCGCTACTCCAAGCCTATGCGCAGCTCTCCCCTCTCCCTATTTCTACTTTGCTGCACCTCTTATTTAGTTTACTAGCACTTTTTGGTTATTTTAAGGCATTTGTTCGATCCGCTCATGGTGTTAAACTGCTTCCTTTGCCACTTTCTTCTGCCTATTATAATGCCATCACTTTCTTTTTCTACTGTTGTTACTTTCTGATAAACACTCTGTGCCTCCTCTTCTTTATAATTCAACATTCCTTAAATCTCTTGGGCCTATTTCATCAATAACATTTCTAATTTCACTTTCCTTTGCCTCATCACTTGGTCTTCACCGCCTGACAAGCTTTAGCCCGTCCCTTTATTCTTTCCAGTGCTTCACACCATTCCGCCATCACCAGTACACATCACTAAGTAAATCCTTATCCTATATAACCTCATGCAGCATTGCATGTTTCCTTTTTGATCTAAAACTTTTAAGGCCCAAACTACTAATAGTTTACTTCAGACTCCCTTGTTTATAATGGGTGTTGGACTTGTGTATAGCATATATAGTATAATTGGTTATGTTGCCTTAAAATCATAGATCACATCTTGTAGAGGCATTTGGCTATTCTACTCCATGCACACACACACCCTCTGACTCAGCACCATCCCTCATGTATCCATACGCCTGGACTTACTCAGACCCGTCCTTTTCATCCTCTCCATACATTACTCTTTAAGTAACCAGTATGTTTCTCAACATTTTCTATTTTGCCAAAGTAAAATGTATTATCGGTTCTTACACAACTCAGCAAAACAATTAGTATCGGTTTTTATGATTGGCGAAATAGTTTAGCATCAGTACTAAATATTACATGTAGTATTTTCCTTTATAAAATTTGGTAAATAAATATAGTATCGGCTCTTATAAATTTATTAAACACATATGGCAATTGCTTTTATAACTTGTCAACAGTTTGGCATCACGGTATTAATATTTGCTCACGGTTGCTTACTACATTTTTCATTTCTATTTTATACATTTGGTTCCAGGTTCCAAATGAATGTTATAATGAAAATATAACCAAATATAAACCTACATATAGGTGAGCATCATCATACATATATAACAAAAAGGAAAATTAGAAGTTTACTCACTAAAGTTCTTGTTGTCCTAAGTTTTACATTTCAGATTTTTGTTCATGCATGATAGATAACATATAAGCACATCAATCATTCAAATATATTAAAGATAGTAAGTTTTGCATGTTTACTCACTTGAAAAGCTTTCACAAATTTCTTGCCGTAGATGGTTTTTATTTCAGCAAAGTGTTCTTGTGTTTGTGAAAGACGATTGCATGGATATGATTGTGTATTTATAGGCCAACTTTTCTCTTTAAACAATAGTTTTTCCCTTATGCTTTTAACAGTAAAAACCTACGTCTTCTACCTACCCCTTTCTCTCTCCTTTGTATGGCCTAAACATTATACAGCATGTTTTTTTTTAAAGTACTTTCCACAAGAGATATTTCTACCAACGTCTCCTTGGTCTCTCCAAAGTACAAGACTCTATGCTTTCATTAAATGCTCCCCTTGCTTGCATTAAATGCTCTCAATACTTACCATCACAAAACTTAAGAGAAAATAGTTTTCCTCTTTGATATTTTGTTTGTCTTCATTATTAGTTCAGCCGCAAGTAATAGTGTAGGGATTAGGTGATGATTAAATTCAAATCTATTTCTAAATGATGGGGTTTTGGACTTGATTTTGTTTAAAGGTTGGACTATACTTCTTGCAAATGAACTTGGTGTATATATGTACTTATATATATACTTAGGCCGTAGCATATGTATATAGAAATGTATATATATGTCTATACTTTTCATGCTATACTTATATATATAAATATAGAAATATATAGGTGTTAATCTCATTACTAGTTTGCTTAGTATATGACACTTATACATGTTAGTTGTAAAATAGGAATTTCCACACTTATTCCATGTTGCTAGCTTCCCTACACTTCCTAATGTTATAAAATGTGTCGCCATTATTTCTTAAGTTGTTAAAACATTTAGTTAATATATCCTGTGTATATTAAGTTATAGTGTAAATCATATATGTATATACATACATATAAGTGATTATACATATTTAAATTGGTCGAGTCTTCTAGATACATTTAAATTTCCTTATTAAAATGAATGTCAGAAGCTTAAAAAAATCCAGCCATTACACCCGGACCCGCCCGGCAATCCAGTGGTCACAAATGTCAGCCCAATGTGAGAGGTCCTAGGCCCAAACTAAAGCATAACAGTTGTAAAGACACGAGGTTAGACTCTTTTATGGTGTAAGACTGCCCGGACCCGCCCGGCAAATCCAGCTGCCATAAATGCCAGTCTAATGTGAGAGGTCTTTATGAGGTTATGGCCTGAATGAATTAAGAAATACTTAACCAGATAAACATGTAAGGTGGGACATGGGGGTTAAGTAAGTGCCTTGGGTGGCATGAGGAATCTAGTGGGTGCCCTTAGTGGCACGTAAAATACGATTAGTAAGACTTAACCAAACACACATGTAAATGAACATGACTTAGAGGGTTAAGTGGGATATACTAGTGGGGACAAGCTTAGGTGGATAGCTTGTGGGGGTCCATTTCAACCAGTAACCCAAACGTATCTTTGTGAGCTCGACCCAAGTGGAGGATGGGACACGCATACTGGGTTTGACTATAAGAGGCCAAAACGGGGTAGCGGTGGCAACACAAGTCCAACGGGTTTCATATGCGTGTGTGGACCCGGGCTGGTAGGTAAGACGTTGTTGCATCGTGTAGGTATAAGCCGTGCATTCTCAAGTTGTATCGGGTTGCCACTTTAGGGGAGTGATACACCCCACTGTGGGGCCAACACGGGTATCTACGAGTAGGGAGAGCCGATCGAAAGTGGGTAGTGGGGTACACCTAGTGGAGATAGGGGCAGACGACACCTATGTAGTCAGCTAGGGGTACGCAAGACTATTTATATAGTTTCTGTGTGAAGCAAGTGGGATCAAACTTTGAGGGTGACTGGTGCGGTGCAGTGTAGTAATTATTCGTTAGTAATTAGGTGTGCCTTTAACGTTATCTTTATCTGCTCTTCCATGCCCAATAGTTCATAGACATTTCCTTATTTTCCAGTTTATGCCTTAGTCTAGTTACTTTGATAATAGTATTGTTAGAATTATCATACTCGCTAGACTTTATGTCTGACCCCCTCCATTTCTATCTTTTTCCCCCTCCGGGTCCTCAGGTTGGACCCAGCTCTAGCGGAGTTTGATTAGATTGCTTTATCTCTCTTTTGGAAAGCTTGGACCGTTGAAGTAAAGTCCAGCTTGTTATCTTCTTTAATGGCTATTTATGTAATGGGATTATGTATTTTGTTTATCAAGATGGATATTGTACTTGACTCTGATTTATGGTTTTATGATGTAATAAACATGTTTAAATTCCGCTGCAATAAAATGAAGTTTTAGATTTCCATGTACTACTTATTATCTGTCTTGTTGTAATTTTTTTGTTCTATATTCACTTAAAACCTCCATGGAAGTTAATGCATTCCCTTTGTGAGTGACATTAATGGACGTGGGGTGTTACAATTTTAGAATTCGAAACATAAAAAATTGAAAACAATTTGAAATCAGGTTGGGGTTCAGTTTCCGAGTTTGGTGAAGGTGATTCGATGGATCTGGGGTCAAATTTGGTGTTCGAGGGGTGGGAAGTTTGAAGACTAGGGGTTGGTCGATTGTCGGCAATGATCCGATCTGGTTTGTGGTAGACGAAGATTTGTGGGCAGTGAATGGTTTTTATTGCTTGAAGTGGATTTTTCAGTAATGGTTTGTAACCGTGGGTGAAAGTGTAAGTTGGTTTGGAGGTGATGATGGGCAGTATGGTTAGTGGAAGTAGAGGGTGAAATTCTGTGGGGGCTTGGTGCAATCCGGTGTGTATTTTGATTATGAGGTTTTCGAAAGGGTGAGGAAGGGGAGAAACTTGTCAAAAAAATTTAGGAAGGGTATGAGAAGCTCAGGGACGGAGCCAGGATTTTGTTGTGACCCGGGCTAAGTAAATGAGACTAGAAAAAGATTTAAATAATACCAAAATTTGTACCAAGTAATTTTTAATTATGTATCAGCAAAAGCTTACAAAAACTTGAGGTACTCATGTAAACCTTTCATGCGTGATTAGACATATACAAAAAACAAATATGATTAAAGCTGTCAATAGATACTTTTGGATATGGCTAGTGCTATATCTGTATTCGCTTCCAAAACCATTTTCGGATATCCTTATCAACGGATACGGAGGGATATCAGATAATTATCCACACCCTTTTTTTGAATATCGAATATTTATTTGCTTTTCATATATGGATTTCTAATTTTTTGGATATCTATTTACAATCCTAGATGTGATAATCTGGAGAACTTTGACTCTGCGATCTTACATGAGTTAAAATCACAAACTACTAAATTCAAATCAAAAGAAATGCCTTTTTTGAAGTCGTTTCAATAGCAATAGTGATAATAAAAAAAATAGTGTTATATTTTAGTTCTTCAATACCAATTTTGACTCGTATAGAGATAAAAGTAATACATTCAACTAATCGCTTAAATTTGAATAGAATTATAAAAAAAATCAATGAGCCGGGTACCAATTGATTACAATATGATAAATGGTTTGAAACTTTCAACTATTTCATGAACGTAAGACAAGACATTAATGATTAAAAAGAATTAGAGAACATAAAAGATGTGAAATTTACCCGTGCATTAGTCCCTAAATGGAGCAGCTTCAGTTGGGTTTTCCAGTGCTTGCTGGAAAGAGAACTTCTTTGTAATTCTATATTATGGTGTTGCCTTGTTGGACCAGATAAGATCTGATTATATTGAGTCACTAGGTTGAATAATACATACTATTTATTATTTTTAGAAAAAGGACCCGAGCTACAGCCAAGGTACACCTATGCATACCTCCGTCCCTGGAGATGCTTTGGTTGGATAGTTGGAAAGGAAGTGAAGCGGTTTGTTGTTCAGGAGTTTTTTGATAGTGAAGATGGTGATCCAGGTGGTTGTGAAGATGGCTTATATGATGTGGAAGAACTGGCTAGTATGTAGCATGTGGAGGCAAAGATGACAATGAAGTGAAGTTTGATTATGGTTGGCAGAAGCAATTTGTGTGTAATAGGGTTGTGGGTTCAACGTTGAAATTGTTGGTTTGCGGCTTCATCTTGGTTTGTTCTGGACTTTGGTGGATGGTGTAATGTTTGATATAGGAGGTTGGAGTGTGCGAATGGTGATTGGTGCAGTTTAGAAGATTTGTAGGGGGCTACAAGTTGAAGGTTGATGATGGATGGTATGTTGTAGGTTGGACATTTTTACCATATTACCACTTATCAGTCGTTACCAACCGCTATCAGCGAAAGTGGTACCGAACAATTGGTAACCAATTTGATTGGTATGATATGCCAAACCACATAAAAATATGAGATACGGTAATGGTAATTGAGCATTAACAATGGTAATTACCAAACCTACACATATCTTAAACAATACATATGTATATTCTTATTTATTATCATATATGTTTATTACATAATGTCGCCTTCTAATATGTAATGATTTAATAAAATACCCAGGAAAATACTATTACGACACAAAAATGAATGCAATTTTTATCATATATCTTAGAAATAGTTTAATTTATATGATATTTTAGTTCATTATCCATAATGTTTTCTTGTGTGTTTGGCCATGTAAAATAAGCTACATAAATAATAATATAATAACAAACAACTAATTTTATTGTTGTATACATTAATGTGAAATATTGTAAACAAAAAAGATCTTATACTAGTAAATGGCTAAAACTTATTCCCGACCTTTACCAACCACAAACCAAACTGTTGGTAACCGATTTTTTTAGCCAGTAATGGTATGATTTTTTCAATTACCATATAAGTCGGTATGGTAATGGTTTCGAATACAAAGTTCTGGAACCGAACCGAATCCACCTCTGGTTTGTAGTGGTCATGTTATTGGTTGTGGGGGTGATGAAGCAGAAATGAATAAGAGGGTAGTTTGTGGAGGGTACTGTGATTGGGTTTTGAAGTGTTGTATGATAGAGGAGTTGAAGTTTTCAAAAATGAAGAAAACTAATAGAACTGCACATTGAACAGAAGAAAATTTCACTGAAGGATATAATTGAATAGGAATAGTTGCAAAAACTTTTTTTTTAAAATACAAAGTAAAAGATAGCAAGAATAAATGCACACAAGCAGAAAACGGTAGGAACTGAATAAACAAAGATAAATAAAAAATAGAGATGCACAAGTGAACAAAATAAGAAATGGACACACAAATGTTTTTGTTAATGTACAAAAGAAAAAGGAATAATGTAGGGGGATGGAGGGAAACTGCAGATGTAAAAGAGTTGTAACACAAAACTGTGAAGTGTAAATACAAAATTGACATTTGGAATGGAGGCAGAAATAGAATGTGAAAACAGAAATGCAAAGGCAAAGAAAAAATGAATGCAAATGGGGTTCGCATAGGAGTGCACAAAATGAAAGTATGCAAAATGTTGACCTTGTTTTTTTCTTTAAAAAAACAAAACAAAGATGAACACAATTGATTAACAAAACTAAAAATTGAACACTAGAACAATGCTATGCAACTTTTTTTACTTTTTTCAATGATGTACACAAAAACAAAACAAAACACAACAAGGACATACACAAAATCTCTGAACAATATCACCCTTGTTTTTTAAAGAAGAACAACAAACAAGAAAATTAATTCGAAGATTAAAACAAAAATTAAAATTCCTTCCTCGACAACGGCATAAAAAACTTGTTCGACGATGAATATTTTATTAATTAGAAATCCATCGCGAAGTTTATAAAATCGCAAGCGCACGGCGTACACTTGTAATGCGTGGTAAATACGGGTCGATCCATAGAGAAAGAAACAATTTAGATTCTACTCAATCAAATTAAAGCAATGCAAAGAGAAATGTTAGCTACAACTAAACTAACAAACTAACATTGATAAAAACTATGAGATTTAATGACAACTTAGGAATAAATCCACCCTCTTTATCACATGAATCAACATAAAATGATATCATAATCTCTTTAATTTTGCCGTATGTGTGATTACATGATGTGTTTATCCTAAGCATGGCGTATTTGTGCTAATAATTAGCCCAACATAAGCCATCAAAATTTAACACATCCTCCAACCCACTTGTTTAACTCTCATGAAAATGACAAAAATATGAAAAGCAAATATATTTTAAGCATGATCTATTATCTATTGTTTAGAAATATAGGTCATCAAATTTCAATTTAAAAAATCACTTCTTTGCCATAATCACATTTCCATTAAGCACAAAAAGAGAGCACAAAATCAAATAATATTGAAGCTACATGATTAAAGAGCTTCATTACCCCTAAGTTTAAGGGGTTTAGCTACTCATGTATGTTATCATATCAACAATTATATCTTGGAAAATGAACAAGAAAAAGAGAGCAAAATTAAAAGGAAAAACTAGTTAACAAGCATAAAATAAATCTAATCTACCTGCATGAAATGTAAATCCTACTAACATAACGAAATAAAAATTGCTTGAATTCAAATTGCATTAAAAATAATTGCATAATAGGGAAATTGGCTATGTAGCCATTAAAGAGAAAAAAAGCTTTGATCCTCCAACAAAAAATAACTAAAAGGGAGGATATATTTACATGACATATAAGAGTATTTATACACGTTTTAAAACACTAACCCTAATCCATTTTGTTGGGGATTACCAAAATACCCCCTTCATAAGGCTTTCATTTGTCTTTATTCACTAATGAATCATTAAAAGTTCATAAAGTTTGTTTTGTCTCCATTAGCAAATACATTAGCCTCTAATGGTACCATTAAAGAAAGTGGGATAATGGGTAGGTAAGGTCCTCCACTAAGTGGTGTGTGAATTAATTTCATCTTCATTACTTCGTATTCACTTTGTGCATGCATATCTCAATGTTCCTTCTTTATATTTGCACCAAATTTCTACAAAACAACATGAAAATGAACATGTATTTTTATCAAAAAAAAATATACATACACAATGATCATTTTGCCCCAATATGAAGATGGATGCATGATAATTTGATAATTTTGAGTTTTTCGTTAAAACATGTAAAAATAGCCTAATATGTTATTTATTAACTATAACAAGAATAAATGTGTGAATATAAATGTACACATTTACGTGCACATCAGTTTCCCTCTCTAAAATTGTTTCTTCCATTCCTCCCAAACGGTAAATCGTTTGCTTAATGTGACCACCTTATGGAATGAGAAACCATCATTTGAATCCAATGGAAGTAGTTTTAGATCTAAATTCCTTGCCAATCAAAAGTTATGGGCGCAACAAGATTTGTCAAGGATAAATGGTAATACTAAAATTCGGCAAAATGTTGAAGGTAGGAAATGACCCTATTAGTCATTTTCTAAAGTTTACCTTCATACGACCTCATACGAAAATAAAATAAAATAAATTTTCTATGACCTTATGATACGAAGAATATGGGTCGTTACATTCAATCTTTTTGTATAAATGATTTGTTTATTTTATGACAATATTTATTGATATTAAATATTGGTATATGTGCATCATACAAAGAGATGGTTGTAATATAGTGCTGCTGTAACAGCCTGCATTTTACATATCAGAGTATCACAAAATATATTTTTTATTCCCTAAGGTTGCATAATTCTCATATTTTAATATGTTGATTATGCAGATGTGAGACATGTCCATAATTTTTACCAATTTTATTTGTGACCATTTTGCTCTTGTCAGTCTTGTACATGGCATAACTTTTGACTCAGATCGAAATAGGTGCTGAGATTGGTCTCATTGGAAAGGAAATGATGTTTCCAATTCTGTAGAGTGGTTACATTAAAGATTTGACTCAACAGTTTGGGAGGAATCACTGTTTTAGTGTTTCACAGTTTTCTGTTTAGGTTTTTAGAGCATTAATGGGCTGATTTGGGGAGGCCCATTAGTGGTCTGGTGGGAGGCTATAAATTGGGGGTTAGTGGTATGGAGAGGGGGTTACTTTCTTCATTCTCTCTTTTGGTTGAGCTTGTAATTGATCCTTGCTCAAATAAATACACCTTTCCACCATTAAAATTCTAGATCTACATAAGAGAATTAAAGATCTACATCGTTTGAAGCTAGCTCTGCATCGAGTGAAGATTGATTTCATAAAATTGGAAGATTTAGAGAATATTCTTCGCTGTCCAAAATCGAGATTCATCGTTTTTGTGTTGTTTTGGAGATTTGGTAAGTGATATGCATCTCCCACGCGGATTCAATCTAGTATATGGATTGTATTCATCATTTTTAAGTTGATTTCACCTAGATCTACATCATGGTAAGTCTATTTTCATATGAATCACCTTAGGATCTAATTTTCCACTTAAATTGGTAAGTTTTTATGTAACTTTTTTGATATTTGTTGTTTGTAATGATTGATGATTGTTATGTGAATTGTTGTTGGATTTTGGTTGAGTTGATGATTGCAAACATGTTTAAATCAATTGGATTTGGGCACGAGATTTGGTTTGAAATTCGAAAAGTAGATCTAGTTGTTTTGGCGGGAAAATTGGTTGGATCTAGTTGCATTTGGGCGGAAAAAATGATGGATCCCCGTGATGACGTGGCAAGCCATAGACCATAGCAAGGCATGGATCGTGGCAAGGCATGGATCATAGCAAAGCATTGGCAGTGGTCCATCAACAGTGGTCCAGTAGCAGTGGTCGATCAACAGTAGTCCAGTAGCAGTGGTCCATCAGCAATGGTCCATCAATAGTGACCCATCAGCATTAGTCCATCAACAGTGGTCCAGTGGTAGTGGTATATCAACAGTGGTCCAGTGGAAATGGTCCATCAAGGGTGGTCCAATAGTACTGGCCAAGTAGCAGTGGTCCATCAATAGTGGTTCAGTGGTATTGGTCCATCAACAGTGGTCCATTGGATGGACCGATATTGATCCATCAAGTATGTGACCAAATGATGTTTATTTTTATCGGCTCGTTGATGGTTCTAGCTTCGACACGAGTTCAAGGTGGAATGTTTGAAGCGATGTGGTGTGTTCATTGATTGGCGTAAAGCGATGAATGTGATGACAACTCTAGGGTGGTGAGTTGTGGATGATGGTTACTCAAGTGGGGCTTGAGTTACGAATAGTCGCCGATGATGACGACTAGAGATGCGAAGGCTGAGATATTATCGTTGTTGTAAGTTCTAACGGACTCAACGCAGTGGTCCTTTGGGAAGTCATCAAGGGCCTCGTACCTTGGGCAGTGTGAAGAGCCTAGTTGCCAAGATATGAGAAGACAAACATACAAGTAGTGAAGGAATATGGAGTTTTCACTAGAACATGGGTTACCAATAGCCCTTGACATATGGAAGGTGGCCATCATACGATTAACAATGGTTTCAAAGAAGGATTAGCAGTGATAGCCAGAGTCAGTCATGGATGTTGGATGTTTGGTTGTTTGTTTGTACCGCCTCATGTAGATCGTCTGACATCGAAGGAGATGTTTCTTGGGTGCTTGTCTGATATTGATTTATGCCTCTTGGGCTTGCGCTTGAGGGATGTTGAGCTCTATTAGGATGGTTTTTGTGAGATATATAATTTGGATGCTATGATTTCTATTGCTTGGTTACTTTTGATTGCCATGAATGAATGGTAGTTCTGGTTCCATGGATGTATGATTGAAATGATTACATGTAAAGGCTATCGATGTCCGGTGTGGGGAAGACAGATGCGGGTTCTTCTTTGGAGTTTTGGGTAGATTGGTTTGTTAGTCTACCTGTCCTCATATACTTTATTATTGATGTTAAATAGTTGTTTTATCGCTCACTAAGACTGTTCTCTAACACAAGGTTTTATATTTTATTCTCATTACCTTGGGTTGTTCATCCGATTTTGGTTGGGTAGACTAAGTGGAAGGTTACAGGTGATTGGTGAGACGATGATGTTATCCGATGACGAGCAGGAGGCTGGCGTATTACTTTGCTATTACCTACTATCTTTGTTCCCGCTATTTGATGAGTGTTGTAGTGAGGCTTCATGTACAGACTTTGATGTTATATCCAGTTGATGTACGGATGATCTTTCAAGATGTTATGAAAGTTCAAAAGTTTGTAATATGATGCTACACTACTATTGCCTGTTGTATATGTTCTATTATATTTTATCCTTGGAATGTGACTTATATGATAGGTTCCGCTTGTGCTTACCTACTCCGATGATCGTCCATAGCTGTCTGGCACACCTTTCAGCGCATTATTCCTCTTGTTAGTGCAGAGGTTATGGGCGGTCGCCACATTTGGTATCAGAGCTCTGGCTAACGATCTTAGCCAAAGTTCAAGGACGTAATTACGTAAGTGAGACGTACTTATAGATTTCTGATGGATGCATATTATATAGTAGTATATAGTATAATAGCACTTGAACTCCATTTGTAGTATTTCTCGAAGGTGGCTAATCATTCTATATTACAGATATAGAATGAGTCGTAGATTGTCAAGACACACTGCTAGGGAAGAGGCTATTCTTGGACCGGGCAACAGCGGTACACCAGACTATGCAGCCATGTTCGAAGCCATGATGGCAGCGATTATGAGAGGGGTACCCGCTTCAAGAGCAGTCGAGGTTGATGTAGGAGTTCAAGTGCAAGTTCCGAGAGTTGTGGATTTCGCAAAGCTATGTAAAGACCTCACTTCTCTTGGACGAAAGCCATTCAAAGGGAGAAAACCGACTGAAGAGGTTCAGAGATGGATGGATGCTTGTGGAAGGATCTTTGGTGACTTGGGTATAGATGATGCAACTAAGAGAAAGCTTGCATCAAGGCAGCTGTAGGGTAGGGCTATGGAGTGGTGGAACTCTGTTATGCTTGAGACTCCGGAAGAAGAGATAACTTGGGAGTCGTTCCAAGTTAATTTTAAGAAAAATTTTATCTTCACTGCTCAGAAGTCAATTCTATTCAAGAAGCTTGTGGAGCTGAAACAGAATGATCTACTAGTGCTTGATTATGTTTCTGACATCGAGGCTTTGTCGAAGTATGCTCATTTGTACATTGATTCTCCTTATCAAAAGGACAAGAAGTTTGTGATGGGTTTGGATACCTACATTGGGATACGATTGGTGGATCATCTTGGCCATCCTTATGAGAAGATAGTGGAAAAAGCCGTGAGACATGAAAGCTTGTTTCCAAAGGAAGGAACTGTTGTTGCTGCAACCAAGGAAGCTCCAAAACCACAGTAGGGTAATAATGATAAAAAGAGGAAGCAAGAACAGCATAAAGGAAAGGATGGCAAGAAGAATCCAAAGAGTAGGGGTTTTGCTTTAGCTGCCAACAGAAGGGTCTTTGCTAATGAGTGGAAGAATCCAAAGATTGAGAGGAAGTATCACAATTGTGGCAAGACTGGGCATCTCAAGAAGGACTGTCCAGAAACGGCTAAGGGAAAGCAGATAGTGAAGGCTTATGCCTTGGAAGCTATACCATCTTCTTCAAGAGCTCCTATAGCAAAGGAGAAAGGAAAGGGTGTCGTCATTCGAGGTACTCTTTCAGTTAAAGGTGTTTCAGTTTGTGTGTTATTTGATATTGTAGCATCACATTATTTCATCTGTAACGAGCTTGTGTGCCACTTGGGTTTGGAACCCGTGATATGTAATAAGCCATTGGTTGTGACTAATTCAGCCGGGGGTTCATCTAGCCTTTGTATGCTTTGTTGCGGTCTTGTATTGTCGAGTCATAACTGCTCCTTTGTATGCGATTGCTCTGTTTTGAACTTCACTTGGTTTGAGATCATCTTGGGCATGGATTGACTCAAGAGGTATGCGGTATGAGTGAATTGCGAGAAGCAAGTGGTCAGAGTCAGGGATATGGAAGGGCGAAAGGTGTTGATTCGATGTATGCCCGAATACGGGGTCTTCATGAGCTATTTGTATTCGCTTGTGATTCCACAAGAAGACTTGCCATCTATGTTGATCGCAAATGAGTTTGAGAATGTCTTTGACGAGGTCAAAGGGTTGCCGCCGCATCGTGAGATTGAGTTCAGAATTGATTCGGTCGAGGGTGCTAGACGTATCGTTATACCTCTTAGGTGGATGGCGCCTAAGGAACTGCGAGAGTTAGAGGTGCAAGTTCGTGACCTTTTAGGAAAAGGATTCATTCGGAGAAGTGTATCCAAATGGGGTGCACCAGTTGTGTCTGCATCCAAGGCAGATGGCTCATTGAGATTGTGTTTGGACTATCGTGAGCTGAACAAGATGACTAAGAACAAGTTTCCATTACCAAGGATATATGACTTGGTCGATCAGCTTCACGAAGCCAATGCATTTTCTCAGATGGATTTGGCAACGGGATTCCACCAGTTGAGGGTGGCAAAGGATAGTGTGTCAAAGATTGCTTTCAGGACACCATCCGGTTTCTTCGAATGGCTGGTGATGCCATTTGGGTTGACTAACGTGCCAACGTATTTGTGGATCTTATGAATAAGTTCGTGCTTGTGTTTGTGGATGATATTCTAGTTTATTCTCGGAATGAGAAAGAGCATAAGAGGCACTTGAGAGTAGTTTTGGAAATCTTGCGAAAACATCAGCTAAGAGCTAAGTTTTCGATGTGTCACTTTTGGAAGAGTGAAGTGAGATTCTTAGGCCATGTTGTTTATGGAAATGGAATAACGATTGACCCCGCTAAAGTGGTAGCAATTTAAGACTGGGATAGACCTAAGAATGTGACGGATGTTAGTAGTTCCTTGGGTTGGTGGGATATTATCGCTAGCTTATCAAGGATTTCTCTAAGATAGCTGCACCACTAACAGGATTGATGAGAAAGAATCAGGTGTTCACATGGGCTGCAAAGTGTGAGCCATCTTTCGGAATCATGAAAGAGAGGCTGACGAGTGCTCCTGTTTTGACGATTCCAAGTGGAAATGAAGAAATGGTGGTATACACCGATACATAAGGTACTGGACTTGGAGCAGTCAATGCAGAAGGATAAAGTTGCGGCCTATGCAAGTCGACAGCTGAAGCCGCACAAAAGGAATTACCCAACTCATGATTTGGAGTTGGTCACCATTGTGTTTGCTCTGAAGATGTGGAGACATTACCTGTTGGGAGTTCGATTCGAGTTGTTTACGGATCATAAGTCATTGAAGTATCTTTTCTTCCAAAAGGATTTGAACCCTTGGCAGCAACACTGGTTAAAGTTTCTGGCATTGTATGATTTTGGTATAACCTATACTCTTGTAAAGGCAACGCAGTGGCAGATACGTTAATTCGAAGACACGCAAGTTTGGGAGCAATGTTTTCGAAATGAAAGTGCCTCGAGTTTTTGGAAGGATTTGATTTTAGGCCAAGGTGTGAGTTGGAACTTGAAATTTTGGCAAGCTTATCAATAAGACTTACTCTTATTGAAAGGATTGGCAAAAGGCAAAAGCGAGATGCAAAGCTTGTCGAGTTTATCCAGAAGCTGGAACGAGAGAATAAAGAGTTCGAAGACGATCAAGACGGATGACTTAGAAAACAAGGGCGATCGATTGTTCCTAATATCGACGGATTGAGGGATGAGGTTTTGAGTAAATGTCATCCCTCGAAGTTGACGATTCATCCTGGAGGTAATAAAATGTATCAGGACATGAAGCGATCTTAGTATTGCGAAGGGCTGAAAATAGATATTGGAAAGTTCATTTCCATGTGCATGAACTGTCAGTTGGTGAAAGCTGAACAGAAGAAGCTGAGTGCATTGCTTCAGCCGTTGGAAGTTCCTACATGGAAGTGGGAGCAGATATCGATGGATTTTATCGGTGTACTACCTAGAACCAAGGCAGGAAACGAATGAATTCAGGTCATCGTGGATCGGTTGACCAAAAGTGCAAGGTTTATTCCTGTGAGATCGACTAGGATTGCATCGAAGTTGACTGAGCTTTATGTTAAATGGATAGATCGATTCCACGGTATCCCAAAGAGTATAGTAAGTGACCGTGATCCATTGTTCACGAGTGGATTTTGGAAGAGTTTGCAAGAAGCTTTAGCCATCGAGTTGTGTTTAAGTACGGCTTATTATCCCCAGACTGATGGTCAAACCAAGAGGGTTAACTGAGTTTTGGAAGATCTCCTAAGAGCTTGTGTGTTTGATTTTGGGGGTTCATGGAAAGGCAATCTACATCTAGTTTATTTGGCATATAATAATATATACCAGTCAAGCATTGGGATGGCACCATATGAGGCGTTGTATGGTAGACCGTGTAATTCTTCGGCATATTGGTTAGAAACTGGAGATAAGTTGATATATGGGCCAGAGATGATCAGAGAGACATCGGATTGTAGCGAGATCGTTCGACAACGAATGAAGGCAACCCAAGATCGTTAGAAGAGTTACACCGATAAGCATCATAAGGATTTGTAATTCGACGTAGGTGACATGGTTTTCGTGAAGATTTCTCCTCTAAAGAATGTTGTTCGGTTCAGAAGTACAGGGAAGTTAGCTCCAAGGTTTGTTGGGCCGTTTCCGATAGTCATGCGGATTCGGAAGCTCGCATATAGACTGAATCTACCCAAGAAGATGTCGAGTGTGCATAATGTTTTCCATGTGTCGTTTCTACGGAAGTACATGCACGACTCGAATGCGTTGGTACCTGCAGATTAGTACGAAGACCTAGAGGTCGAGTCCGCAGCTACAATGCCCCGTAAGCCGCTTCGCGTTGTAGGGAATGACATGAAACATCTTAGAAGGAAGACGGTTTAACTAGTCAAGGTACAATGGAGTGAGGATGATGACGACTGTACGTAGGAAACGGAAGAGAAGATGAAGTTAATCCATCTGGATCTCTTCGTTGGTATGACTCATAGTTGTCGTATCAGTCTTACCCATTGTAGCTGTACTCCTGTGGTTGTTGCTATGGTTAATAGAATTCTGCGTGCTAGGATAGAGCAATGGATGCATGGCTTAATGGACGCTAGTTTGTATGGTAAAATTGGCTGCTCATGGATAATAAGCATGTGGAATTGTTTCGGTTGCTTGTGTCTATTGGGATTTCAGGGGTGAAATTCCAAAAGAGGGGGAGAATATAACAGCCCGCCTTTTACGTATCGGACGATCGTAAAATATTTTTATTTTATTCCCTAAGGGTTGGATCATTCTCATATTTTAATATGTTGATTATACGGATTTGAGACACGTCTATAGTTTTTACCAATTTTATTTCTGACCATTTTGCCACTGTCAGTCTTGTATAAGGCGTAACTTTTGACTCGGATCGAATCAAGTGCTAAGATCGGTCTCATTGGAAAGGAAATGATGTTCCCAATTCCGTAGAGTAGTTACATTGAAGATTTAGCTCAGCGATTTGGAAGGAATCGATGTTTTAGTATATCACAGTTTGTTGTTCAGGTTTTTAGAGCCTTAATGGGCTGATTTGGAGAGGCCCATTAGTGGGCTAGTGGAAGGCTATAAATAGAGGGTTAGAGGTATGGAGAGAGGGTTACTTTCTTCATTCTCTCATTTGGTTAAGCTTGTGATTGATCCATGCTCAAACAAATACACCTTTCAACTAATAAAATTCTAGATCTACATAAGAGAATCGAAGATCTACATCATTTGAAGCTAGATCTACGTCAAGTGAAGATTGATTTCATCAAATTGGAAGATTTGGAGAACATTCATCGCTGTCCGCAATCGAGATTCATCAATTTTGTGTTGTTTTGGAGATATGGTGAGTGATATTCATCTCTTACGCAGATTCAATCAAGTATATGGGTTGTATGATCATAAATTCATAAATATTAAGTAGATTTCACCTAGATCTACATCACGGTAAGTCTATTTTCATATGAATCACCTTAGGATCTAATTTGTCACTTAAATTGGTAAGTTTTCATGTAATTTCTATGATAATTGTTGTTTGGAATGATTGATGATTTTTGTGTGAATTGTTGTTGGATTATGGTTGAATTGATGATTGCAAACATGTTGAAATCGATTGGATTTGAGCGCGAGATTTGGTTCGAAATTCGAAAAGTAGATCTTGTTATTCTGGTGGAAAAATTGGTTGGATCTAGTTTCATTTAGGCGGAAAAAATGATGGATCCCCGTGATGATGTGGCAAGGCATGGATCGTGGAAAGGAATGGACCATGGCAAGGAATGGATCGTGGCAAGGCATGGGCAGTGGTCCATCAACAGTGGTCCAGTTGTAGTGGTCTGTCAACCATGGTCCATCAACAGTGGTCCAGTTGTAGTGGTCCATCAACAGTGGTCTAGTGGTAGTGGTCTATCAACAGTGGTTTTAACGACCTGCCTTTTTGACCGCTCTAAGTCGGTAATTAAACCAACTCAGAACGCTCAAAATGGCGAATCGTTATTTAGCTTAGCGGGTATAAACAGGGAAATGCACACAGAATCACAGATAAAATAATTTGCAGCAGAAGAAATTTTTATGCATATATCAGAGTTTACAAAAATTTTACTATACAGCGGAAGAATATACAAGTATACAAAGATTTTTAAACTAAAGTTTACTTTTTCAGTCGGTCCTTGCGCATGCATATGCGTCTTGCGTCTTCATGTTCCTCTCTAGTTTGTGAGCTGAATATTTAAATCTGAAACACTTAGGATCTGCCCGAGCATTCCATGCAAAACATGAAACACTCGGGTCAGGATTAATCATAGTTCAAATAAAAATATTTCAATAGAAACTAAATATAATAATTAATCCTAACATCAGATTTAAAATCACTAAATAATGAAATTTAAGCTACATATCTATTTAATTAAAGGGTATCGCATGCATGTTTAACCGCACAGTTACAAAGTAAAAGTTTCGTGTGTTCCGCAAGTTAAAAGACATATGCAGGCAAAGGCATAATTCCATATGTGTGTACATAAGAAAAATAACCAACATGATCAAATTTGCACAAGACAGTAAGGCGCACAAGAAATTTACTATTCATATTCACAGTGTATGTAGCATGGTTATGAAGTGTCAAGAATCCATGTGAACTAGGTATTATGCATGGTTTTGATTTCAAGACAAGGTGTATATACACGACAACATATATGATTCAAGATTTACTAAACATGGTAGGGTATATAAAGCTTTCAGTAGTAAAAAAGGGTACTGGGTACGAGGCCTGAGCATGAATTGAGTGGTGTCATATAAAGGATGCAAGTTCTATACACACACATAAATTTAAATAGGAAATAGAACTGCCCATGCCAAGTATGTGTATTCCTATATTTAGGCATGTACCAGAATGACTACCATGGATGTAAAGTATACGATGTTGTGGATCAAGCCAAGTAGGGTGGTGCATAAGTTAAAGTGCCCGACATGAGATAAGTCAAAATCGAAAATACCAGATGTTGATCGGTTTAAGCATGGCAAAATAAAGGCCAAAACATAATGTTATGACGCTGCCACCACCATTCATATGTTATCAATGAGAAGCCAACTAAATTAGAAATTTATTAAATAGGGTATCACCATGTCAGCTAAAAATATAGTTGCTTCTTATTTTATACTTCAGCACACTCTAATGTAGGAGCTGAGTAGCATACCACTTTACATAGTTAAGCCAAAACATTTGGCAGTCCAAAGTACAAAGGCATGGCAGTTTTAACATAGTTAAGGTGGAATGGGTATATACCTACCAGTTCAGAATATAACCACATAATACACGAAGGCATGGAAAAACACTGAAATGTTAGACGGTCCAAGGTAATACAGGATTACCCAATGCATGTTAACCGAAAGATTTCTACTATTATACTTAGTTTATATAGAAATTAAACTACTTGAAACAATAATCCATCGTGAGAAGAATACTCACCATAAAAAGAAAAAATAAGGCACAGCAGGGTCTCGGCTTCGATGAAGAGAGGGATGGAGTTGACGCGAGCTACGAAGGCTCGGAGGATGCTGGAGGCTTTCAGATCACGCCGGACAGTGGACAACAAAGGAGAAATTTTTGGTGGCGTGCAAAACAGAGAGGGACAGAGGCCATGCAGTTGAACGGAGGAGTGTCTCGGTAGTGTCCATGTCTGAAAGTTGGAGTGATAGCGAAGGCAGGGAAGCTGGTGCTCGCCAGGGATTCGAAGTGGGTGGTTGTGCGGCGAACGTGGGTCCAACAGCGACGAGATGGGGTGGAACATCGAATTAGGGAAGAAGCGTTTGGATTTAGATTAGGGGAGGATGGTTTTTTTTATTGATTTTGGGAAATCTTATTTAGGAAGAAAACAATTTAGCTGGAAAAATAAAATAAGGGGAAACAGAACGGGAAAGGCTTAAAAGAAGGAACCGAGGAAACGAACACGCATTGTACCCATTTTAGAACGAACGAACAGATGGCACTCAAATTCAGCAAGGTCAAAACAAGTGGGAACAAAATTTATTTTCTCCAAGTACACATACCAATGCAATACATTTATATATTTCCAAAATTTTAATTTAAACCAAATTCAAATAAAATAAAAGTAAATTAAATTGAAATTATCAAGTCAAAAGGAAAAACAAATATACTTAATAATTTCAAATACATATAAAAAAATTCCTGTAACCCATTTCAAATTACTAACATTAAATTTAAAACAACCATTCAAGTTCAAATATAGAATCAAAACTAAATTAAAATTGACTAGATTCCAAATTTACACAAATATCAATTCTCAAACGCTAAATTTCCATACAGATTTATATATTAAAACATCGAAAAACTGGTTCGTTACAATCTCCCCCTCCCCTCAAAGCTTTTTGTCCTCGAAAAGGAGAGATTGGAAAAATCATACATGTACAAACAAAATATTTACCAGTACTAGATTTAATTTAAAACAAAACAAATAATAGAATTTACAATTTTAAAAATCAAAGCATGTATCATTTCTTTGACAAAAATCCCGATTTTATTACCAAATCATTTGAAATATGATCATTTCCTTTCATATCGAATTATACTCGCTTCGGGACTTTTAAAAGCTAAAATCATTTCGAAATTCTAAATATTTTACGATAGACGATATAAAACATTTATATCCTAAGTCGAGAGGTTTCTTCAGTGACAAGGCCACGAGGCACGACCTACGCATGTATCGATATCGAATAATGATGTCTCTCCGGACCCCAGAGCACACCATCATCAATCAAGGGCTTACACCCACGTTGTACCTTTCTTTAGTCAATGGTTACTCGAATCTTAGTAAGAATCATTTCATTTCATGTCCCGAAGTTAAAACATTTCGAAATCATAATTTACAAATACTTTCAAATCATATTATTGTTGTTTTCTAAACATTTCAAAATATCGGGATTTCTAATCGTCAAAATTTTTATGTTTACAAACGAATTTATAAACTATTTCAATTTACAAGTCATATCGAGTTTTCATGCACAAAAATTTCAATTCATTTTCGAAATATTCTTGCTACGATTTCCAAATTTACATAAGATATATTTTCCAGGAGATTCGCACAATCATGAAATTTTCCCTTTCAAATTACATTTCGAAATCGTTTACACAAAAATAGGATTTTTTTTCATTCCAATTTCAAATACTTAAATCTCATTTGAAAAGGTTTTCTGTAACAACCCGAAAATTCTGGGCCAATTTAAAATTATTATTTTAGCAATTTTATTGAATTTTGAATATTTAAAATGAATTATTTTAAATAATAGCGACGAGAAATTTATTTTGAATAGAATTAGAACGTATATATTTATTTGAATCATCGTTAGAATATAAATATTTATTTTTAATTATAAAAGGAAATGGAAATGGCGCGGTAGTTTGAAAATTCGATTTCAAATTTCAAATGAATGTACAGGATTCAAAATAAACCGGATTTTAGCGAAACCAAAAATATTTGAATCTATTTGAAAATATCTTTCCAACGAATCCAAAAAATTAAAATTTCATAGCGGGAATCAAAAGTTACGTCCAGTTGAAAATTCAGAATAGTCGTTATGGAATTCTAGCCCTTAAAAATGGAAATTTTACAAACGACCTTCGTTTTCGACGAAACCACTGTTGCTAGATAAGGATGTCAAGTTATTGCTAGATTCCAAAATTCGTAATTTTCTGAATCAATATGTGAGTATGGCGAAGTTAAACGTGTTTTAATAGGTTTAGTCACTTTCGATCGACCAAAAAATGGCCATTTTTCAAACGGTCTAGGAATTTGATGAAATTAGTTTTGTTAGAACCATATCGTCAATACGAAGCTAGAAAATACTTTTCGGGAATTTTTAGAGTCCGTATGTGGCCCTAGTAAATTGAAATGTGCATTCAAAATCAATATATAGATTTATATTTTGATTTTGATGGAAACTGATCGTAACAGCTGAATTGGCTTACCTGACATGTCCCATTTTGTTCGGAGTGGTGGTAATTAGTTATGGACGACAGTCGGTGGGTTTCGTTTGGAGGTCGAAATAAAAAGCGACTTTTTGAGAATTAAAGGAGAAATTAAAATAAATATACCCTTCCCTTTCCCCTATTTCTCAGCGTTGACATCCCTTTCTCTTTATACTCTCTCTCCCCGACGTTATACAGAAGAAGAAAAAAGGAATTGCACGAGCTCCACAGCCCGCCGCCACCACCGATTGTCGCGTCACACCCCATGGCCTATCTTCGGCCATCACACCCCCTCTGGCACCCCCTCTGGCCCCCCTCTTGACCCCACCCCTCCCGTCCACGACCTCTCTCTCGCTCCTTCCTCTTTCTTCTACCCTAATCTGCCCAAATCTGAACTTAGCCGCCACCGTGGGGCCTGTCTCCGCCCACCGCCGACATGAGCACTACCCCTGCGTCCACTAGTAGCCTGCCGCCCCTTCCCCAGTCCAATTTCCGACCAGAAACTCCACCCCCTTCTGGAAAATCGGGGTGAGCTTTTTTTTTTACTAATTTCTTCTCAGTTTTATATAGAAAAAAAATCTGATCTTTAGTGATGTTGTAATGTATAAAATAGGATTTTTATTTATAAGAATAACAAATAAAGATTAGATTTTTAACATAGATAAAGATATGATTTTTAGTAATGAAAAGTAGGATTTTTAACTTTGGAAAGCTATGGTTTTTAAATTGAAAAGCTACGATTTTTATATATGTATGATAATAAAAATATGATTTTTATATAATAGAGAATATAAAAATATGATTTTTATATACTAGAGAATATAAAAAGGTGATTTCTTATATGAGTGGCGATATAAAAATATAATTTTTATTATGAAGTTAGCGTGATAAAAATATGAACTTTATTATATGAACACCGTTATAAAAATAGAATTTTAATCAATATAGTAGCGATATAAAAATAGAATTTTTATCTATACAGTAGCGTTATAAAAATAGAATTTTTATCTATATAGTAGCAGTATAAAAATAGAATTTTTATCTATATAGTAGTGGTATAAAAATAAATTTTTTATCTATATAGTAGAAGTATAAAAATGTGATTTATATATATATATAGCGAAGTTATAAAAATGTGATTTTTAATATAAACTTCGTGAAACAGACTGCGTTGGAAACAAGATGAAGATTTCCTACATATGAAGAGTCGTGGCGTTTGGTTTAGCTTTCGGTGAGAAATTCTCACTTTAATTCTTGTTTTCTAGTTAAAATATATACTAGGATGCAGACGGTGCTTAGCAGCACCCGACACCCGTTGTCCACAGACCATGGACGACTTGTTTGATTTTGTTGTGTTGTGAAAATTGATTGTGATGTGGAATGAATGGAAATATACTCATGTGTTGAAATAAATTATTTATCGTTAAAAATATAAATTTAACGTGAATGTGAATAAATAAATATTCATTTACAAATCGAACAATTTGTTTATGTACACCCATTTGAAGGATATTGATTGGGACGATAAATTTTACACATCGCCCAACTACACAAATAAAAATCTGTGTTTGTTGACTGAAACCCCACATGGGTATTGGGATGATATTTGACGTACACTAATCCCGATTGTTTAGTTGTATGTCAATCTATGGGTTGACCGACTGTGTAAGTGTTAATTATTTATATTTAATGCTTATGCAGTTGTGTGGTGCACTTTGGATGATGGCTGATTGTTTATCATTGCTATTATATACATGGGTTGTATAGAATCCATATTAATAACATTATATGGTAATTGAGTGGGTCTCATTCCAATTTAGAAAATAAATTATATTCATATGTTGAATAAACAAAATAGTCATGTGTTGACAATACTCATGTGTTGAGAATATTCATGTGTTAAAACCATTCATGTGTTGAAAATACTCGTGTGTTGAGAATATTCATGTGTTGAAACTATTCATGTGTTGAACGAAATATTTATACAATAAAATTCACATTTTTATTGTAAGAAAGAAATAATAAACATTCATGTGTTGAAAGAAATATATATTCATGTGTTGAAGAAAATATTCATTTGTTGAATAGAATAACGAAGTTATTGAAATATATAAAGCCGTGTTGATTAAATGTGCGCCATTTTGATGCGAACGATATTTATATCGATTATATTCATTTTATAATGAATGTAGAAAAGGAAGTGATTTCGAAATCTAATAGTTTGAAAATATTATCATTTATATATTAATGATATGGAATATTCAATTTTGATTTAAAATAGAATATGAAGTTGAAATTGTGTTGAAAACGAATTTAAAACAATTTATAAAATACGTTTAGAATTGAAATCGATGAAATATATATAATATATATTATATATATATATATTAAATGGCCTGAATAGAACGCGCCGCGCCGCGGCAGTTCGCGAATTTCGACCATTGACTTCGAATTGACGTTACGGGAGATCCGACCGTCGGATTCTCCTGAAACCGAAACCGTTGGGCTCGTATCGAAAAGAGCTTTCTAATGAATATTAAAATTTGAAATCTAACGGTTGGATTTGGAATTATGTCCAAATCAAATTTGGAAAAGGTCATTGTAAGTGTAGTTCGACGACCGTTATTGGAAATCAACTGTACGAGCCTTGATAAAATTATTAAAAATATCAATAATTTGTGTAAAATCATAATAAATGATTTAGAAAGAATTGGGGCGAAAATTCCCATATTTAAAAAGGATAAAAATATATTTTTATCGAAATGAACTAGTTATGAACTAGAATTATAATCCAATATTTTTGAATAAATAAATTGGATTTGAAGTGGTTTTAAAAATAATCAGAATTTCCAATATATGAATTGGAATGGGTTTGAATCGAAATTATCTTCGGAATATTTCGATGTTGGATTTCGTGATTGTAAAGATATGGTTGTGGAAATTTGAAAGATATATTTATATCGCTATTGCCAATACACTATTTGTTGGTTTCAGAATTTGATATTGAATATAAGCCGATATATTTTCTATTCAGAGCCTTGTATTTAATATCAAATGGGATTTTGGGTTCGTCATGAATGGTGTCTTAGATAACACTGTTCTTGAACCCAGTTTAGAAAAGAATAAATCTTTTAATTAAGATTTAGTGAAATTGTCCAGTTAATTAGTATTTAATTGGAATTGAATTTAAATTGGTTTTTTGGGGTTTATCATGAGTGGTGTTTTGAATAACACCTGTTCTTTAACCCGATTAACAATGGAATGTGATTTTGGGTTTATCGTGAAACGTGTTTTAGATGACATTGGTTCTTTAACCCAATTAAAAACAGGATATTGATTTTTCGGAAGATTAAAACTAAGTGGAGTTTTAATGAATCTTTAATTAGATTGAAATGATCGAGAATGGAGTATCATTAGTTTTACTCCAAAGCGATAATTAAATATTTAATTAGATTCGAACATGATAATTAATATTTACCGACAACACAATGGTGTTAGATATGGAGTTTTACCAGTTTTTCTCCATAGGATGAATAGGTTGGGATTGGGAAATAAATTAAATAATTACTTCGGTGTGGTTCGCTAATCCCGACTAGTTTGGAAAACCTTAACATGGTTTGAAATGATATCCAAAGGAAGAATAAAGAATAAATTTAGAAGAATTTATCTTTGTTAAAATTAATGGGAACCTTTCCCTAAGAATATGAATATTTGAATAAAGAATATTCTGAATTGGAACGAGGCGTATGTTGTGTTTGTGTAACATGTGTTTATTATATACGCAGGTTATACGAAAAGGCCGGTTTTATACCCATTCTGAATAACCGATTCGACGATAAGTCGAAGATAAAGACAGTGGTTGAAGACCAGAGGTCTTCATATCGTTTGGATGATTACTGATGATCTTGATTGGGTTGTACACCCAAGAGGAGGGAATCAGTTGGTGATCGTCCAGATGTACTTGGAGATCGATGGATATGCGAGGAATAAGGTTCCTCCGGTTTCGTTCAGACCCAGAACGAACTTGTAAATGGACTGTGTGTCTGACATTGGATTTTATTTTGTGTGATTGATTTCTATTAAATATATATCTGTTTGGCGGCGGATAATTTATTCTCTTGCTTAACGCCCTTCTCTGAGACGTATGAGCTCAGAGGTTATAAATTGATGGATATCAATTGCATGGCATGAATTGCCTATGTGGCATGTCTAAGTGGAAGATGATCAAGGCTTCTGTTGAAAAGCAAAGTCTTGTTGTTGATGATCAAAGCACGACCTATGTGGCATAGCTTTGTGTATAGCATTAATTCGCGAGCCTCACACCTCGGTATAAGTCAAAAACAGGATAAGGGCCCAAGGAGTGCACGACAATTCTTTCTAGCTATGGGTGATGTCCGTGACCTACCAGCCCTAACATTTATATTATTTTTACCTGTGTGGTTGTTGGAATGCGAGACGCCTCGGATATAGGTCTTATAGGACCGGGAAACATGTGTTCAGGAATAATTAATCCTCAAAAGTAGGAGAGGACCGGCTTTGGAGGTTCCAAGGATCGCTGTGTGTGGTCCTGAGACATTTGCTAGAGTGTCTCGAACAGAAAGGAGCTTGCCCCTTGCCTCGATTCATGATGGAATCCAATTTCCAATACGTGATAATTCGATTTTATTTGTAGAACCTAGTATGGCGACATAGTAGATGGTAGCTATGCCGTCTATGATTGATACTTATAATTGAAATTGTTTTGACACTATACACTCATAGTAATATCAAAATAATCTGTTTTTCAATGTATCAAGCATTATTTAGCTATTATAAGGTAAAACCCTATCCTCCGGCTTGTGTTGCATTGTTGATGGGACCTGGTCTTATAATAGCTTCATTTTTCTTTATTTAGCATTGCGCTGTTTGTTTTATGCACTGGTATTCTTAGGAGGAAACCCGTTCCGTGTTATACGGTGTGGTCCCTTGATTTACCTAACTTTAAAAATAAAGATTAATAACTGTTTTTAGTTCTCACACCAGTCACATGACTGACCTGGAGTTTATTGTTTTAACCTAAACTCTGGGTGCCCATATTTTCCACACGGGCAGCTAGTAGTTTTGGTTTCGCAGATTTATATTCAGAGGATCCTGGTTTACAGCTGGAATGATATTCGAAAAGTTCTGTATCCGTATATCGCCTTTAGTTGTGCTTTGTATTATTTTTCCGCTGCTATGTATTTAAATGTAATTTGAATCTCTGATATTTTTCTGATGTATAATATTTATTCATACCCTGTATATTCTTGTATTCTGATGGAATTGTTGTAATAAACAATGAAATGTTCTTTTGTTTGTGTTCTGATTCGTCTTGTCCTCAAAGCAATCTGGGGTTTCAAACGGTCTTGGTCGGTTTAGCGATCGATTCGGATCAAGCAAAATTTCCAATTGTTACATTTGGTATCAGAGCTTTGGTTTATAGAGCTCGAGAACAAGATACATTAGAACCGAACGAAAGAATTCATCAGAGATTAATTTAGTAATGTCCAATAAGAATAACTCGTTAGAGATAGGATCAGTAGTATCCTAAAGCGAGTCGAAAGAGTGTTATTTTTAAAATAAAAATTGAAAACAAATTTTGTTTTGACAGTTAAATTCAAGTATACATATTTGAATATTTTATTTGTATTAATTTGGACAATCGATTATATAAAGATTTTGCATATACGTGCCATGAACATATATTCAAAGTTTTAATATACTGGATAGATATAGAATCACACTCTAGTAGCCCGGAGATGTTCTGATGGTGGTTCGAAACATCATCAGCATTTATGTTCGAGCTTCGAAAGTGAGATATCTATATTTCCATTAGACTGGTGTGAGAATCAAAACCAGATAGGTTTATTGTTGTGATTTGGCATCAAAAACATGATTTTCTGTATATATATATATATATATATATATATATATATATATATATATATATATCAAAATTATGAATTTGAAACGATAATCCACTAATTGATTGCTGATTGTGCGGTTTGATTATTGGTTTCATTTATTAAAATTTTGAACCATTTAGCCTAGTGGAACCAAATTTGGAACTGAATTGAAAATTGATTACAATTGCATGCATATACATGTATATCCATTGAACATGTCATTGCAAGGAGGCTAGAGAAGAGGAATAAAATTGTTTGCCTGACAAATAGGTACATGTTTACTAATTTCTTGGGTTTTGGATGATTTTATGAGCCGATTGGCAAGCCGCTTGGTTGTTTCTTTCTCTTTTTGGATTGTAAAGGCCTGTATGGCAATTTCGGGATTTTCCTAGTGCTCCGGTGCAGAGGAGGTTATGGCAAAAAAATTCGAAAATTTAGGGTGTTAGCCAAATTTTTGAAAAATTTAAAAAGTTCTTAGAAACTGAAAAGTTGAAGAACTTAAGCCGTAAAGAAGATAATAAAAGTTGAGTTGTTGGTTAAACAACATTCAGCTTCGTTCTTTTTCGAGGACGAAAAGATTTTAAGTGGGGGAGATTGTAACAACCCGGAAATTCTGGGCCAATTTAAAATTATTATTTTGGCAATTTTAATGAATTTTGAACATTTAAAATGAATTTTTTTAAATAATAACAATGAGAAATTTATTTTGAATAGGATTAGAATGTATATATTTATTTGAATCGTCGTTAAAATATAACTATTTATTTTTAATTATAAAAGGAATTGGAAATGGCGTGGTAGTTTGAAAATTTGATTACAAATTTCAAATGAATGTACAGGATTCAAAATAAATCGGATTTTAGCGAAACCAAAAATATTTGAATCGATTTGAAAATATCATTCCAACGAATCCAAAAAATCAAAATTACATAGCGGGAATCAAAAGTTACATCCAGTTGAAAATTCAGAATAGTCGCTATGGAATTCTGGCCCTTAAAAATGGAAATTTTACAAACGACCTTCGTTTTCAACGAAACCACTATTGTTGGATCCGGGATGTCAAGTTATTGCTAGATTGCAAAATTTGTAATTTTCTGAATCAATATGTGAGTGTGGCGAAGTTAAACGTGTTTTAACAGTTTCAATCAATTTCGATTGACCAGAAAATGGTTATTTTTCAAACGGTCTCTGAGTTTGATGAAACTAGTTTTGTTAGAACCGTATCGTCAATACGAAGCTAGAAAATATTTTTTGGGAATTTTTAGAGTCCACATGTGGCCCCAGTAAATTGAAATGTGCGTTCAAAATCAATATATAGATTTATATTTTGATTTTGACGGAAACTGGTCGTAACAGCTGAACTGGCTTACTGGACATGTCCCATTGTGTTCGGAATAAGGGTAATTAGTTATGGACGACAGTCGGTGGGTTTGTTTGGAGGTCGAAATAAAAAGCGGCTTTTTGAGAATTAAAGGAGAAATTAAAATAAATATACCCTTCCCTTTCCCCCTTTTCTCAGCGTTGACTTCCCTCTCCCTTTATACTCTCTCTCCCCGACGTTATACAGAAGGAAAAAAAAGGAATCGCACGAGCTCCACAGCCCGCTGCCACGACTGATTGTAGCGTCGCACCCCCTATCCTATCTCCGGCCATCGCAACCCCTCTGGCACCCCCCCCTCTCGTCCACGACCTCTCTCTCGCTCCTCCCTCTTTCTTCTACCCGAATCCGCCCAAATCTGAATGGAGCCGCCAATGCGGGGCCTGTCTCCGCCCGCTGCCGACAGGAGCACCGCCCCCGCGTCCACCAGTAGCCTGCCGCCACTTCTCCAGTCCAATTTCCGACCAGAAACTCCACCCCCTTCTGGAAAATTGAGGTGAGCTTTTCCTTTTACTAATTTCTTTTCAATTTTATATAGAAAAAAATCTGATCTTAAGTGATGTTGTAATGTATAAAATAGGATTTTTATTTAGAAGAATAACAAATAAAGATTAGATTTTTAACATAGATTATGATATGATTTTTAGTAATGAAAAGGTAGGATTTTTAACTTTGAAAAGTTATGGTTTTTAAATTGAAAAGCTACAATTTTTATATACGTATGATAATCAAAATATGATTTTTATATAATAAAGAATATAAAAATATTATTTTTATATACTAGAGAATATAAAAATGTGATTTTTTTTATATGAGCGGCGTTATAAAAATATAATTTTTATTATGAAGTTAGCATGATAAAAATATGATCTTTATTATATGAACACCGTTATAAAAATAGAATTTTTATTTATATAGTAGCGGTATAAAAATAGAATTTTTATCTATATAGTAGCGTTATAAAAATTGAATTTTTATCTATATAGTAGCAGTATAAAAATAGAATATTTATCTATATAGTAGCAGTATGAAAATAGATTTTTTTTATCTATATAGTAGCAGTATAAAAATGTGATTTTTATATATATAGTGAAGTTATAAAAATGTGATTTTTAATATAAACTTTGTGAAACAGACTGCGCTGGAAACAAGATGAAGATTTCCTACATATAAAGAGTCGTGGCGTTTGGTTTAGCTCTCGGTGAGAATTTCTCACTTTAATTCTTGTTTTCTAGTTAAAATATATACTAGGATGCAGACGGTGCTTAACATCATCCGACACCCGTTGTCTGCAGACCATGGACGACTTGTTTGATTTTGTTGTGTTGTGAAAACTTATTGTGATATGGAATGAATGGAAATATACTCATATGTTGAAATAAATTATTTATCGTTAAAAATATAAATATAACGTGAATGTGAATAAATAAATATTCATTTACAAATCGAACGATTTGTTTAAGTACACCCATTTGAAGGATATTGATTAGGACAATAAATTTTACACATCGCAAAACTGCACAAATAAAAATATGTGTTTGTTGACTGAAACCCCACACGGGTATTGGGATGATATTTGATGTACAATAATCCCGATTGTTTAGTTGTATGTCAATCAATGGGTTGACAGACTGTGTAAGCATTAATTATTTATATTTAATGCTTATGCAGTTGTGTGGTGCACTTTGGATGATGGTTGATTGTTTATCATTGCTATTATATACATGTGTTGTATAGAATCCATATAAATGACATTATATGTTAATTGAGTGGGTCTCATTCCAATCTAGTAAATACATTATATTCATGTGTTGAATAAACAAAATAGTCATGTGTTGACAATACTCATGTGTTGAGAATATTCATGTGTTGAAACCATTCATGTGTTGAAAATACTCGTGTATTGAGAATATTCATGTGTTGAACGAAATTTTTATACAATAAAATTCACATTTGTATTGTAAGAAAGAAATAATAAATATTCATGTGTTGAAAGAAATATATATTCATGTGTTGAAGAAAATATTCATTTGTTGAATAGAATAACGAAGTTATTGAAATATATAAAGTCGTGTTGATTAGATGTTTGCCATTTTGACGCGAACGATATTTACATCGATTATATTCATTTTTATAATAAATATAGAAAAGGAAGTGATTTCAAAATCTAATATTTTGAAAATATAAACATTTATATATTAAAGATAAGGAATATTCAATTTTGATTTAAAATTGAATGTGAAGTTGAAATTGTTTTGAAAATGAATTTAAAACGATTTATAAAATACGTTTAGAATTGAAATCAATGAAATATATAATATATATATATATATTATATATATTAAATGGCCTGAATAGAACGCTCCACGCCGCGGTAGTTCGCGAATTTCGATCATTGACTTCGAATTGACATTACGGGAGATCCGACCATCGGATTCTCCTGAAACCGGAACCGTTGGGTTTGTATCGAAAAGAGCTTTCCAATGAATATTAGAAATTTGAAATCTAACGGTTGGATTTGGAGTTATGTCCAAATCAAATTTAGAAAAGGTTGTTGTAAGTGTAGTTCGACGACCGTTATTGGAAATCGACTGCACGAGCCTTGATAAAATTATTAAAAATATCAATAATTTGAGTAAAATCATAATAAATGATTTAGAAAGAATTGGGGTGACAATTCCCATATTTAAAAAGGGTAAAAATATATTTTTATCAAAATGAACTAGTTATGAACTAGAATTATAATCCAATATTTTTGAATAAATTGGATTTGAAATGGTTTTAAAAATAATCAGAATTTCCAATATACGAATTGGAATGGATTTGAATCGAAATTATATTCAGAATATTTTGATGTTGGATTTCGTGATTGTGCAGATATGGTTGTGGAAATTTGAAAGATATATTTATATCGTTATTTCCAATATGATATTTGTTGGTTTCAGAATTTGATATTGAATATAAGACGATATATTTTCTATTCCGAGCCTTGTATTTAACATCAAATGGGATTTTGGGTTCGTGGTGAATGGTGTCTTAAATAACACTGTTCTTGAACCCAGTTTAGAAAAGAATAAATTTTTTAATTAAGATTTACTGAAATTGTCCGGTTAATTAGTATTTAACTGGAATTGAATTTAAATTGGTTTTTTGGGGTTTATCGTGAGCGGTGTTTTGAATAACATCTGTTCTTTAACCCGATTAACAATGGAATGTAATTTTGGGTTTATCGTGAACCGTGTTTTAGATGACATTGGTTCTTTACCCCAGTTAAAGACAGGATATTGATTTTTGGGAAGATTAAAACTAAGTGGAGTTTTAATGAATCTTTAATTAGATTGAAATTATCGAGAATGGAGTATCACCAGTTTCACTCCAAAGCGATTGTTAAACCTTTAATTAGATTTGAACGTGAAATGGTAATTAATATTTACCGATAACACCGTGGTGTTAGATATGGAGTATTACCAGTTTTGCTCCATGGGATGAATTGGTTGGGATTAGATAATAAAATAAATAATTACTTCGGTGTGGTTCGCTAATCCCGACTAGTTTGGAAAACCTTAACATGGTTTGAAATGATATTCAAAGGAAGATTAAAGAATAAATTTAAAAGAATTTATCTTTTTTAAAATTAATGGCAACCTTTCCCTAAGAATGTGAATATTTGAATAAAGAATATTCTGAATTGGAACGAGGCGTATGTTGTGTTTGTGTAACATGTGTTTATTATATACGCAGGTTATTCGGAAAGGCCGGGTTTATACCCGTTCTGAATAATCGATTCGACGATAAGTCGAAGATGAAGACGGTGGTTGAAGACCAGAGGTCTTCATATCGTTTGGATGATTACTGATGATCTTGATTGGGCTGTACATCCAGGAGGAGGGAATCAGTTGGTGATCGTCCAGACGTACTTGGAGATCGATGGATATGCGAGGAATAAGGTTCCCCCGGTTTCGTTCAGACCCAGAACGAACTTGTAAATGGAGACATTGGATTTTATTCTGTGTGATTGATTTCTATTAAATATATATCTGTTTGGCAGCGGAGAATTTATTCTCTTGCTTAATGCCCTTCTCTGAGACGTACAAGCTCAGAGGTTATATATTGCTGGATATCAATCGCATGGCATGAATTGCCTGTGTGGCATGCCTAAGTGGCAGATGATCAAGGCTTCTGTTGAAAAGCAAAGTCTTGTGGTTGATGATCAAAGCACGGCCTATGTGGCATAGCTTTGTGTATAGCGTTAATTCGCGAGCCTCACACCTCGGTATGAGTCAAAAACGGGATAGGGACCCAAGGAGTGCACGACGTTTCTTCCTAGCTATGGGTGATGTCAGTGACCTACCAGCCCTGGCATTTATACTTTTACCTGTGTGGTTGTTGGAATGCGAGGCGCCTCGGATATAGGTCCTATAGGACCGGGAAATGTGTGTTCAGGAATAATTAATCCTTAAAGTAGGAGAGGACCGGCCTTGGAGGTTCTAATGAGCGTTGTGTGTGGTCCTGAGACATTTGCTAGAGTACATCGAAGGGAGAGGAGCTTGCCCCTTTCCTCGACTCATGATGGAATCCAATTTCCAATACGTGATAATTTGTTTTTATTTGTAGAACCTAGTATGGCGACATAGTAGATGGTAGCTATGCCGTCTATGATTGATACTTATGATTGAAATTGTTTTGACACTATACGCTCATAGTAATATCAAACTAATCTGTTTTTAAACGTAGCAAGCATTACTTGGCTATTATAAGGTAAAAGCCTATCCTCCGGCTTGCGTTGCATTGTGTGATGGGACCTGGGTCTTATAATAGCTTCATTTTTCTTTATTTGGCATTGCGCTGTTTGTTTTATGCACTAGTATTCTTGGGAGGAAACCCGTTCCGTATTATACGGCGTGGTCCCTTGATTTACCTAACTTTAAAAATAAAGATTAATAAATGTTTTTAGTTCTCACACTAGTCACCCGGCTGACCTGGAGTTTATTGTTTTAACCTAAACTCTGGGTGCCCCTATATTCCACACGGCCAGCTAGTAGTTTTGGTTTTGCAGATTTATATTCATAGGATCCTGGTTTACAGCTGGAATGATATTCGAAAAGCTCTGTATCCGTATGTTGCCTTCAGTTGTGCTTTGTATTATTTTTCCGCTGCTATGCATTTAAATGTAATTTGAATATCTGATATTTTTCTGATATATAATATTTATTCATACCCTGTATATTCTTGTATTCTGATGGAATTGTTGTAACAAAAAATAAAATGTTCTTCTGTTTGTGTTCTGATTCGTCTTGTCCTCAAAGAAATCCAGGGTTTCGAACGGTCTTGGTCGGTTTAGCGAAAGATTCGGATCGGGCGAAATTTTCAATTGTTACATTTTCGCATAGTCAAAAAAATCTCTTGAAACAATTTATTTGAAAATATTTTCACGCTTTCGATGCGCTGCTCTGATTTAGCATATACATATTCAAACTGGTTTTTGTTCCGAGATATCAATTGTAAAATATTAGATATCACATTCAAAATATTGGAGCTCAAATTCTCAAATCAATATTTCCTTCCCAAATCATTCAAAGAGATAATTTTAAACGATTCTTTTTTTAGAACGATGTTATCAATCTACTTGTCCAAGAATTTGTCGATGCAAGGCAAAGCATACATGGATAAGATTCAAACAGTCTCAAGAATTTAAGCACGAATGGTTCGAATTGATAACCGAAAAGTGACGGCAAAATAAGGGAAAACGAAACACATTAACAAGTTAAGCAGCAAAACTATATTTAGAAACATTCATTTTTATTCGAATGTTACTTAATTTATTTCAATTTATTTCGAACTTCATCGCAATTTCAATTTTATTCCAATATTTTCCCACTTTCAATTTCATTTGCGAATTCAATTTATTCTTTACAAACACTGAAGATGTGGTTTTTTTTAATTTCGCTTATTTATCCCGTTCATATCCATTTATCAAAATATTTTATTAAAATTCCAAAGCATTTTCAAATGCTTATCTATATGGTTTCAAGTATTTCTTGACGTTTAAATCGGAACCATACATTCATCTCACTTTCGAAACTCAAAAATAAATTTCTGATGATGATGCATCAATCATCAAAATCATCTCCGGGTGACTAGAGTGTGATTCCATATCTGTCTAGTATATATCGGTCTTCATATACACGTTGATCAGACGTGTATTCAAAATTCGTATATACTTGACAGTCCAATCTCGATGTCCGATAATATACTTAAAACCATTATCATAAATTATATTTCACAATAATTACGTTTTTCAAGACGATTTATTTTATTCCAAAATAATTTATATTTTCAAAATCTGTTCTCTCTATAGTAATTTTGTTGATAATTCCACTCATTCTAGAGTATTGCTATTCTATCTCTAATGAGTTTTTAAACCAGATAAACTAAGCTTTGTCAAACCAAAGCTCTAATACCAACTTTAACGACCTGCCTTTTTACCCGCTCCAAGTCGGTAATTAAACCAACTCAGAACGCCCAAAATGGCAAATCGTTATTTAGCTTAACGGGTTTAAACAGGGAAATACACATAGAATCACAGATAAAATAATTTGAAATGGAAGAAATTTTTATGCATATATCAAAGTTTACAAAAAATTTATTATACAGCGGAAGAACATACAATGTATACAAAGATTTTTAAATTAAAGTTTACTTTTCAGTCGATCCTTGCGCGTTCATATGTGTCTTGCATCTTCACGTTCCTCTCCAGTTTGCGAGCTGAATCTTTAAATCTGGAACACTTAGGATCTGACTCGATCATTCCATGCAAAACATAAAGCACTTGGGTCAGGATTAATTATAGCTCAAGTAAAA